>JAFBJR010019380.1:2211557-2543863 GCA_016785285.1 Brachirus orientalis | reverse complement strand
AGAGAGAGAGAGAGAGAGAGAGAGAGAGAGAGAGATATATAGTATATAGTATATAGTATATATATAGTGAGTATATATAGTATATAGATATATACTCACCTTTTAAAACAACTGTAAAAGATCAGCCATAGCTCATGCAGTCAACCTACTGAGTTCAGCTTTATCAACCTAACAAAGGCAAACCTGTCAGCAACATCACCATTTCAGGTGTCAAAACTGATGGTGAATAGTCAGAATAAAGGAATGTGCTTTAACTCATCTTTGTCTAAAATCAAGGACCTGGTGTTTCAGAATTTACAAATAGTCTCAGGAAATACATCTAGCACTGTTATCATTAAAAACTGCATATGTTTTGCATGAAAACAGAAATCTTAAAATCTTAACAAGCACAGAAACAGAAACTATATGGAGTGGGGGTGACATGGTGATTTACCATATACCACATATTCCACTGTTTTCATGCTCAAGAACTGTTAGGAAAAAAAATACACTATCCTGTGCCTGATTAGCGGCTCACTCAATTACCATCGTGCAACATTGGGGCACCAATAAAAGCCAAGCAGACAGCAAGGAAGCGTGCAGCTGACATTTCATTGAGACTTCAAAGTTTGCAATTTATTTTATTGCGTGTGGATGTCACAGCGTCTGGGGGTAAGAGGAAAGAAAGAAAGATGATGGACACGGACAGGGAGAAGGCAAGTGAGAAATGTGGCAGAGGAAAATGAGGGGGGAAATAGGCAAAAAGACAAAAGAGAAAGAGAGAAATCCAGTAAAAATAACTGATTGGTCTGTGCAGTGACCTAAGTTATTCAGCAGGATTTATCATTCTTGCCTCTCCTCTCCTCCAAATGTGCTAAGATGACGTGATTCTCTGGTCTGAACAAAAGGCTTTTTCCTAATCATCGCAATAATCCTGCTGACAGCTGACTGACTGACAATGAGACAACTACTCAGTGCATGAAGCTCCCAGCTCATCTCATGTCAGACCATTGTTAACAGTGGCTTTCATTCATGTACACATACATACACTCGCACATATCATGCTCCACCAGAGCTGCATGTCACACCATCGACAGGTTTGGGCTTGTATTATGTAAAAGAGGAGGAGAAAAAAAAAAAAACTCTGCTTTTGCCTTAATTTTAAAAATTCAGCCTTGAAATATTTGAGGGAATAAGATTTGACGGACAAGAGGCAGTTTGAAGTTGAGGTGTGACATCATTTTTCTCAATAACACAACATTCCTATGTATATTTTAAAATCATAGGTAAACCTGTGTTAGACGTAAACAAAATTTCTCAATATGGAGACTGTGTTGCTCAGGATGCATTTTTCTGCTTGAATCCACCCCTGATGTCTGATGCAGTGAATCTAAGTTTGTGCTGCCCTGTCCATGACATGCAACTGTCACCATGGTCACTGCCTGTTTACAATGACATGCTGTGTAAATGAAAGTCTATACACACTATAAAATCAAACTACGTATACAGTATATGATGCTGTACCGCAAACTCTGGCTAGTCCAAGCAGCATGACTGACTGACCCAAACCTAAATATAATTTTAAAATATTTGTCAGAAGCTGACAGGCTCGGCTTGATTCTTCTTGCTTTAATTAACTAATGCATACGGTATGTGCTAATCTTGGAGCTATCCAATTATTATAATCAGCAGTAACATTATAATTTGCGCAACAGTTAAGTTAAAAAGGAAAGGAGAAAAAACACCAAGAAATATTTGTACTGTTTTAATATTAAAAAACCAAGAAAAATGTTTAAATTGGTGGGATATAATAATCCATAACCAACAACTTTGCTTCGTCACTGTTTTCTTGCTTGACAGTAAGAATAATAGGATTGAACTAGTTTGCTTGAACTAAAAAAACTTAAACAATTACTGTATTTATAACTTCTCAAGAACAATAAATAGTTGAATCACCTTCACACACCTTCCATTATACCTTCAAGAAACAAGAGCGTAGAGGACACAGTTCAACCGTGCATATTTCTATTGCACTTTACAGATGTTGATTTGCTATTTTTACATGTTTTTTCTTTTTGCTTTTTTTTTTTTTTTTAGAAATGTCCCCAACAGGCACATCTTAAGACAGCCAAAAAGTGGCTACTTTGAATGATAATTTGTTTCATTTTTCCATGAGAAGTGTCTCTCAAAATTAAATATGCTCCTTCCCGCCTCTTTGGGATATCTGTGAATATGCAAATATTGTTAATTTCAGTAGTTTAACTGCTGGGCACAAAACTAGACTTGACTGGCTTCCAAGCTAACTTTCAAATACACATTTTGAATTTGAATTGAAGCTTCTGCAGATAAAACACCTGTCGTATGGAACTCAGACACAAGGTCCATACGAATGTGAAGTAACAAGAAACAACACTGTGCGTGTCTGCGTGCATGTGTGAAGGGGGTGCATTTTTAAACTGAGCATATGCATGCTTTCTAAACCAATGAAATGATTAGCAAATATGGCAAGGTCTTTGAGCTGTAGGGTTATTATGATGCTCAAACAGAAACTTGGGACACTAAGAACATGAATTAACACAGCCCTACACAAAAAAAAACATTTTTAGACATGACCTTTGAACAATATTTAGAGAGTTGGGTCCAGACATTCTCAGATGTTTGCCGTTTTAAAGGATTGTCTTGGCGAGATACATCCACAACAGCCTGACAATTTCCAGATTATCCAACTCTGACATTACCCCGAGATTAGACAAGGAAGTTGACAGGAGAGCAATGGGAGAAAGACTACCATAAGACTTTTGTCTTCACAAATACAGTACCTTCCCTGAAGGATATTCCCTTGACAACCTCTGGAGTTCAGTGCATACCTGAAAACAGCTAAAGATGACAGTAGAGCAGTGATGAAACTGCAACCTGTGATACAGATACTCAAGCAGAACAGAAACCCCCCAATGACTGGTCAAAAATGGCCAGGCTTAAGGACTCCAAGGTATAAAATCCTAGGGATGTCACGTTCTTCTGTAAATCGAATATCGACCAAAACGGCGTCCTGATATCGACCTTCTAAAGCTAAGGTGGAATCGAGGATTTAACCGCGCCCCCAGTGTGACGTCCTGCAGACCTGGGCACCCTCCTGCTTCTCGGAAATTACCAGCGTGAAAATATTTTGTGTTCGCCATGAGTTTTGTCAACAACATTCACATTGTCAGCAACAAAAACCCTGTTGTGTGAGCTATGAGTTATGCACGTGTAGCAAAGCACAGAACATCTCCACATGTATCATAAGGACATAGACACAGCTATGAAAACAACTCAGTTAACACAGGCAACTCCTCCTTCCTCATTTGGAGCAAAACGTCCTTGAAATTCAACTCTAAAAAAGTAAAAACTAAAAAAGGAAGCAATAACTAATGTTATAGCGTGTTTTTAACACCAGACATGCACCTTGTGTTGGAAAATTCTGGATTTAAACACTTAATTAATGTACTGGAACCTCACTATGGAATGCCAAACAGGTCACATCTTACTACAAAGGTGTTGCCTTCTATGTATGATAATGTTATTTGAGGTCAGTGCAGATTTAGTTGCTTTAACAACAGATTTCTGAACCTTCGGAGCAACACAGAGCTACATGACTCTCTATGACTTCTCTGCTTTGTACACTTAGTTTACAATTGACTGGTTATTTTCACATTCATATTGCTAATAAATTATTTACATTTGACAATAAGGCCTTAGTGTGGTACATTGCAAACAAATGATGGACATTATATGACTCGTCATACCATGTAGACAATCAAAATGATAATTAAAAAAATGTAATGCAGTGATCCAAGACTAAACCAGACAAGTCTTTTAGTGCAGACCCATCTGCACTAAAAGACAGGTGAAAAAAGATTGAGAATCTCATCAAAAATCAAATTGATTCAAAGATTTGGAGAATTGTGAGGCCCCTATAAAATACATTACTTACGTACTTAGATACCTAAAGCCGCCGGAGGGCAGAGCAAGACATAATTTCTCAACTTGTGCTCCTCCTTGAAAAACGTACAATACTAATTTAATTATACTTAATGTATCACAAACATGGAGAATGGCCATAAGGTACTATATAATATGCTCTATGTTAAAAGTTAAAGAAAACTGAAAGGAATACAAAGCTCAGGGCACATTAAACATCAATAGAGAATTGTTCATTAATAGAAAATTCCCCTAAAGACTTTTTCCCCCTTAGAGCATCTTTAATTAGTTTGGGCCTCTTAGCAGTTTCCCCCAATCTTATAAAACCAGCCATTTTGTTCAGCTAAGCTTGAATCATCAGGTTTTATAAAAGATGCTCATTTATCAATATTCAGGATGTAATTGTCTCAAGTGCTCTAATCAGGAGGAAGAGCTGAATGAGGCAGTTAAGTGTTAAACAAAAGGTGCAGACCAGTGAGTTATTACTGTGGTTTTGATGTCAGCAGGACACTCAGAGAAGAGATGGTTCCCTTGGCAACACGTGGCATGCTGATAAACTACACCACTTCCTGATTATTACTCTGGAAGTTAAAGTTGCAATGGAGACAAAGTTTAAAAAGTGGAGTCTAGCATAAAGTAAGGTTTTACATTCTGTGTGACTTTGTTGTATTATTTTCCAATTTCTCTCTCTCTCTCTCTACATGGTAACTTACCATTCCTTACCGCCTTCATTTCTCTACATCTGCCATCATTACACAATCACATCATTTATGCTGAACATACCTGGGTGAATACATGGACATAC
Source organism: Brachirus orientalis (assembly GCA_016785285.1). Taxonomy (NCBI): domain Eukaryota; kingdom Metazoa; phylum Chordata; class Actinopteri; order Pleuronectiformes; family Soleidae; genus Brachirus; species Brachirus orientalis. The sequence goes on along the minus strand of JAFBJR010019380.1, from coordinate 2,539,119 downwards.
AACCTTCCCCTGTCTATATAAGGATCAAATTTGTCTACAGCTACTGTCTACATGAGAATCAGAAAATGTCAAAACAGGTTATAAACAGCAACAGCCAGGTACATTTGTCATCTATACATGGGCTGAGCAATCTGGGGAAAATATCTCACGGGGACTTTTACTAACAAAAACTGTGATTTGATTTGTAATATGTATTAGTTTGTTTGTTTTTTTTTTTGTTTTTTTTTTTAAAAATCACATTCTGTTGACTATTGATAAAAGCTCGCAGATTTAAAACTTGATGGAGCATTACTACATGAGATGCCATGGAAATATTAACTATATTGTGATTTATGAATGAGAACACTCTCACTCACTCATTTTCGTGGGGGATGCTGGTGCCTAACTCCAGCTTGCTTCAGAATTTTCAAATAACTATAAAACAATTAAAATTGCATACACTGATTGGCAGAAGACATAATAATAATAAAAAAAAGAAGACCTTAGTAGACCTTAGAGTAAAGAGTGCCACTGATTTACTTGTAGCTCAGGATTAGGATAAGTATAATCTGGCATGGATGTGCTTCATAAAGTTTTATATTATATTTTTTTATTTCCTATATTGCAGCCTATGTGATTTGATAACTGTATTCTTTTAAAGTAAGATAATTGTCCAGCCCTAATCTATTCGGCTTACCCTGAGGTATTCTGGGGAAGCTGACGTTGTGCAAGTCATCAGCTGATTACAGCGCTAATAAACAGAGACCAACAACCATTCATGCTCACATTCGCACCTACAGGCATTTTAAAGAAGACTATATGGGTAGAAGGCATGAATGAAACAGTATGTATGCAGAAACATAAATGTGCAACTACACTACAAAGACATATCCCCAGTGAAATAAACTTTTTACCTGATAAAATGCATTTTACTGTTTTGTTTTGACAGTAAAAAAGTGGTGCTGATGCATCTCTAATTTGCATTGTAATATGTCATTTATTGTTGTAGCAGTGATGTATGTGCACCATCTTGGGAAAATAAACCTCTCAAAAGTTGTTACTCCTCTCATTTTTCACCTCCAACTACCAGCCTGTGGACAATTTCTGAACAGAAAAAAAAAAATCGAATGGGAACTACCACGGTGAAGTCATCTGCATAGTTGGAGGGAAATTTCTGCACCCATAATTCTCCTTTAGACATGCAAATACATCACCTTCCACAAAACGCCCCTCCCATTGCCACAAAACAGCAGTGAAAACAAGCACATAAAAGGCAAACTGTGTCTTATATTTCACTGTTCTGGTGGGGAGGCTGTTTGGCCAGACATTTGCTCATGAATATTTAGGTACTGGTATTATGAATATGCATTAGAACACTGGTACAGGGCTATCAGTGCACAGATTTATGAGCTAGTGTAAGATATAATGATAAAGGAGGAGATAACCTGGCTACTGGTAAGATGGAGAGAATGCCCAAAGCGAAACGGAAGGGAACACATGCCTGTGAAAAAGCATGAATGCAACTATCATATTTGTACTGTTTAAATATTAAATATCTGCCATGCTTTTTATCTAGACGACTACTATCTGCCTTTCAAACAAATCATAGAGATTTTATGACATTTACACTCTGTCCCCTAAAACATAGACATTCACAGACCAACATAACGTTTCACAACTGTGCCTTTTGGCCAAAATAAATTGAGTGCCTCTTTCATAGTTTCATTTTTTCATGTGTAATGTACAATACCGCATGAGGAAGCAGCATGGCAGATGAAGAGCTAGGGGCCAAAAAAAAGCATGATATTAGGAAATCATGCGGTATGTGATAACGTTGCTGAATTTTGCGACGATGATTTGTTATGTATTGATATATTGTAAACAATAAGGTGAGGACGAATTATAAATATAAACAAAAAACCAGACAAAATAAACTACATTAAAAAAAACTGCAGAATTTTAAGTGCAAATGGTTTATGCAGGAAACTGTTGTAGCCAAAGCCAGTGGCTCTTATTTTGAAGGCCAGGATGAAAGGAGGTGATGATGGGTAAGAGGAATGAAATTTGTATATGTGTGATGAATAGTCAGGTTTAAATGTTATAAAACAAACATTGCTCCAAATGAATAGTGGAGGAAACGCTCAAAGTTAAAAAGCAACCCACATTGCAAAACGTTTGCACCGGGAGTGCGCTGCTGTTTGCTATTTCACAGATATATCAGCTTTATCGGACAACAGTTGCCACCATTGGAGGTTACACAAAAAAATCTATTCAACCACCATAGCGCGAGAAAGAGAGAAAGATAAAAGATGAGTATGTTTCACTCAGATTGGGACAACCTCACTCATCTGTAAGACGAGACTGAGGTTCTCAAGCTCAGTCTGCTTAAGGATGTACTGCTGTTGAAAGTAGAGGGATTTGAGAAACTGACTCACACTCAAAGACCATATAAATGTGGATGTCATCCCCCAGTTACAAAATAAACTCTTGTTTTAAAGCCTTGAGATCTGCAATTTGACCAGGGCCAGTTTTTGTTGAGTTTTTGTAACCGGAGATTCACACACCTAAAATGCAACCAGACACCTATCAATCCTGTCAGTCACATTATTATGTACTGGGTTTAATCATCTACTCTCCTCTAACTGGTAACATAATTTACAAAATCTACATCATTTGCTATTGTATAAGATCTTAAAATAAGTGATTGAGAACATTAACTCCTGACAAAAATGTTTCCTGACGTTATAAATAAAGTGAGAAGTGAGAGCTAATTTTCCCATATGGTGCTTTTCAACACGGCTCGTCACGGCACGGCTCGACTCTACTCGGTTTGGTATTAGGCACATCGTCTTCCATTACTGTAGTACCTCCTCGGCTGCACAAAACTGCTGTTGCTTCCTGGTTGGCCTCACCCTGTAAGTCACTTCAGCAGCACTTACGATCTGCAATTGTCTGTGGTGTTTTAAATACTGGATATTTTTTAAAAATAAATGACAAAATTAAGATTCAGGTTGTGATTGTGTAGAAAAAAAAAAAACAATAATATAAGGATATTATATTTTGGGAAGATTACCCGCCGCTGCGTGACTGTGGTTTGCTTCCCCTCTGCTCCTGAGGTCCACCGAGGAGGAGAATGTCACAATCTGTTTTTTTTATCTGTGCAATGCAGTGCCTGTATGTGTATGCCATTTGTGTGCGTGTGGTGCCTCTTAAAGTGTGCTGGCTGATAACACACATTGCTACCAACCCTGTGGTTGCAGAGATATCACAAACTTGTGCCTCGGGTGCAGGACAGGCAGGGAGAAGAAGATGGAGAGATGTATAGAGAAAAAAAAACTGTGAAATGGTTAGGAATTTCCCCTGCAGGGAGGAGGAGCAGATTGGCATTGACGCCATGTTGGAGCCTCCAAGACACAATTTCAGTTTAAGGGGAAGGTCTTGTTGTGTGCAGTGGTAATTTTCTGGGTTGCAAAAGTGCTAAGGTATATTGAATACATTGGCTAGGCAGGGTAGGGCACTCTAAATGCTCATTTAAAAGGATTTGTTTGAGGATTTAGCAGTTTTACAAACGCCGTTAAAACATATGTTGCTACATTAATATTCACCTTAAAAAAACACCTACAGACTTCCACTGTGCTCAATATGCATTTTAATGTACTTCAAGGGGCCTCAATAAAAAGTACTGAAAAATAAGTGACAGACCTAATTAAACTGGCCGAGGGAAAAAAAAAAACTCAACATCAATTCTCCTGCATGTGAGTCACAGTAAAATTATTTTATGCAACCTTGTTAGACGCAGGTGACATGCTCGCACTCCACATGTCAGGGGGATAAAAGGGTGACTTTTCTAAAAGGATTTTTAACAGGCTTGCGATCAAACATGACAGCTGTGTAAAATAACTGTATTCAAACCCAGTTTTGGTTTTTAGATGTGTTTTTTTTTTTTTTTGTTTTCAGGTCTGTGTCAGTCTTGGCCTTTAGCGTCATAGGAAGTCTCTCTTTTAGTCCTGCTGCATCTCTCTGTACCTGTGTTTGTAACTCATCCTTTCTCTCCTGCTGGTTTCAACAGCGGCTGACATTGCCCGAATTAGATAGTGACATGCAGTCATTAATATTGTAAAATACTCCAGTGGCATCACAAATTCACAGCTCTGTGATCAGTAAATGTGTGCGGGAATATTCTGTCTGACACTTCTGATCCCCTGTGGCAACTCTTGGAAAAACATAGGTCATGCTTTGTCGCTCAGAGCCCGACACTATAAGTACAACTATGAGTACAAAAGGTACAATCGTATATTTCTGGGCTGTGTAGTGTGTCTCCCTAATGCCAAGCCTCTGTAGTCCTGACAGGAGAGGTCGAGAGGTTGTTGGGACTATGCAGTTTGAATGGAATAACTGCAGATGGGCTATTAATAAAACCTACTGTTATTTGCAGTATTAGCATGACATTTTTTTAACAATATTTATATTTAGAATTAATATTCAAGAACTACTGTATAAGCTTCATCAGTTAAAGATGGGACGGTAGAGGACAGTGCTTTTAACAGTGACTTTGAGTTCATACAAGTGCATTAACAGTACAAAGTATTATCTATCTATCTATCTATCTATCTATATATCTCTATGCACCCTCTGTCCTAACTTGACTATTCCCCAACTGCAAATAAACAGTTTTTAACATACTGTCAGTTAAAGTTATGCAGTAAGTAAGTTAAATATAACGATTGGCCTAAGTAACTGCAATAAATATTTTACAGGCAATTAACGATCACGCTTGTTTCTGCAGCCACAGAGATGTAGACAGTAATACTCCACAGAGACACTTAAAAAGGTCTGAATACAAATCATTCAGCTCAACAGAGCACCGCTGTTCAACTTAATCCCACACTTCGATATGGGGTCACAGTGTAAAGTGCCTGCTTCAGAAAAATACACCATTTCATTCAACAAAACAACATAGTGTAGTGGTCAAATACATAGGAGAAGGAGGAGGAGGAGGAGAACTTTCCACGGCACACGCGGCGTTCCGTAATGAAAAGGATGAGCAGGAAGTGATGGCTCAACACGGTTGCTGCTTCTCAAAGCAAACTAAGTCTTTGTGTCAGTCACAGGAGTAGTGCCTTAGCAACTGACTCCTGCAACGATGGAAGTAAATAAATAAATAAACTGCTGCTATCGCACGGAGAGAAGGAAACAAGGAACAAGAGAGCGGTGCTAGATGGTGGAGAAAACAAATGCACTGTACATCACAGTAAGTGGTGACACAATGTTAGCACACTGGGAGTTAAAGAGTGCACTGCCTCCTTCATCGTAGATCCCCTCAGAGGAGCCGAGCGTGTTCGTGTCCGGTTTTGTTTTTCCTGAACTTGAATTCTCACCGCTCATTCAACACAGTCTGCTTCTACAGAGGAAACAGCGATGCCTCCTGTAGCGGTGGTAGTTTGCATAACAAAAGAGGAGGAAATAGGGAAGGGGGTAAAAAGCAAGAGAAACAGGAGCATGTCAAGTATGTAGAGGAAGTTCTCCTTTTATGAAAGCATTCAAATGTGTCTCTGTGTATGAATGTACTGTCCGTGTGTGGGTGTGTGCGTGTGCGTTGATAATAAAGCCAGGGGCCAGAGCTGGAGCTCGGAGAGTCAATGTGTTTTAATGGAGACTATGTGCTCACTGCAGCGCGGCATAAATGATAAATTATTCAGCGGCTTCAACACTAGAGCTATCATCAGGCCTCTGCTATTATTACCAGCCGATAGGCAGCCGTCACTTTAAGATGCAGAGGGGGAACAAAAACAAGCTTTAACTTCACAGGGAATGGTCACTGACAGTAAAGGGCAAGGGGACTCCTTGTTATGCTACCTCATTCATCCCCGAGAGTGAAAAGTTGTGGACAAAGGTAGGGCTGAAAGAGTTAAGTGTCACTTGTTTAAAGCACCCCAACCTCTCACATACTCCCCGTTTTCCTCCTTTTATCCCTCTCTTCTCACTCATTCCCAGACACATGCTGTGTTCTCTTCCCTTCTCCCCACTCTACTCCGCAGTCCCATATAGTCAGCTGTACCTCCTCTGTGTCCCTCTGTCCTTGCATTTATCTCTACCTCCATCCCTCTCTGTGTGTCTCTCTCTCTGTCCCGCCCCCACCGTTGCTCCCACAACCCTTTTTTCTGTCTCTATCTTCAGTGGAGGAGGTGCCAGGCCAGTGTAATTGGTATTCAAGCTCTGTCGGAACCAATACAGAGCCCTGTTAGCAGAATAAGAGCGGAAACATCCTTATCTGGATTTCCACGGTAACCAGAGAGTGGGTGGTTGGTTGGGAGACTCAGCTGCACTTGCTGCACTTATTATTTTCAACTATTTTGTGTTGTTTCCCTCATTTTTCTCACCGTCTCTCCCTTGCTGTCTGTGCTAATTATCGACATACCGAGGTGTGTATTGCGGGCTTCAAAGTGTGCACACACACGCACACTTACTTTAAGGCTATAGAACATATTAGAGGTTGACTGATAGTGTACCTTTAAGGGCCGACATATTAACAATAGTGTTATGCATGAAAAAGACAATAGCTTATTAGTCGTCCATATGGGCCCCTACTCCCCATTCCCAAAGGAAAGAAAAAGAGCAGTTTGCAATAAAAAAAAAGACATTATTGAACTAATGACTACATAATTAGTGGTGCATATATTTACAAAAGGTAGCAGCAGCAGCAGCAGCAGCTAGCAGAAGTAACAAAAATGTGTGAGTTTCCTTGAATGCATTACCAGCAGGCCTTTGGTTGGTAGACTGCAATTGTGTTTGCAGAAATACACTTCTGAGGGTCACTCCCGGCAATTTGTAGCCACTCCTCTGAAGTTAACACACTGCATTAATGACACTAGCTCTCATGACCATATAAAGAGTTTGTTTTTTTATATATATATTGGAGAGTTCCAATTAACACCTGTTTTTGGTTTTAAATCATTAGGAGAAAATCATGCTGAATACACATATTTCCAGCAAAAAAGGCATTTAAGTGAGCAAATGTGTAAAATCGGAACTGAATAATTGCTTAAACAATAAATCAGTCGACCTTGCGTCTATACTGACACACAACAGAATAGAGACGGGTGTATGCAAAGTGAAGCATGGAAGAACACCTGCCTGCACACATGCAAACACTCAGGCATGCGACAAATCCTCATACAACCCCCTGTGGAGACTTTCACTGGTGCAGCTTCCTCACATCTGCAGCTACCACATTTAATACAAACACACAGTCCTCTCTTCTGTCTCCTCTCGCTTCCAGAGGGCCACACTACAAGACCGATGTTCTTCTGCAGCTCCATTACAGGGCTATTTTGAGGATGTTGCGCGAATGCGGCTGGCTTTTGACTACAACTGCTGCAGCTACACACAGTTTACAATGTGACAAGGGCTTAGAAGAGAATTAATCAAGGTAACTATTTATATGTTACTTTTAAAACAGAGCAAGGAGTGCCATAAAACACAGGACTTATCAGTGATCAAGAGAACAGTAACTAGATTAATTAAAGCTTTACGGCGCACATTTGTTTTGTGCTTCTAATCATACAAAAACTAAAATGTCACAAAGGCTTTCAAATGAATGTTCAAATCAAATCAAAATTGCTTTAATTAAGTTTGAGTAAGATAGCATGCAGACCCTGGAAATGCAAACAGGCACTGGGAGCAATGCATCTTTAATGTGGTTAATCTTTGACCGCAGTGGAACAGGATGGTTTTTTACGATGATTACTGGAAGCTGGAAGGGAAACAATTTATGTCAAACCTATTATCAAAAATATTACTGAAAGATTGGTTAATATAACAATGTTTTTTTTAAGGTTGAGATATTTTTATTTAGAAAGTAGGCTTTAAAATATTTCCAGATCTTTCTCATTTCTAAGGGCTTGTAATTGCATATGATTTTCCTCATAACAAACAGATGATAAAAGAAAGTATTATTGAATATGTTATCATTGTGTTATAGTAAGAGCAATCTTTGGGTTGATAGATTGGTTTAGGGTTTCCTAAAAGCATTTTCAATTACTTAATTCCTTGTTAATGTTATACTAATATTTATTCATCCATTATAAGTCCATTTATAAGGATTATTAGTTGTGATTATTAGTTGTGATTCTACCAAATCCTCTGATTTCAGTAGGCAATGCTGCTTTAAGAGGCTGTAATTCAGTAATAAGCAGTAAAACTCTGAGTTTAAGTTGATACCTCTTCTGCGGCTTCATTCCTTTTACTATATTATACAATTTTTTTAAGGATTTTGGCTCAAATGTCCTGCAGCATGTTTCAAAAATGTAGGTAGTCAGTCTGTTGGAGGGGCCTCCCCGATGAGTTTAAGAGGTGGTTTCAAAGATGGGGAAAGTGTCCTGGAGGGTGATTTTGCAAAACCTGGCAGCCTAAAAGCTTTTCTGATTAATGACTCAAAATTAACCTATACAGCACTGATTTCTTAACCATTAATAAAGCTAATAAACACAGCTTTAAATGGCGGCTTACCAGAAAATGGTGTCCATAATTTTACTGAAGTGATTTATTAAATGTCAAAATTCTGTTTATAATGGAGTAGCTTTACATTGCAGTGATGCTACTTTTCCTCAAGCATGTTAATATTTACTACAGTTTAATGGTGAATAAGGTTTTCGATTAACACTCAAAGGGTCCAGCTGAAGATCATTCTTGGATAATGGAGTTTGAGTCTCTCAGGTGACAGGAAACATGAACATCAGAAACAGATACAACCTATGACCACTCTCAAAATCATGCAAGTGACAAGCGACATCACTATCCTAATAAGTGATGAGAGAGACACATCTTGGGCCTCATCTTTCCAAATAAGTACAGAACTGAATGACGTAAAAGAATGGAGGTGTACCAAATCTCATGGGGCAACAAACTACACTTCGAATGAATATGATTTTCCTCTCTTTCTCTCTTTGCACTGTTGCAGGTTACTAGCACAACCAATGTCTGTCTGCCGTTACCTGAGTTGCCATGGTAACCCTCCCCCAAAAAAGAATTTATTTCAAGAAGCAACCCATCGGCAGCAACCTGTGACTCTCTCTCTGCCTCTCGCTCTGTCGTTCTGTCCCGTTCACTCTCAGTCATCATTGTGTTCTTTAAGTCACTCTTGTCAGTTGCACATGCACTTTTTTACTCCTGCATATGTGTGTGTGTGTATACGGTATATACTGTACATAGACAATGTCCTTGCCTTATATCCCCCATCTTCCTTTATCGCTACATTTATCCGTCTGTTTCTTTCCGCCTCATTTACTGCCACAATCTGTCCATAGTCACCCACTGGGTTAGTTCATTTGTAGCCACAACCAGAGGGAATGGTGCACCAGGCTCCTTTACTAGTCTGTTATCTGTACTCATGGTTGAAGCTGTGTGTGTGTTTGTGTGTGTGTGCCTGTCGTAGGTTGTGAGAATACATTTATATTCACAGATCTTTGTGAGGACACTTTGCTTGTTCACAACTTGAAAGGTCTTTTTCAGGAGGTTTTGGGTTCGAACTGGGTTTAGATCTGGGTGAGGTTACGACAAGGATTAGGCATTCAGTTGTTCCGACTGACATTGGGTCAGGGGCTAGGGAATTAATTATGTCTGTGAGTGTCCTCATGAAGGATGCTGCACAGGAACGTGTGTGTGTGTTTAAGTACACAGTGAAGAATGTGCAAATCTGTGAGACTGTGTCTGGACATATGTGATTTCAAAAAAGCGACTGAGTGCATGCATCGTCATCTCTCTCCCTCCCTCTCTCTCTCTCTCTCTCTGTGTGTACGTGTGAATCTGTGTTTATGTGTGTACGGTCGCCTGCATGTGTAACCGTTTGTGCCAATTATTTCATTACCGGCTGACAGATTTCTCTTTCCGCTATTACTGCTCCCCCAGCCACAGGCATCGGCAGAAACCCCAGCAGTAACACAGACATGCACACACACATAAGCACAAGCTTGCACACACCAACCAGTTCAACTCCATCAATTAAGGAGGCAATTTGCTCAAGTGGTTCCACCTGGGCCAAAGGCAGGTGGGTGGCTATGCTCTGTTTACCTATCAGACACTATTAAGGCTGAGATGTCACAAGTTTTACGTCCACTCTTCCTTAATCGTAATGTCTTTTTGTCTGCTTAAATATCTGATGGGTTGCATATATGTAATTATATGTTTATGTGTGTGTATCTGTCAGTGTATGAAAACCAAATAATAGAGATGGTGCTAATACAACTGTAAGGTTATCAAGCTGCTGGCATGTAGAACACATACACTATCTTTCAAGATTGCTTCAATGACCCCTTCACATTTGTGTTTTGTTATTTGTGTGCGTGCATTTCAGTGTGGACTGTGTGCATGTGTGTGGCCTCTGCAGCAATATTTCATCCTCTCTCGAGTCCCATAAGAACCTGTCGCACTGTGTGTGTGCGTGTATGTGTGTGCAAGTGACCCTCTGTTGCTCTGTGTACGTATACATGGCTGCCTCTGTGCCTGTGAGTGCACATCTGCACTTGCAACATTTATTTCTCTTGAAGAGTGTGTTCGTGTGCAATATAAGACACGCACACAAACGCACACACACACACAATCTGTTTGATAAATTATTCTTGGAGCTACAGGAAATTGCAATGTACTAAAGCAAACACAAGATAGCGCATACAGCCTGTCTAGCTCCGATGTATGTTTGCAAGACTGCGTGTCTGCATATGCTTTTGTCTGCATTTGTACTTGTCACTACACCTCTGTGAGGTAACATGCTCACATGTTTGCGACCACTGCTTTATCTGGAGAAAGGCAAGGCCACGCGCTTACATGCCACCTTTATCGAAAACGTGTTCCAGGGCGTGCTGGAAAACACACACAGAAGGTGAATAACACCCACATGTCAATGTCTCGTCTCCCTGCAATTCGATTTAAGCAAGGGCCGACTGTTTCCTGCATAAGTCCCATTTCCTTACAACTCATTCAATGTGGTATTATCCTTGGGCTTATGAGCGAGTGAGCAAGGTATAATTTATTGTCTGTTCAGCAAGGCAAATCTGCAAACATGGCACATTTCATTTGCTGAATACATATCATTATATAATAATGTGATTTTGTGTATGTGTGTCTGATTCAGGCCTTAGCTGTAAATTTCTTGGTGTGTGCAGAGGAGAGGACAGATAAGCCACTGTTATGAAAGGGTGGAAGATGTATGCCAGACTCATCAATTGTAAAAAACAGTGACCCACCTGCCCCCTTATATGCAGACTTTTAGCTCCCTCTCCCTCTCTCTCATATCTATCTATCTATCTTAGTAAATACAGACCATAACTTTACATTTATATGCAGTAATGCAGTACATATCCTGTGCATATGTATTATTTGTAAGTGAAGAATATGACTTTTAAAGTATAAAATGGCAACACTGTAAAGAAACAACACACTATGGATGAAAGCTTTCTGTATTCATGAGTCTGGCTTTAACACTCCCTGCAGGTGCAATAATGAAGTTTCTTTCCCAATGCGGAATAGACCGTGATGATTATGATGAAGCAGAATTGCCCACTGCTTTTATTCTTTTCTTTTTTAACTCCTCTGCCCTGCTGTGGTATAGACAGAGCTGTAAACATAAGCATAAAACTATATGTAGCAAAAATGTAACTGTAAAAAAAACTCCAAAGAGTGAGAAAAGGTAGGCCTGTTGTGTGACAGGAAAGTCCAACTTGAGCTATTTGAGAACTGCAGCAGAGGCACAAAGCTTTGCATTTGAAAGAGAAAAAACTGCATTTCCAGATTTGTTAATATGTTTCCTGTCTCACATATCTAAAAACTTTACAACTTTTCCCCCCCCCCCCCCCCCAACAATGAAAACATGCAATCATTTGAATATTGTAATTTAAGCAGCTTGTTGGAAATCAATTTGTAATATGTGACAGCTATGTCAATTATGTCAACGATGATCTCCACAAGTGCACCAAATATGTTGAGTTATCTAGCTTTGTTGCTTGACTAACATCCATGTCAGCACCTTCGCTTCCACACCCTGTAAAGGCATTATGAGATAAATGATGCTTGTTATGACCCATAATGTTATGGCTTGGCCTTTACAGTGAGCTGAACCTATTTTCTCAGCTCTGGGTTGAGACAAGGAACTGGAACCCCAATCTATTCCAGGGTGCAATGAGCTAAGAGGATGTGACATGCCATTGTTTTTTAGTGATTTTCATTATGTGTCATTCTATTCTAATTTCTTTTCAATTGGACCATAAGAACAGCCTCCGAAAGCGGTGCAAGAGGCAGGAGCGAACGAAGGAGGATCTTGTTTGGCTGCAGGACATCCTTAGAAATAAAATAATGATCTTTATGAAATTACTTTAGACACATTCTGACAGCCGAGACAAAGCAAGTGGCTTGCCTTGGTTGAATCGATAAAGCCTCCATTACTTTTCTGAAGAGTAACATGCAATTTGTTTCAGTGGAGCAGCACAGCATCGGTAATGTTCTACCCCTTTGACACAAAAAGCTAATGCGCTGTGGCCAACCTAATGTCAGATTAAACCTACATTTCTGTCAAATGGAATAAAGCATGACCAAGCCTGTTATCACACATCCGTGTCACAGTGGCCTCTGGGCCATTTCTTTGTGAAGACAGAAAAACATCATCTTTAAATCCATTCAGATGACTGTGATCTCATGCATACAGAAGATCAAACTTCTCTAGTAGCTATTGATCAGCTAGATGAACAGAGGGAGACATGGCAATTGATCGAATGCGGGAATGACCTCATCTCTACCTTTGACACAGCAGGAAAAGCACAAATTGAAACCACAGAAAGGTAAACACGCTTCTCACTTGTCATTTCCGCAAGGATGTGTGAATGTATCACAGTCAAGCACCCGGTGGTCATAGAATCAATAGTCTGGAGGACTTATGAATAAGATGGACAGAGGAATGGAATCAGTTCCCTTAAATCAGCACTTTCTGCTTGTATAACTAGATGAATGTTCTGTAAGCTGGGGCTGGATCAGGCAAGGGGAGGGACTGTCTTCTCTTTGAGAGATGGTCCTGACGGACATGTTGCCAGTGTTGCAAGAATGGGCCCAGAGGAATACGCCCTTCCTCAGAGGAAAACGCTGATCTGAGAGGATCTCTCTTCTACCAGCTGACAACCCGATAGACAAATGGCCCTGATACTCTCTAACCTTTCAAACTACTGGCCCTCCCTCTTCTTGTACTACTCCTCAGTGAGTCCTCTGCCAAACACTCCTCCTTCATTCAATCCTGTGTTTGTGTACATGACTTCGTAGAGTGACCAGAACAGACTCCCTTATGATGCTTGAGGCTTTAATTAAAAGGTATAAGCAGCAGTTATTGAAATCACACAGTCCTTGTAGTATTTCAACATTCGAATACGATACGATGCTCCAAGCGAGTGAAGTTGCTGTAAGTTTGGGGGAGAAAGTTATTCACATGTTGTTCTTTCACTGGAAATAGAAGAGACAGCACAGATACCAAAGAGTTTGAAAATTTTGTTAGAGGAGTCAAAGAAAAAGTGGGAGAGTGATAGGATAAGATGCCGGACAATGGTGAATATTGGTCGTGTCTTCATTCGCCGGCGTCAGCTGAGAGACACTGAAGGATGTCAGAGTCATAGTGACCTGGCTCTACTGTTGGACCAGTAAGTAGACATCGCTTGCTTGCAAACTAAACATGCTCTGTGTCATGTGGTGTTATTGAAGTCATGTCGTTCATGTTCGGAATTCAATTAATCATGTAGTGGAGTTTTTTAGCTAGTTGTGGCTAACATGCTTGTTGAAGACATGGCTAGAGTTCTCCATTACCGTTGGTTTGTCAACAAATAGACAGTACTGTTTTCTAACTTTAGGGGGATCCTGAGAGCAAAAACTACATTGTGTCGCTTTAAAACAGTTCCCCATATCTCACTTTCAGGAAGAACCAAATCTAGCGATCTATACCACCTTGCTGACTTGTACCACAATTTACCGCATGTGTTACACATTTTATCACCAGGATCTGTACTGTGTTAATAGGTCTGATTATGTAAAATGTAGCATAGCATGTCCTTGCTGATTCAAGGTTTTGCAGAGTAGCTCAATTCTATGTCTTCAGGCTTGGATTAGTAGGGCCTCGGGGAGGTTCAGAAAGCACTTCATGGGCAGAAGGGCAGGAATGAAGTGTGGTAGGTCGATGTCTCTCTGACATCACTATTTCCAAAGGCCAGTGAGTCTCTCTACTACAAACTAAAGGCTAGAGACGATCCTCACAGCCAGGTTTTCATCAGAGTCCAACCACTGCCGTTTTTTTTATTGTCCCACTGTGCTGCCAAAACGTAATCAATAGGACTTTAGGAAAACGGGGTGCAATAGTGCACACTTTTTTACTGTCCCACAATCAATAACCACTGTGAAAAACAGTGGCATGAAAAAATGTTAAGGATTTCACACATTTGCATGCATGCACAAACACATACACACAGATTAAAATGGCCTCTGGACACAGGACACAAGTGGGTCGTTTAGAGTTGATTTAGATTACCTTGAAAAACCACCATAGGTTCCTGCTGCAACAGTGATTGATTCATTGAAGTGAATTAATTAACAAACCCTTTAACTAATGAATCAGTTAAAGCAATTGATTAACGTGCATTACCCCTCTGGGATATAGCTGACCATTATAGATCAACTGTGCTAAATTTAAATCAGTTCACAGCAGATTACATGCAGAAGAATGCTCTGCTTACCTGTGTGCATTATTGCTGTGAGGGATTTGGCATCGCTGAGGATTTGCCAAGTAAAACACAGTGATCATGACATTGCTTGTGTATGCTAAAGGAGTATTACTGCAGCACTAAATACACGCACATTATTTTTATGTCACTTGAGCCGAAAGCTGTGCTAGGGGCTGACTTCCCTAAAATCCCTCCTTTCTTCAGAATAATAATAGACACTAAAGAAGGAAGAAACAGTTAATGACTACACCTCTGCTGCTGTAACTGTGAGTCATATTCAAGTCAGACCGCATCCTGCAGCTCACTCTGGCCAGCTTTGTAATTAAACAATCTACATCTTTTAGATGCAGGTGACAGCTGACAGACAGCTATGCCTTTTAACAACTGTGCCTGGGGTACATTCGGCATTCTGCTTCTTTGGCACAAACTGAATTAATGTTATGCTGGAAAAAATGAAACAACATTCACTGAGGGCACAATGGCAAAAAAAAATATTAGAGGGAAATGTCTGCAACGATATATATACACACACAGTACTGTGCATAAGTCTTAGGCCACCACCTGCTTTGTTGTTTTTATGTCAGATTTTGTGATCATTGGCGTTTAGATTGAAAAGATGTGACTAAAAGTCAGTCTTATACTATATGATCAAACTGTCAATGAGTTGAACTTGTGCAACACGTGTATGTAATGCTCAAACATGTCCTGAGTAAACCAGGTATAATAGACCTTTTTCACAGCAGCTATTTGTTGGCATGAAATAGTAGGAGAAACACAGGTTTGACCAATAACATTAGGGTTCCATTCCAGGTTTTAAAGAGCCATGGTTGTGTTATTGTTCAAGTGTAAATGTAGGTCACACTACTCACTCTCACTCATTTTCTACCGCTTTATCCATTCAGGGTCGCGGGGGGCGCTGGTGCCTAACTCCAGCTGACATAGGGCGAAGGGCAGGGTTAGGTCAGACTAAATATTTGATATTATAGAAGCATTTTTGTTGTTTGTTTTTTCTGAAAAAGATGTTATTTTCAAACTGCATGTGTTTCTCCATATTTTCAGTATATATATTTTCAATAAAGTGATTGAGAAATAATTGTAAATTATGGTCATTATAGCATTGCTAAAACAATAAATCTAATGATGGCCTAAGACTTATGTACAGTACTGTGTATATATATAGTACAAAGAACATTATTGCTGTCTCTGAATATCTTACATAACCAACCATTATTTGTCAACTCTGGTGCATCTCATAAACCCACACTCTTAGTTCTGTGAAAAAGCATGATACAGCTAATGGTCACTGGTGGGCAATGGGGTCATGTCTTGAAGGCTGCAAACAAAGGCCATGTCAAATTGGAGACACTGTTGAGTGCAGTGGCCTTTGTCTTGCTGTGACCCAGGCTTTGAGTTGAGAGCTTTGTAAAGGTGACCTGATTAGGCATTGTTCCACGAGGAGCTCTTAAAATAAGTCTACACCCGATGACCTCTCCTGTGAATGGTAATTAGCAAGACCATTCCTGCTCACAAACATGCTGTTCTATCAAGGAACTCAAACTATGAGTCTCGAGTTGGTAATTGGCCACCCATTTTCCGACAGTTCTCTTAAAACTGGAATGGAACCCTGATTAATGTTACTGGTAAAACCTGTGTTTGTCCTATTATTTCATGTCAAGAAATATCTGCCATGAAAAATATCTGTAATGAGAGTTTTTTTCCCAACATATGTTTGAGCATTACACATGATGTATCAGTTAAAGTCACTGACAGTTTGCTAATACGAGACCAACTTTCTTTCACATCATTCCAGTCCAAATGACAAAATGTGATGCGTTAACTGGTCTTTGTCTTTGCAGATAAACTGGACAAAGGTAGTCCGTGATGCAGAGGGACAGTCAGTATCTGTTTAGTATCAAAAGTCCTATTGCAGTCTTGTTACTGAAAATTTATTCTAATGCAAAATTGTGATGTATTAATATTTGGAACACTCTAGTGTTGATGTAATACTGCTGATGAGCACCTGCATGATATTTGGCTGTGCAGGAGGGTTTCCTCTTTTTTTTCTATATTGCAATAGGATCACTAGGACAGACTGTCTGTCTGTGGTAAATTAAAACAGATGTTGGTCTCCCGATATCAGGTGCATGAATACACACATCTCAGAATCAATAACTGCAGTCTTTTAGGCAAACTGGTGGCAAGGATGATGACAAGACGCCACCAGGGTGTGTAGACACTAGTTTTGTAGTTTTGTGAATTGGCTGTATTCTAAATTAACTTGTAATTTCTATTGACGCATTATAGGCAATCTGCTTTTCTAAAGTAAGAAAGAGCAATGGTGTCTTCCAGCAAAATAGCTACAAGTTAAAGAGTTCAGTGGAAGGATAGACCAGGGATTCTCTTTAGAACATTGCGTGTTTAGATCAAAATACAGAATTTATGTCTTTTCATGTTTTCTTTCTCAAGATGTTTTTTTTTTCCTAAGCAACAAAAAGCACTGAAATAATCTTTTCAAACATGATGTTCACTGGTAAGAGCAAAAAATCCTTTTATCTAAGATAAAGATGAAAGTCACCATGATACTACCATCACGTACATCAAAAAACCAGACAGACATCAATCATTCAGGATTATTGACTTTATCTCTTCTATGGCTGTGAGCCTGAATGCTTCCTTATAATTTACAACACAATTTATAGAAATAGCAGTTTCTGAAAACATCTGAACATTTTCACAATAAATCTTTCCTGAAGGTAATCTTCACATACAGTACTGCTCAATTGCATTTCTGTATAAATAAATAACAACAGGACATCAAAGTTTTAAAGAAGCCGTTTGTCACAATTTTAATTGCATTTCCATGGGGTGTCTCAATTTTTTGCTAGATGTTCTTTTCTAACTGTGAGGAAAAATGTGGTTTTCTCTTCATTTTGTTACCCTGATTGCCCAGGCGTTCACCAGTGGATCCAAACACTAAAAACTATTCAATGAACCCGTCAAGCTCTCTACTGCCTCTCTGTGACAAATCTCTCGGCCAATGAAGAGCAAAATGGGATTTGCTCCATTGCCTGAATTATTGAAGTGGACAGTGCAAGAAATTTATGGTGCAAAATTCATTCACATTCCTTATGCATTATGTTTTAATATGTTTCCTTTTCCAATGCCCCCGCACTGCATCCTAATTTCTCAGTGCATGCGATCTTGTGTCATATTATTCTTATGTCATATTATAGGAAGACTGATGAAAAGTGACATACATCTCCCATAATACAAACTCTTGCGTCGCGTAGGACTAACCAGCAGGCTGACTAATGGGTAACATTTCACTTATATATAGGCAGTAAAATAGATTCCCAAGCCTGCTTCATTCCAACCTATACCAGTTTGGCAATCATTTAGAATACTTTTGTGCTAAAAGGCTAAACCTTCATACCACCTGCACCAACAGCAATAGCACACACCCACATGAAGGTTAATATATGGAAAGGTGAATAATTAGAGATGTTTTTAGAGCAGACTAAAAGGGCATTTTCTTGGCTTACTTTTCTTTTTTCTAGTAACTCACACCAGAGTGGGTTGGGTTACACAACACTGATGTTCTTATTAAAGAATATATGAGGTTAGATTAAATGGGTTAAAGAAGGTCTGTTCTTTTTAGGCCCCTTGTGTCTGCCTTTCATTATCCTCGCCCCCCAAAAGACAGTCACTAACACGGCCCTGTGAATTCATTTCATCAGTTTGTGCTATTAGCCCCTACAGCTGGCTTTGACCTTGGTCATTCCCGCGGCCTAAAGTGGGCACTTTCTCACCCCTCCTTTGGGCGCCTGTCTCACTGCAGCCCCCATCTACTAAATTTTAAAGAGGCACCTTATAAACCACATTGAACTTAAACTGCTTCATCTTGCCACTGAGCGACCAGCAGGTTTTCCTCAAAGTTAAAGGCTGTCGGGTGTCAAGTGTGAAAGCAAAGAAAACGCAGGCTTAGGGGGAAAAAAAGTCAGTGTAAAAGCACAATATGATACAGACCATCAACACCGCCGTGAAGGTCAAAAATATTGCCTTGCCAGTCAACAAGCTGGACTATGCTGACAGCCTAAATCTAATGGGAGCAGCTCGCATTAACATAGCCATGAGCAGCATTTGCTGTGTACTGTTAGGTGGCCACACAATCCTCTTTTGACCTCTCTGGAAGAGGCTAGCATGCCATGGTAAATTAAAAATTGGAGGAAGGCTTCAGGACATGTGCCAGTAAAAAATAAAACCCTGAACTCCACTTTGACTCCCAATTTGGCTGACAAACCCCCCACCAATTCCCTGCCTCCTCTTCTTTTAGTAAAGCTGGACATTCTCCTAACACAAAGCAAAGTAGTCATGGACTCACCACAGTGTGGAAAGAGTTTGATTTATCTTTGCCCAGGGCTGGAGGCAGGAGGGAGGGTGGCAGGCCATTCCAAGCCACAATTCTTGAAAATCAACACAAAGGAAACCCACAACCAACATTTCCTAACTATGATTGCTGCAAGGCATACCTTTAGTAAAAGGGGATATTAACTGCTGCTTTTATGTACCGGGTTCATTCAGTACAGTAAATCCTTCAGTTATAAGATGAGGAGTTCAAGCAAGTACATGAAGATCTTCCCCCCATAGACAGATATGGTTTGCATTTATTATGTTAAACTGTAGGTGGAATTTTAGTAATTTAATTTTAGCGGTAATGAAAGAAATTGTTTCTGACGGAATCGTTAGGCCACATGTCATATATTTATCTGCCAGTGCAACTCCATGAATTAACACCTTCACACACACACAGTGCAGCCATGTCCACAGGCTGTGCACCATCACACAGCATGACAATCTTGACAGTTGTAAACTGAGTATTAAATCAGTGAGGCTCTCTGGGAGGAGTGTGACTAATGATGGGATTGGGATTAAATCAGCTTGAACATAAAAGGGGCAGAAAACACAATAGAAGGTAAACGGGATGACATTAGAACCACTTGACCTTAATGTTACCCTAAAGCTAGACTCTAGTGCCATCTATTGAAAACGTTTACAGCAGATCAGTGTTCTATGCAAACAGTGAACCGTTTATATTAATGATACTTGTTTTTACCCTGCACAGCTTGAATTTACTATTCCATTATACAAAATCGATCCTCTACAAGATAACTTGTTGATTAGGAAAGAAAAACCACAGGTTAGTCAAAGAAAAGCTGTACAAGACAAATAAATAAATCATTGTGGATTCAAATGGATACCTATGTAAGATCCACCAAAATTTTTAAATATTATATTATATTTAAATGCAATTAAGCCGAAGCCACTGGTACACTATGCATTGGGATTATTGCAGCAGAAAACTTCGTTCGAGTCAAGGAAATGTGGTGGCGCATTGAAACAACAACGTGAATCGGTGGAGTTATAAGTGATTACCTTCTTTGAACAGTCGGGAGTGAATGAGGAGAATGAGAAAGCAGCAGATCGCTGCTCCGGTCAGTGCCCACGCAACTCTGAGCAGCTGCATCCTGGCGTAGGAAGGGTTCGTGGCGGACCGTGGGAGCCTTGCAGCGGGAGAGAGAGAGAGAGAGAGAGACGCTGCACCTCAGCTCTCAGACACTAGATTAATAATTCATCCTCTCCATGCAAAAGAATCCTCACTTGATAGTCCACTTTAGGTGTGATAAGGAGGGCTAGGATCCGTGAAACAACAGAAAATATGCGCGCTTTCTTCGCCGCGTCAGAGTGACTCCAAGCGCAGGGGCGATTAACCCTCGATCACAGACTGAAGGGTTGACATTCTTCCTCGCACCACTTCTCCCTCCTCTGTTCCTCTGCTTTTTTCCCCCCTTCTGTCTAGAGTCTGTCGTCGGTTGGCTCACTGTGGGTTCGGTGGA
Organism: Brachirus orientalis; assembly: GCA_016785285.1. Taxonomy (NCBI): domain Eukaryota; kingdom Metazoa; phylum Chordata; class Actinopteri; order Pleuronectiformes; family Soleidae; genus Brachirus; species Brachirus orientalis. The sequence goes on along the minus strand of JAFBJR010019380.1, from coordinate 2,518,505 downwards.
ACTAGCCGCTATGGGACCCTCAGTGTAGGCGCGGCGCCGTCTGCAAGTGCGCACGGTGGTCCACTGCGATGCGGCGCGCAGATGATGATTACCGCTGCCCGCTGCACATTACGCACATCTCTCCCATTGCTGGAGAGGCAGAGGCAAGCACTGCCAGCCAAGACTCCTCGCAGTTCTTGTTTCCCCCCCTCTCTCTCTCTTTCTCTCTCTCTCTCTCCTCTGTCTCTTCCTCTCTCCGTGGCACACACACACCCGCTGTCTCTCCCTCGCTCTACCAGTTCCTCTCTCTCTCTCTCTCTCTCTCTCTCTCTCTCTCTCTCTCTCTCTCTCTCTCATCAATCCATTGCAACTCTCGCCATTTACGCACGTCAACAGCCAGTTTCATAAACTATGCATCTCCATGCGCCTCACACGTCTTGGAAACATTTCGGGCTGGGAGAAAAATAGATTTTATGTGGCCGACAAATCCATCTGTCTTTTCTCTAAAGGCAAATAACATATCACAAAGCCGTGGATGCGCAGGTTCTTTATTTTGCCTGGTTTGGTCTCCAGTCATGTGCTAAAGATCCAACAGACGCATGTCAGTACAGCTCTCTCTCTCTCTCTCTACGCCACTGTGTGTGTATGTATACTCTTCAAACCAAATCGACTATTTTCCCCCTCTGCGTAGCTCCAAGTTACGTCACAACTCCCCCAAATAATCTCCTCCAGCTCCAAAGCCTGGGATAGAGCTGCTATAACAGGATGTTCGCACTGATAAACAAAAGTGAGCAATGGGCTGCGAGTAATCATCGGATCTGTTAGTGCTATGTTAGTATTTTTGTAGAAAACAAAAAATGCAGATATTTTTGGTGAATTGTCTACACATTAATCACTACAAATTGCAAAAAACTCCAAATAAAAAAAAAAAAAAAATCCAGCACACTGACCAAGCCTCTCAGTTATTGGGAGAAGGCTTTGGGTATAGCCCAGCCTGAGGCTCAAAGTGATTACACATGAAGCCCAGTTCTGTGTGATCTCTTAACGAATGTCAGGATTCAGTGAGTGAAAACAATCCGGCTGGAGTGGGACCAATACTGAATTGAAAAACAATAGCTTGTGTAATCCCTTCCACCCTGCATTTTCTGAGTGCCAACACAGCCATTGTTCCACTTTTATGTGTATTTGCATGCTGCTCCGCTCTCTATGACGCAGAATTGTTCACTTAATTCGTCCGTCATCAGTCGTTTGGAAACAGTTGGTCAGTTTGCACACAATAGCCCATATGGTCGGCTCAAGTGATGGCAGCAACTGAAAGCCCAGTATTTCCTCCTTGGGGTACTTGTGGTTTTTATTCCTGCGTCTATGCTTTTATAATTGAATCAAAATGATATGGCTGGACGACTGATGGTGCCACTCAAACCAGAGAACTGTCAGTGCAGTGTCAAGCAGCCCTAATTAGCTGATAACAGTCTTTGCTGGCTGGCATGCACGCCACATTGTGTTTGTGTGTCTGCTTGTGCATATGCAATAAATCTCCATGCCTTCTTTTGCATGTCACCATGAGCATGTATGTGTGTACTTAAACAAACATCTCTGTGAGGACATTTTGTGAAAATGAGGACCGTTCACCTGGTCCACACGTTCTGTCATACATTAAAGCGACACAATGTAGGGTTTCAGCCTTAATTTCTCCAAGATTTTTTGGGACGGTGCATGAATTTACAACAGGGTGCTTGTCACCACTGTCAAAGCCTGAGCAGTTCTGCATCGTCTGTATTGGCACTGTGGAACTTCTGGTTTGGGGTCCATGGCACGAAAAGTACAATAGTGATCTTTTGTCATTTTTTGAGGGGAGTCAGTTTTAGTTTATGGTATCTTGAAAAATACAACGCGTCATATTTGTAAAAAATTCTATAATGTTACTGTATAATGCTACCGTACCGGGTGTGAGGATATGGTTGTCAACAAACGCACCGCAACATATACAGTATTTTACGACAGTTGTAACAAATTATACCATTTACAAACTGCAGGGGGACCCCGCGAGTAGAGCCTACTTTATGTTACTTCAAAAGGTGTGTTTAAGGGTTAAGACATTGTTATAGGGCTAGGATAATATTTAGCTTAAGGTGAGGTGAAGGTTTAGGGTTAGGCAGTTGTGATGGTTAAGGTAAGGGTCTAGGGAATGCACTATGTCTATAAGTGTACTCAAAATGCTGTACAAGTATATGTGTGTGTGTTAGAGAAAGAGGGAGAGGCCTCTTTTCTAAACTGACACCTCCTGTCCTCCTCTCCAATGCTTGTGTGATCCATCCATCTACTACACAGAAAGCAATTAAAGACCTGACCTTTACAAGGATTTAGGGTGGGATGATTGCACGTGCTTGCGACTGTGTAGGCGTGTGTGCTCATCTACCATCATCACCTGCTGCATGTGCCTATACCACTCAATACATGAGCTTCGAATGGCAAGCTAAATGTGCATTATGTGTAGAGAGTAATTAGGAAACAGTTAAGAAACACTGACACCATTCCAGTGAATCGAGAGAAGCCAGGAAAAATTGTTCCTATTCATAAAGATGCCATGTTCATGTGCTCATTTTTGTGCTCTATACACACACTCATATTCTTACTCATATAAAACCACATGTGGAGACATTCGTGTCTGGATGCAAATTACGTCAAAAACTGTCAAGTCAAATCGCAAATCTCAGGGCTTCAAAACAGGAATTTGTTTTGGAACTGGAAAGACTATCCATTTTCATATTCAGTTTATGCTTGTGAATCAAAATTGGCTCCACTCTCAGGTCAGATGCCTCGAGCTTCACTCGGCACAGAACAGCCTCTGAAAGCAGTGCAGCCATTAGTACGCAGATATAAACTCAAGTGCAGACTGCAGGAAAAAGGATGAATGCTGCTGGACTCATGCCGCCTTCTACTGTACCTTTGATATCTCTCTGCTTTTACAGATTAACTATCACACTGAGCAAATATGAAGCCAAAAAACAGATGAACATGAATTTCTAGTTGCAGAAATTGTATGGAGCAATTCACATCCTACTGCAATCAGATATAATCAGTCTATATAAAGTGGTGATAATCAATGTGTTTATTTGTGATATTTGTGCATCTTCATTTGATTAAATGACTATTATGTGAAAGAGGCTGAAACTATTATCACCAGACCTGGTAGTTCCTCTCAGCTTTATACTATTGAGCATTTTAGTGTTTCGCAGTTCGCTGATATGATTTTTATGACCCACATCTTGACTTTTGGTTCAAAACAGGCAGAGGTCCTCAGCCATAAAGGTATACAAAAAAAACTCAATCTACACTAGCTGATGGGCAAACAAACAACAGAGGAGTTAGACAAGGTGTGTACGTGAATTCAGTGTGGACTCGAGAATGACTCCAAACATTACTGATAACAAGAGAAATAGCAAAGGAACAGAGTCTAGAAGAGGTGCCAAAAAGTGCAGTTCTCTTTTTTTTACATTCACATTTACATTATTCTTAAATGTTGTAATGGAGGTACGGGTGAATAAACACTAAACATGGAGGATGTTGCCTTTGCCAGCTTTCAAACTATATCGCATAACTTTTAAATACAAACAAATGTTTGACAAAATGTGTAATGCTGTTCTTTCATTACTGTACAGTTATTGCATTGTGCTGTTACTGTGCGTTAGTGTGTTGGCAAAAGTAGTTTTTCTTGCAAATGTAGGGCCATATCATGGGCAGCATGAGGTGTGCAGTGTGTTGTGTTTCTTTGCAATATTTCAGTCACTTGAACTGTAAGAGCCAGATTCCTGTCAGAAAGAGAGGGTAAGTCTTTACTTTTTTTCAGGTTAAAAAAAAAAAAATCACCTGCTGATTCCTTGTTTTTAATTTTCAGACTGTTGTGGCTCAGAAGAGTAACAAGGATGTTTTATTTTGACAAATGAATCAATACTTCTTTTTATTGTCACCAAGGGGCTCGGTAAAAATAAAAGGGGGACAGGACATAAGTTGACATTACTGTACTGTATATCCCATCCAAACCTGTCTCTTCCATGTTTCAAGGGGTATCATAGAACATGATCAATTAACATGGTACTTTGACAATAGATTAGGTACAGTATATTCACATTTACAAGAGACAAATGTAAATCTCTCATTGTTTTTCATTATATACTTTCACAGAGCACACATGGGCTCTGTTTGTTCAATTCTGTCTAGTCTCCATTATAAATCCTTTTGTTTCCAACCTTTTTTTTTGTATTACAAGTACACATCAAAAATATTTTAACAAAAGTTTAGATTATTGATACTTTTTTTTGCTGGTCTTTTATGTCTTTTAATTATTAAAATATTTCCTTTCACTCCATCCTCACACAATCCACCTACGCTGCTGCTGCTGCCACATCTCCTTTCTCACCATCTCATCGCCTGAAATGCCACCCACTCACCACTATCCTTTTCCTTGCCAGGAGCCAGGAGAGGCGTTACTTGCTTTGTCCTCTGTGCAGGTCACTGGCTGTGTGCCAGACAGAGCCCATGCCAATAAAAGCCATGAGTAATGGGCTAAAACTTCTACATTCGCTGTGTTTCCCATTATTTCCCATGGTCAATAAATCTGAAAAAGGGCTTAATCAGAGGGAAAAGCCAGGACATATGGCCTATGTCCAGTAGGGTGTCCAATACCGAGATTCTTACAGTTTAATCAGAGATAAAAGTTGAGGTGTCAGCCACAAATGTGGCTTTCCTTGTGACCCACTTTGTCTTTGACAGGCGGAGCCATTATTATTTGGACAGATGAGCACACTGCTACTGTCTTTTGAGAAACAATGGCTGCCGTTGTACCACTAAGACAAGGTTGACTGTAAATAATGTCCCTAAAAAAGCTAAAGACAGATAATGGAATGAATAGCTCAAAATACATAAATTAGACCATGAAGAATCCAAGTTTCAAGGAACAATGGAAGTTGGTTGGAGTTTTACTCTAGAGGTTACTCAGAGAAAGTCTAAAGAGAAAGGCCAACATAACCTCAGGGGTCTAGGAAAATTGACATGCTTCATTTTTCAGGACATTTCAGGTCTCATCCAGGAGGAAAGGGATAGGAAAGGATAGTTATTGTCATTTTACAACCGAAATTGCACAACAAAATTATGCAGTCAGATGGAGAGTTGAGCATGCCATCACACAGTGGACTTACCTTGACCAAATGTACCTAACATACATACATGTTTTGACGGTGGGAGCAAGAACATGCAAACTCCACACAGAAAGGTCCCAGACCAGGAGTCAATCGCAGCACCTTCTTGCCGGGGCAACAGTGTTAACCACTACCAGTATTAACCACTAAGCCACCGTGCCAGGGCTTCTTCAGTTACAAATTGGTGGGAAGCTCCAGGTATTTATCCTCTGTGGGCTGATTACCTGTCTAGCGAGTCACTATGTTAAATAATGCAGGTCATTCCCACCCTGACCTAGATTCAGGTTATGGCCACTAATGCAGAGGTCAGACAACAAGATCATTTCGGTCTGTTACAATGGTCGTTAGGCCACGTTAGTCAATATCAGGGCCATACATTTTGTGCCACTATGTGACCAACCTACATGATGGTACCCAACTCGACCAATCACTACAACCTACACGATGATGTTAAGAAGAAGAGGGGCTGGTCTATAAGAAAGGCCAAGATAACACTCAGAATGAAGACAGTAAACAATGATGTCCACAGGGGTGTGTATGATACTGGCTGTGTTGGGTTGCGAGAGGAGGACAAGTTGGACCATTAATCCCTCAAAGAGAACTTGAGGTAACTTCATGACTCCTTCACGTTGCCATTTTGTTACTTTTGCATATGCAAAGTAGAGGTGGGTAGGGGAACACACACACACACACACACATATATATATATATATATATATATATATATATATATATATATATAGAGAGAGAGAGAGAGAGAGAGAGAGTTTGCAATATTATCATAATTTGTGTTTTAAAGATGTGCAAACTAACATTATCGAGTATGTAAATGAGTTTGGAAAAGCCGATGAAGGACTCAGGTAAATTCCATGCATTGACTGAATGTGTGCAACAGAAGTCCTCCTCGCTGCAACAGTGAGTACTGAGCATCAGGATTCAGTGTCACATGACCACTAGTAGACTCACAATCACTTTCCCTGCCACACAGGGCAGCCGTGTGGAGAAAACATGGAGACGTGAGCCCCCACATCGCAATAAAAACCCGGTAAACCTACAAGGCAAACTCAACAAACCATCGTTCTATCATTCAGAAGAAAATGCCTTATAATATAAATACCTGTGCACAAACACACAGAGTCCAGCTCTCCTCCACTGTGCGCTGTGCTCACATCAGTGGGTAATAATGGAAAAGAAAGAGAGCCACACTCAATCCCAACCAAGTTCACAGACTTGTGTTTCTATCAAACAATAACAGAAATGGAGCTGTTTGCATTGACATGACGACTGGATGTAACATTATTATATGTGACATTATTATATTTTAGCGGGTTTGGGGGAGGTTGAATTAATTAATTAATTACAGGACTTTATATTAGTTTGCACTTCATTTTTGGAAAAAAGTTAGTGTCCTAATGTATTATTTTCTATTTGACTGAAAACTGGGGATTTCATATATAAATGACTTTTGTTTAAAACTCTTTCTATATTTTTTACAGTGCATAAAATAATCTGCCACACAATGGGCCAATTTTACTTGTTTGCTTTTGTGTGATTTTTGTACAATCCTAGATATAACTTTAACAATTAATTTGTTTAATAATAAGATAGATAAGGTATGTGTGCAATGTTACAGTTGCTTTTTGGTTTTTTGGCTTTTATTTACTTGAATGCTTAACATTAAAAGACAACAAATAAGAGTTGTTACCTTTAATATTGCGTCCATTTATATGTTCTACAGGCAACAATTAATGAGCTCAGACAATTAAAATCAAATTTTTAAAGGATATTGGCAAATATCGATATCGTCAAAGTCACTGATGTGACAGAATACATCATAGAAAATGGGGAAAAAAAATCAAATACACCACAATTTCTGTCAGGGGGTCGCGAGGCTTTCTCGATCCGTCCTTGATTCTTGTACACTATGACAAATTACATTCTATGGGCTGATGGGCTTCAAACCCTTTGTCTATCAGATGTCTATAATCATATTTAAAACATGTAGTCTGACATCAGCATAAATAAACTATAAATAATATAGTTTTTTAACTTTTACACTTATTCTCATTTTCCAGCAAGACAGATATCTTTTAGCTCTATATTTGGTCTCCACCATCTCTTGAGGCAAAATTCTGGGTCTGTAAGGGTTAAGTGTTCCGCTTTGTTAACTAGCTTGTCAAATTTGTCATCAATGGGAGCAATGGCATTAACTTAACACTAACATATGTGATATCCTCCTATTACAATATACTGTGATTGTAGCCTATGGTGCTCCTTATTTATTCAATGACAAAAATATTAAAAACTGTAATAATGGAAAACTAGGCACAGGGTAAATGCACCAAAATTGTCTGATATCTAATGGGTCTTTTAGTGTGATGCCCACAGTGTTGCCTTCCACATGTCTTTCCCAACTTTGGGAAATTGGGAAAAAAAAACAAAAAAAATGTATTGAGTGTTGTGAATCCAATTGGAATCAATGGCCAGAATGGAAAAAAAGGAAAAAAAAATGGGGGAAAAAAGAAAAAGGAAAATTTACATTGAGTTTGATGTAGCTGTCCAAGTAAACTGCTACACAATGGTTCACTCCTGTGGCTAAGATGGAGTCCCCTGACAGAAATTAGATACTGTTACCCTGTATCTGCATAAAAACCAGCAACACCTAGGAGCATCATAGATCCATCTTAGTCAAGAAAGATTATTGTTATTGCTGCTGAGCAGCAAACACAACTTCAGAGGAAACATAGTCACAGTATAGTCATTGTCAAAGTCCTACTTTGCTAAGACTTTCTTTTTAATCATGACTTTCTCAGGTTGAGTGTGTCCATGTCAGTGTGGGCTCTGGTTTCCTCTTTGTACAGAGTCAATCACCTGACTCCCACAGGAGAAGTAATAAAAGTATCCGCCAGCAAACAATCTATCAGAAACACAGCAACTGAGACATCTGTCACTTTCATGTCTTTGTATTTATTTTGGGAACAATTTTATTAGTTAGGACATCAGTTTATTTTCCACACCATAAAATTTTGTGTGTTTTTACTGATTCTATCTGTTGTCACACATTATACTAAACAAAATGACTGGAGGAAATTAAAAGATATAAATATATGAGCTATGAAGAACCTACCTGTATCATTTGTAGCCAATTTACTTCTATCAGTATAGCGTATTATTAGCCTAAAGACAATTATGACATTATCTTGTGGGGAAATGAGGGTAATTTGCAACTCATGCAATATGTTTCTAGGTACACAGAGTATGTGTGGAGGTTTCTGTGTGGTTTTCCTTTCTGGTCAACAGAAAAATGACGAGTCACAGATAGCTGCATGTTTATGGTCGTTATGTTGCATGAACGTGAATTTCATCTCACTGACAGCTTTAACAAGGACAAAATATCCAGGAAATATTGTCTAAAACTGCAGGAATTAAGTGGAAATCGTTCTGTTGACAACAAACCCTAATTTTTTTTTTTTTATATGGCTCACATTTACAATTTAATTTAAATACATCCTGTTCATTTTAACTGAAAGCAGTGCTACACAGTGACTAAAGCTACAAAGTTATTGTATTAGTCATTATTAACTCTACACACACGACACGCATTTAATCAAGTCTTATTATAGGCAATATACTGAGCTGGCAAACACTACCAAGTGTTCAAGAGTGATCCTCTTGAGGTTTCCACTAAGCTTCTTCCATTTCCTTTAGACAGAGCAAAAACACACACGCATGTCCACGCATGACAGACTGACTGACAACAGCCCAGTGCTATGAGAAATTAGTGTATATAAACAAGCATTGTGCACTTTATTGAGCTCACTTGGGTAATTGTTAACTTGATTTTCTTGTGTTTTTACAAGGCAAGTATCACCTAAAGCATGAAAAGGGGATTCCCTGCTTTTCTGCAGCAACTAAAGATCCAAAGTTGGTCCCATTTTCATGACTAATAGAACCAAAGCTGTAAAGACTTGACACTGACTGACAGTATGAAAGGGTTAGAACAATCCAGAATCAGGCTGTTTATCCAAACATGCTCCACACTTTAATGGCTCTGACCCCTCCCTCCACAAGGTTTCAAGGAAATCTGTATTTTAATGTTTGCTTAGAGACAAATTCACAAATGGCAATGAAAATGAAACCTCACTGGTAAAGGCAACAACAGCATCATAAAAACTTTCAAATGTGAATCCAAATAATTACCCTGAAAGTGGAACATATTAAAGGGAATGCATTTTCTCCACCTTTTGGTTGCTTAAAAAACAAATCTGGTTTGGTAAACTTAAAACTAAAAATCAAGGTAGATAAACTCCAGTGGGTTTTTTAATTGACTCTTTTTTTCCGTGTGCTTTGCATCACACCTTTTATGATGGCTTTGCAAATGTGCCAAGCAAACACAAAGCTTAAACATATAAAATGAGGAAAACAGTGAATAAGAAATTAGCTTATGCTGTGCAGCTTCCTCTCCTCCATGTTTATCACCAATCTCAGTGGACAATAAACAAACAACAGCAACAGCACGGACATATACATATTTAAAAAGGTCTTAACAACAGCAAACACAAGCCTAACTACCAAGTGTCTCCTATGTCTCCTGGGATAGTTATTGGTAATAGCAACCAAAGGACAAAAAATGTTGAAATAAGATAAAGATAAATTAAAGAACATACCTCTAATACTTTTGCTTATACTTATGAGTTTGTAAAGATTTTTTTTCTTACCATAAATACTGACGTCTATGTGGTAAATTTGCAACCTAAATGTGTTTAATTGGAGAAAAACAAGGTTGCTCACATAATAAAACAAAAAGCATTTAAAGCATTTTAGTAGATCAGTGGTAGAGTGAGTTGTCTTTTAACTTGAAGGTTGTGGGTTCAATTCCTGACTCAGTATGAAAGATGAGTGATAGAAAAATGTGCTGCACATAGATATGTGCTGTATGAAATGTGTGAGTGAATGGGTGAATGGCAAAACTACAGTGTAAAGCAGCATTGAGTGGGTGTCAAAACTGGAAAAGTACTATATAAATGCAGACCATTTACCATTTTGTGTGTCTAATTACAACACACATTATTACTAACTAATTTTTGATCTTGTTTTCCTTTTTAAAGCCCTTTATTTCAAAAAATATCATCCCTGGAAAAAGTGCCTTGATTCACATCCAGAAAAAACAAATTAGTGTCAACATGAATGTCTCACAGTTCATGTTTGACACAAGCAATTTGGGGAGAAAAAGCTGACTTCATTTAAATAGTAAACTTTGTTATAATGAGGATGTCATATTCAATCTGTTAAGGATTAATTGAAAATCAATATCCTATCAACATGCAATGAGCCACAGTTTCTATTTTATTCTGAAATGGCTGAAAGCTGCATTAATTGACTTGGGTCTCGATTTTCCATGTACATCCTCGCTTCAGTTACATGTGAGTTAAATTTGGCAGGCACATTTGGGTACAGATTACAGACACTGACAGAAAAGTGTAGAATGAACACCATGAGCCACTCAGCGGGTGGGGATATGTAAAGATGAGAGAAATGAAAGGAGGTGGAGACAAAACAGGAAAACAGGTGATACCATGTCCCTTTGCAATGATTAATCCAGTATAAAACTAGGACATTACACAACACAGTTGTGAAATATATCAGCTCAGTTGTTCATGCAAACACGTGGCAGTGTGGCGTGTGCTGCTTAAGGAGAAGACTTTAATGCATACACAGTGGCTTCACAGAAAAATGTTCATGTTACCAAGCATTTGCAAACTATTTCTTTTTTATCTTTGAGAAGAGAAATGCCCCACTGTTCCTTTAAATAATCGATTTCTGTTTTCATCAGTTAACTTGTGATTTTTCTTGTATGTTTCTTTTATAATTAAAACACTATATACAACTGCATTCGAGTAATTACACTTATTTGATATTTTGACAGATGAAATCAGAAATAGAGGAAAACATTTCATGAGTCACTTACAGCATGCTTTGTAGATATTTCTTTGTGCCCTTTTGAAATAAACAATGCACTGTGGAGTCTACCTGCTACAGGATGAAAAGCAATACAGTGGAAATTGAAAAGCAGCAATAGCTCTTAAGAAGTGGAGGCTGCGGCCTCTGTGGCCAAAACAGAATTCAATTGTGAAAATCGAGTAGATGATGATAATATTGGGTAGCAACATTGTCTGGCACAAGATAGAATGAAGAATAAGAGGGAAAAAGTCTCCCGTTTTAGATTGCAATAACCTTGAGTCACTCTGTCATGCCTGCATTCATCTGGGAGGGGGGAAAAAAAAGAAATGTGATTATTAAATGAGGGCATGTAGTGAGAAAGAAAAAAAGTGGCAGAATGGAATATGAGAGCGATAGAGGAAAACAGAAATGTGTTGGCAGTGTGTTGGTGTGGTGGTAGTGGGGGGGGGGGGGGGGCAGACATGTGAAATCTAGTAATGTGTTGGCAGTGTGTTGGTGTGGTGGTAGTGGGGGGGGGGGGGGGTCAGACATGTGAAATCTAGTTTTTGTCTTTCAGACCATAAGGGACACAGAGATACACTGCACTCAGTGACATGAAGGGCAAACTGATTCACAATTTTGCGGCGACGCTTCAGCCGAGGAGAGTCGCACAGCCTGTCACCACAGACTGCATAAAAAAAATTCACCACAAGTAACTTTATAATTGTACTTTGTAATTGCAAGTGCTTTTTATCACAATGAGCGATAGTATCCTATATGGACCCATCACTAACCACAACATACCCTTATTTGTACTTTTTCGGGTCACTATTAAAGGACCAGCACTATGAAAACAACTATTCATGCTCACATTAACACTAGTCTATTTGAGCCTTGTTTCCACCAAGTAGTAGAGCAGTTCAGTTCACCACAGTGCAGTTTGGGACAATACACCCCGACTTGCATCTAAATATGTAAATTATGTAACTTCACTCATGTTATTTTATACTTCTCTGTTGACGAATCAATTGACTACAGTGTCCCACAGGAGCTGGACACTTGTGCTTGGTAACCCAAAAGAGGGATGCCAAAAAACTGGTTATTTTGGCTCACTTGTAAACAAACGATTGTGTGACATACAGTACCAAACTGTACTAGACGGTACCAAACTGTACCACGTTCAAGCTTCTTTCTGTGAGGCACTGGTGCTAACTACTATGAACATATCTGGAGGAGTCCAGTGTGCAAGACTTTGTGACATGTAATGGCAAATCATATAATTATATAATGCAGATTGTAACAAAATGGAGAACCTCTCTGCTCACCCCTCCTTTTACTAAACAGGATTTACGCTTCGCCTCTGTAGAAACCCCTGCTTAAAGGCTAATTGTCAGGCTAAAGAAACCAAACACCATTATTCTAATGTGATTATGCACGTATACAAACAAATTTACTTAGAGTATATTCAATTTGTGTCAATAAAACTACCTGATTTATTTGAGAAATGATTTATTTCTCTACTTTTGCTGTGACTTTTGTTCCAATTAGTTTTTTTCCTCCCTTTCCCCTTGTATGCCTCTTCTCATATAAATCTCACAAATTAATAATCTTTGTCTGTATTTATGTTAAAAGACAGCAATTGAAGATGATATTACAGCATCACATTATACAGTTGATGAACTTATTTCATCAGCTGAGGGAAATATCTGACACTGTAGCTTCTGCTTCACCACCTGTAGCATCTAACTCAGTCTGTCTAGATCTGCTTTGTACAGGGCATGAAGCATTAGAGCCTTGGAGCTGTAAAACAGCTGTCTGCTGCATTTGGAATATATGTTGCTGGGAGCTGCAAGACTGAACCAGCACATTAAAGACATGGACCATAAAACCAAAACAACGAGCTGAAAAATGTAAAAATGCTCCATGTGCTGTGAAGCTGAGTATGATCATTCTCCAGGGGTTTGCACTACAAGCAAGACCTTTCACATTACGCACAGTCATTTGATCTACTGGTAATATAAAAGAATTCATTAGTGCAGCTTTAAGACAAATTTAATAGGCTGCGGTGATTTTGCACGTTTTGGCCCATTTACCACAAATCACATACACTTTACATCCAATTTAGCTGTAAGCATTGCTGTTGTGTTTTAGAAGCTGAAATACATTTTCAAGCACTTAATGCATCCATTGTTTCCCATTCATATCCACATTATTCAATTTAATATGATGCAGCTTTATTTGTTCCTGCAACAGTAATGACTGCACACATGCACACCATCGCCCAAGTCACAAAATACACACAAAACCAGAGTAAAGATGTAAATTCGCAAGGTTATTAATAGAAAGAAGAATATACATGCATGTGAAAAATGATAAGCAAATCTGAAAATGTTCTTTTATCTTAATGCATAAGTTTTAAACATAAACAAATGTTACATTGAAACTAATGGCAAAGTTCACACAGTGCAGCTGAAGCTCCACACCATCAGCTGTATTTGTCAGTATAATGGTGTTTGAATCTCATATTGGCCAGAAACACAATGATAGGTTTTATGTCCACACAGATGGGGACAACACTAGCATTGTGCTAGTAATGCAAGATGGCTGCATACAACAACAACTAATCAATTAAGTTAAAATCACCCATGCAGCTTTTAAGGTAGTACAATGAGGGGATATAGTCAATCACACTTAGGAACCTTACTCTGAACACTGACAGACACTTAATTTAGGAACAAGTCAACCTGGAAAGAAGGACAAACACCAAAATGATATAAGAGGAGGAGAAACAAAGAATGAACACAATGACAGACAGAAAGAGTCAAGAAGAAGCAGAAAGGAAGAAAGAGCATTACAAGTGAGACTACATGAGAATAAAGACAAGTGCTGTAAAGGCAGAGCACCAACGAGAGGCCTCTCCAGGGCTCAAACTCCCACTGACAGCACAAGAAAGACAGGGGATCAGTTCTGATTCCAACCAGGCTTTGTCTCTTTACAGTGTGAAAATATGGTCTGGAATCCCATTATTGCCTGCTATGGAGATACAATATGGGGCCTCCATCTTCATCTCTTACACAAGTCTCTCTCTCTCTCTCTCTCTCTCTCTCTCTCTCTCTCTCTCTCTCTCTCTCTCTCTNNNNCTCTCTCTCTCTCTCTCTCTCTCTCTCTCCATATATATATATATATATATATATATATATATATATATATATATACACACACACTGTACATGCTCAGGTCTCACGCCCTCACCCATTCTCATAGGCTTGAGAGGCACTTAAATTGAAGGGCAAACAGAATAAGAATGGCAAAAAGATACCATTCACTTCAAGCAGCAGACAAACTCACAATCTTCTGCAACTCTGGCATACCAATGACAAAGTTGAGCCCCATTTTCTCAGGAGTAATGTTCATCATTCCTACATGTGCTTTTTTTTTGTCAGGGACACACGTGTCACTCGGGAGATTGAGCTGGTGACAAGAGCCAGATTTGACTTTAAACCCTGTCTGCCATCTTGTCTAGCCTTAGTTCAATAATCTCAGAAAAACAGATATGAGATTAGTTTTGCTGGGTGTTGGTAAGAGCCACATGTTTCCTTGACCTTCCTATCTCTATTGTATCTATTTCTCTCTCTCTCTCTTCCTCTGTGTGTGTGCTCATTATTGTTTGCTCAACTAGCACAATGTTGTTGCCTCCAACTCTGGACATGAAACAAATCACTCCCTGTGTGTAGTACAGGAATGTTGCATGAAGCTGACAGGCTTAAGCAACATTGTTAATTCACTTATTGGACAATTGTTTGAATGTTGCACACATTTGTTTATATGTAAAAGTTGCACTATACTAAATGACTGGTAGTCAATGCAAGAAAATTTGTGCAAACCTCTCCCTATCTGTGTATGTGTGTGTGTATGTGTGTAAAAAAAGGAGAGGATTATCACATATAGGAATTTATAGTTCAGTGACTACACACATGCAGTATTTATGAAAACATATGGAATAACCCCAGTCCCTGATAATCATCTACCTTTGTAGCCGCCAAGGGCACAAATGTCTGCTCTTGCTTTTACTGTAGTGGTTGATCAACATGGAGTCCGATGGATCCTTTGATACCCCACATACACGCACGTGTGCGCATTTCCATGAACTAGAGAGTGACATACTGTTAATGTGGAAACTGTAGGCTAAAACACCAAAAATTTGAGCTTACTAAGTGAATGTATGAAAGAAGTAAAAAGACTGAGGGAAAGAGAGAAGGACTAAAAGAGGGAAAAAAAAAAAAGACGGGGTCTGATTAATGGAAAGTGAGAGGGGCACACTGATTAAAAAGAGGGAGAGAAGGAGTTTGGGGCATAAAAAAAACTTCTTCGAGAAGAGCATTATGAAGCAAGACTCTCTGACTCCGATCACTCATGTGTTTGCATCTAAAACAGGCCCAAAATGCTTGGAGGGCAATTGCAATGATACTCAGTAGCACTGAGCATTTACATATTTATCCACAGACAATTTTCTGCCCAGAAATACACGCTTTCTCTCTCTCTCTCTCTCTCTCTCTCTCTCCTCAGTTTGCCTTATTTATTGATTGATTTGAGCGTGGCAAGCGCAAAAAAGCATTAAAATCAGCTGAGGCCTGAATTTTCTCCTTTTCGAAGGCCCTTTGCATTCCAACCACCCCCCCACCTGCTATGCTCCACTGTACTGTGCAAATACCCATTCCATATCTAAGCCAATCCTGTGCACGTGCACACACGCTCGCACGCACACAAACACAACACCATGGGATGTTCGGAGCTAAAAGTCCAATATTCACATGAATACTTTTAAATGCCAGTGCACCTTACTATTCCCATCACATACATCTTTCACACATATTTCTGGTCAGTGTTGGGAGAAGAAGGTGGAAAAGGAGGAGGAGGAGGCTCCATCTGTGCAAGGAAGTTGGGTGCCAGGCAGCCTCTTCGTGCTGCTCAGCCATCCATCCGTCTCCATCCAACCCTCCCTGCTGCAGCCGGATCAGACCTCCCCCTTCTCCCCAAATCTCAACCATTTCCATCCTGTCTCCTTTCATGTGATGTGCGGAAATGTGCCTGGCATCCTCTGCTGTGATTACGATTTGATACGGTGGCCACATGATGCCTGACTGCCTACTTTGGCTGTCACACCTATACACATATACTGTAGACACCCAAACACACAGTAAGCTTGTACTGGCTTCACATGAAGCTTTCTAGTCAATTGTGAAGCGGGGGAACACCCGCTGCTTTACAGGTCTTATGTTAAATTTGAAACATGCACATTTTTAAAAAGCACTTTGAAAAATACAGGATCGACTCAACAGCACAGTATATAAACAAACGCTGTCTCCTGAAAAGGGCATTTGTATAAAAAAGTACAGTAAAACTGTACGGCAAACAGTGCTGTCCAGCCACCTATTGTGTTCTTTTGGTGCCATCTGTTTATTCACCTTGATGTTGGTTTGATTATTTGTTAGCAAGATTACTGTACAACTGAACAATGACACTAGGGGAGGGGTGGCACATGACAAACGGAGGAATCCATCTAATTTTGGAGCAAATCCCACTACGCAGGTGGACAGAAATTTCTATTTAACATTGTGATTTAGGGCATTTTTGACATTTTCATTAATATTTCAAGAAAAAGGGAAGAGATCATTATAAAAGTAGAGAAAGCACACAAGTCAGCCCAAACCTCCACCAAGGACACTCCGTTTCCAAATAATGATCACCACAAAACTTTAATAATTAATTCTGGCCATAACCTACATCCTCAGACAATTTCATTAGGTCAAAAGTTGACGCTGATAAAATATAGACTTGACACAATCTTTCTCTTTTGTGTACTCTAAAAAAGGACTTGAGAAGTTATGTGAAATAATCTCATCTGTATAACATCACACCTATGACAACTTCTGGACATTAAACAGTTCTTAAAAGTTACATTTACAGTTATCCATTGTCTTGACTAATTGTGAACTTTGTCCGAGGGGTCAACATTCATTTAAGTCATGTCTGACTGAAAAATGGATACCTAGCAAACTTGGATTTAAGAGTACAGGAGAGAAATACTGTACATTCAAGAAAATAATTTATTCAATTTCAAATTAAATAACTCAAATAAACTAATTTGGGAGTGCTTGATAAGACATAGTAAGTTTAACCAACTTTTGTTTCTAAGTTCACCTTTTGCTACATTATACTTTATAACTCCAATAATAATTATTACAAGTGATGCCAAAACCAGCCTAAAACCAAAGTCTCTCTCTCTCTCTCACTTTTTTAATCTCCAACCATCTGTCACAGCTGTGAAGACCAAACTAGGAAAACAAATATATCTGCCAAAACTCTAAAATAAAAACCTTTTTCTTCAAGCAAACACCTTGATAGTTTCCTTAGATGGTCACAGAAGAGCCACAACTGGCCGAATGCTATGTATAATTCATGCCAGCAGGTTTTCTTTAAAGCCTGTCAAGCTTTTTCGCTCCGGGATCGACGAGGGTCCATAATCAGAGTAACTAACCTGTGATTTACTGAGCCCCGGGGTAAACATCTGCTGCCTGTCACCGGGACTGCTTACAAGACACGACTATGTACATGTGTTTAATGGTTTAGGGAGGAAGTAAAAAAAAGTGCAAGGATTTTGGAGTCCTCAGCAGTTTTTGCTACTCTACCCTGTCATCTTCATCACGCTTACCGGTCTGTGCCTGCAGGAGAAGCTCGAGGAAAAGAGGGAGAAAAGATGTAGTTTTCACTGCCTGGTCCCTGATTCATCTTTGGGACCTACATACAGTGCAGTCCCCTAGTACAGGACGCCACTTATATACTGAATTTGTCTTTCTAAAACCTACTTGCATACTTTTATCACTACTGTTTCTCCTCCTCTCTCTGCAGACGCCTCCTTCTCTCCTTTCCTGCTCCTCCACATGTGCCTTCGCTCACTCAGCGTACGGTGACAGATCGAATGAAGGAGGGCTGCCATGAAGTCATCAATAAAAGGCAACTCCTGCAATATTATCATTACTGCTGCCAAGACCCTTGCTGATAGAGTGCACCACAGCCAAGAGAAGGATGAGGATGGCGAGGACCAGTGGTTGTGTGAGAGAGTGAGAGGATGAGGGAGGAAAGGTGAGGAAACCAATTTTGATGAATTCCCTTTCAAAGCTTGGTGCTAAGTTGAAAGCTTTCCGTAGCCTCTCTAACGACATTGATTGTCTCCTGATTTCTGCTCCCCCTCTCTTTCCCCCTTTTTTTTTCCATTTAACTGTCTTGCACTTTTCAAATGCATTCCCCACCAAGCTCTGTCTTTATTTATGTCTCTGTCGTCCCCTCTCTCTTAATCTTTTCAACCACTCGCTGTGTAATAAATCTCACTGTCTGCCATTGATGTGTACAACAAACACCTGTCAGTTTGTCAGCGGATGAGTAATGTGACACATTTAGATAAAGTGTGTAGCTTATAATCTAGCCAAAGCCTCAGCAGCATGCCATAATCCACACAGCCATGGGTAAAACTGACTCCTACATATAGATAGGTTAAAGCCAATCAATTAGTACACGTAATCTAATAAAATAAAATGAGCTCAAATCATTAGCTTTCTCCCCCTCTTAGCAAAATCCAATAATTATAATTGTCAATTTGCACATTTGAAGGCTGAGAAGTATTTAAATCTTAAAACGTAGACACAGAAGGCCATTTAATGAAACAATTTCAATAACTTCTTTGCCACAGTATAGTTGAAAGGGTGGTTTGTATGTGGTGCTTAAAGCCTGTGAGCAGGGGATGCAAGTGGGTGAGCAAATTCCAATGATACATTACAAAATTGTTTTGCAAAATGAATCGGTAGTGTGAGCACGCTTGCCTTTGCAGCAAGAAGACCCAGGTTCGCAACCCACACAGAACAAGGGCCTTTCTGCATGGAATTTGCATGTTCTCCCTGTGTGTGAGGGGGTTTCTCCGGGTTCTCCAGTTTCCTCCCACAGTCCAAAACCATGTAGATTTGGAGATTAGGCAAATTGGACACTCTAAATTGCCCATAGGCACGACCCTCATGTGGAGGATAAAGCAGTAGAAAACGAGTGAGTGAGTATAACAGATGTAATAGCATCTTTTTTTTCCCACTAAGCTGAGATCATAGGGAGGAGGTTAAGGTGGATGTTCTGTTAAGTGCTTTGCCAGGTACTTGCCAAATTTGTCTGTGGCGTTTGGTGTTATAAGCGCGTATCTCACTGCAGTCCCTATAATGAGCTTACAACTGCTGCTTCTGCTGCAGGTGAAAACAAATCTGACAAATGTGATGAGAGTGAACCAAAACAGTAAAGCTGTGAGTCAGAAAAACCAAAATAGCTCAAGTGCTAAAGGAAACATTTTTATTGTATTTCAGCTCATTAGAGCATTTCAACAGAAGGAGCAAATTACTCACCATATATGATCGTTTTCGCCATTGATATCACTGAGTAAAAGTTAAAATGAACTTTGTTCACATCAGGGTACATGCAAACCACTCAGGCAAACATTTGCAAACTTACCATCTGTAAAAGGTTTGCAAAATTTAGCCACTTTGTTGTTTGCTTTGGTGATGTTTTCATTTGAAACATGAGCCTGCATATATTGCAGAGCTGCTGCTGCAAAGCCAAGATGGCCTTGAATTGCTTCAGCTTCTGTGTAGTCACTCCTGCTAAACTTGGCATTATCCAATACAATCCAATCCAAAATTATTTCTTTAGCACATTTAAAAACAACTAAGTTGACCAGAGTGTTGTACATCACATAAATGCATAAAGTTGAATAAAACAAGAAAGTGATTTATAAAAGGAATCTAAAACCAATAAAACACAGAGACAATGTCAGTAGACTATATAAAAATATGTATGTACATATATACACCACCAGCCAAAAGTTCAGACACACCGCTACCAAATTGACTGAGAAAGTTAATTATTAAGAAAATTATAGTGTTGTTGGTCTTGTAGTGTATCTTTACAAATTAGGAAAACACAACCAGCTTTGACTGAAAAATCTTGTAATTCCCATCAGTCCTGGAAGTCGTCCTAAACAACCTGTCTCTTTTTAGTTGTGGCAGTCATGACACTGGCAAAAAAGCAACTGCAACATGATTTATTCATTTTGTTTGATTGTGCTGGTGGGCCATAAACAATACAAACAATAATTTAAGGACATCAAGGGCCACATTAAGACATTAGGCACATGTATTTTGTACATTCATCAAGAACAAAATGTATGTTGTGCATTGGGTGTTTCTTAAAGTAAAAATGTGATGCTGTCATAAATGTATGTTTCTTATGACACCTTTTTGCTGCTGCAAAATGATAAGCATCAGGCGGCTTACTTAGTGAAGTCATAAAATCATGAATTCATGTTGTGTCAATTACATTTACAGAGTTGATTCCAAAACACAATTTCCCCAATTGATAAATACCACAAGACAGCAGAAAATGTACCTAATAGTTAACGTAATAGAACATTAATTCCCACTGGGACACAAATATAATCTGCAGTAGAGACATAATGATAGAAGTGTTAGTAATAAAACACATAAGGAATAAGATAAAGCAATATGTCTTCATCTCCTCCTCCTTCTCAGTCAGTCAACCTCATCTGTCTTTTCTTGGCTCATCTCTGGACACACGCTGAGTTTAGCGACCTGCTCCATTATCAACACAGGGCCAGGTGCATTCTGGGATCTTCCTGCCTACCCTTTATCAGCACTGGCTACAGAGACCAAAGTGTGGTGTGTGTGTTGCTGCCTATGGGCATCTGCTTGTCACTGCAGGGGTATCATATTTTTTGGGTGCTTGATTAAGCAGAGAGCAGATTATGTGCCTGTGCATGAGGATGTACCCACATAAATGAGAATATGTGAATATACTGTAGGCAAATGTGTGTGAGGAGAAGGATCAGATGGCAAGCCTCTCTCTCCCTGTGGACTCAGGGGGTCTGTGACTTCAAAGCATCAGCAGGACCCTGTTATGCCAGTCTGGCTGCCAATGAGGAAATCCAGTTGATGTGGTGGGGCCTTTTTTGGCATGAGCAGTGGTTAACACCAAAGCCTGGTGCTTGCCTCCACCCATGGCAAGGTTTTAATTCTGAACAATACTGTTACCACAATCCAACGTCTTATTATTTCAGTTACTTTGTTTAAGGACCTGGACACTGTCAAACAAACTCTGTCTGACAGACTACTGCTAATTTTCAGTTGAAAAGCCCCTTTTCCAACAAAATTACCAGGAACTTTTATAACAAAACCTTTTTTTATCCGGGTAAATAAGTTCCTGGTAATCTGTGTAGTTTGCCCCTCAAAGTTCTTGAGTGTTGTTGATGACGCACGGTCAAAACATTTAACACGACAGCGGATTGCTTGATTGTATTTGTTTCTCTGACCTTTTCCATATCAATAAACAAGAATGAACAATAAAACAATTACAGACGTGCAGAGGGGGTTGTAAAGGTGCTTCAGTGAGATGGTGGGAGTAAAAATCATGCTTCAAAATAGTTTTTACAGAAATTGCTGTGAGCGGCATCAGCCAGAGACAACAGCAGCAGCGTGTGCGTGTGTGTGAAACCCGCTCTGCTCGCAGACAGACATGATTTTTTCCCCTCCTCCTCATAATTTATTAGTTTCTTCGCATCATGCTTGATGTGTATGACAGGCTGCATCGCATTGGAATCATTCGTCGCGTCCAGTGTGCAAAGACCTTTAGAATGATACATGCTTTCACATCATATTGTGTCTCCAAAAGTCTCAAATGACACAAGAAAAAAGTCGCTAGTCACTTTTTTGAAAAAGGTCTGAATGCTCGCTAAGTATAGCGACTAATGCTGCAACATTCGTAAACAGCTGCAGGATGTGTTCCACACAGCCCCGCCCCTCCAAAGTTCTGGTAATCTGAAAAGTCCCTAGTCGCGAGTAGGTACTAACTTATTTTGGTGAAAACGAGCCAGGGTTTTTTTAATTACCCGGGTAAATGAGAAAAGTTCCTATGGTGGAAAAGGGCCTATGGATGCAACATACAAAAGTGCTGACCAAAACATAACAAAGAGACCAAACATAATAACATTAATGACAAAGATCACCAAAGGTTAGGCAATAGAAATACCACAATAGAAACAATAATAAGAACAATACAAATATCAGATATAGCATCAATTTTTCCTACTCAACATATTGATGGTTACTTTTACTGCAACGTCTATTAGTCGTGATATTTTGCACTCATGGTGTTTCATGCTCTACTGCAAAAGTGCAAACAACAAAAGGGAAAATAAAATGGCAGCCAAAAAAAAGGAAATATAAAAAACCCAAGCATTCAAAATGGCTGACTTGCCTTTAAAACACCTCATCAAGCCTGGCTGATCACAAAGAAAATTGATCAGTACTAGGGGAGAGGTTATCCAATGCACTTTGACAGGTTCCTGCTGAGCAACTCAATGTTAAAAGGATGCTGATGCGGCCAGGAAATTATGTCGATGTGACAGTTATCTGTTTCTCTTGTTGTTGTTGTTTTTTTCAATAACATCAAATAGCTTTTAACATGATACCTTCAGGATCCTACCACTCAAATGCAGTTTGAGTTAAGCAAGTATTATGTCAGTCTGACGTCACTTGTATTGGATTTTAGCTCTGTTGGGTTAACAGAGTGTTTGGGATCCAAACTGCAGAGGATGAAAAAAGGAAAGAAGTGCAGGAAAAATGTTACGTGAAAAACTGGCTCACAGACCTTGCGGCAGGTTGTCAGGTACAGAGAACTCCGGTAGTTCACAAACACACACAGAAATCAGGTGGCAAGAATATACACAGCATTCAGGAAAAAAGGGCGGTAAACATCAGGAAACCAATGTAGACTGGGAGGCAGAGACTAAACACACAAGGGAGGCAGGGATAAATGGGCCCAGGTGAAACACATTTGGAAGGGGCAGAAGATCATAAAAGCAGGAAGTGAAACAAGCAACAACACAAAAGATAAGGACTTTCAAAGGAAAACAGGAAATCGCTCAGAGAGCACATACCCTCACCAGAATTCATGGAAATACTGTAGGTTCAGTCGTTCTTATGAATAATCCTGATAACAGACAGATAACTGGCACCAAAAGCAGAAGCCCCTTTGCAGAGGTAGTAAGAGCAAGGCACAAAAAACTAAAACACACCTCAAACAACCGAAACACTAATCAAATCGGTCCAGGAATCCTTAAAACCCACAAATGTCCTTTAAAAATAAATCCTAACAAGGTCACATGGCAAAG
The DNA here is from genome assembly GCA_016785285.1 of Brachirus orientalis. Classification (NCBI taxonomy): domain Eukaryota; kingdom Metazoa; phylum Chordata; class Actinopteri; order Pleuronectiformes; family Soleidae; genus Brachirus; species Brachirus orientalis. Next base: position 2,495,111 of record JAFBJR010019380.1, on the reverse strand, counting down.
GTGATGTTGTGAGTCTTTGATTTTGGTCACTGACAACCACAGCTTTTTGCACTTTAACAGAAAACAGCACACAAACACACATTAGAGCCACACACAGTGTATATTAATAGTATGACCCAGTAATGTCATGTGACTGCTTGGAGCTGGAGGTATGTTGAGAGGAGCATCAGCAGTGTGCTGTTGGGGAGCAAAAAAAAAAGCAGATGTGAGCCCAATTTAAATAAAATGAAATAGAAAGTCATGCGACTCTTCACTTGAAACCGTTGCAGTCCAACATGTTCAGTCATTCAGTCAGATAATCAGTCGCTGAGAAAAGAGACAGTGAGCCCAGTGAGTTAATATACCGTTCAATATCAGACGGTTTCTAGATTATTACAATTTTTGCTGCCACAGGGGTCAATTGGGAATTATTCTAAATCCTGTCCCTGACTTTCTACCTGTCCCTTTACCATCATAAATATGCAAAGTGCACAAGGACACACTCAAGGCAAAAACCATAAAATTAAGACTTTCCTATTTCTTTGTCCTGTCCTGCTCCAGCCTTCTCAGAGCTCTGTTCTTGGCAAGCCTTTGTTAAAAATGGACTACTTAGAGAAACCATGATTTCATTTGCATCACCCAGGACAGTCTCAGGGGGCACACGGTAGTATAGTGGCTAGCACTGCTGCCTGACAGCAACACTGTCACAGGTTCCAGTCCGGGTTTGACCGAGGGCCTTTCTGTGTGGACATTGCGTGCTCTCTCTCCGGGTACTCGGGCTTCCTTCTACAATCTAACAAGCATTCAGAGGCGAACTGGACACTCTACGTTGACTGTAGGTGTGAATGTGAAAGGTTGTTTGTCTCTGTGTGTTGGCCCTGCCATTCCCCGCTGTACCCCGTTCTTTTGCCCTGTGTCACCTGGGATTGGCTCCAGCCTCCTGAAACCCTCATGTGGAGAATAAAGTGGAAGATTCATAGTGTTTTGGTGGAAGAGTACACTTTGTGACAGCTGGGAAAATGAATTTCATATCATTAAATTGCTCTGAAAGGTGAGGAGCAGTTAGTGGCTCTCATGATGGCATTATTAAAAGACTGCCCGATTTATTTTTACTGCACTTTTGAATGTTATCTGTATAAAAATTAACTGTTCATGATTATAATAATATATAATTATAAAATATAATTATCATTGCTGGGTGGAGCTCTCTTCCCCGGTTGATCCATCACACTAAACCTGAACCTAAAATGTATTGTTTTTTGCCTTTACTTATTTATTTATTTATTTTTCTCCTGGGAATTTTTTTTAGCAATTTTATTTCCAAGTCACTGCCAGAGACTGGGTCAAGACCCACAACCAGATTTCTTTGGGGGAGTCACCAAATAAATGTATTGACTTTACTTAAGTTTTATGTGTATGTTTCACATAGCATGCATAAAGTAAAGATGAGATTTGTTGATCAAATGGCTTGGAAAGGTTGAGTTTAGCGATTAAAATTAAAATGGTGGTTAGAGGTGTTAGAGCAATGGCAGTAAATTGTACATTATGCCAAAATTTGCTTTTGTAATGATTTAAAGAAGTAAAAAGAATTGGGTTGCCATAAAAAAAAAACAACAACATTTGGGAAACAGTGGATTACAGACTATAAAGTCTTTAAAAAATATTTTCTTTCAGGTTTTCTGCTGGCACTTCAGTCCAAAGACATGCAGATTTAGGTTTGGTTAAAATTGCTTGTAGATACAATTTGCTGTTTGTGTCTCCTGGTCCTGTGAAAAGCTGGTGTGACCTTTTCAGGATGTCCAAGGATTAGCTCCAGCCCCATCCTTCATCCCTCAAAGGATGGATGGTTCAAGTTACAACCTTTTCAAATCAAAAGTTACATTTGTCAAAACACGTACTGTACATCATGAAGTACAGTAACTCATTTTTGCAATGCAAATACCAGTTTCTAAAGATATATGACTTCTCATGAGTCAAAGTTTGATCTAAAAATATAGAGGTTTGTTGTCTGTAGTTCAATATTCAAATTTGGATTTCTAAAGTGCTGCAAGACTAATGTTGCATGTGTTATTTTTACTTCATGATTCATTATTCAAAGCTCTTCACGTCACACAGCTACAGAAACTAGTGGGTGAAAGCTAATGACAGGAATTATTATCAACAAATCCAAATATTTATATAATGTGCAACATATTTATATACTTATATAATGTGCAACATTATATAAGTATATAATATAATAATATAATATAATTCATGTTTAGATGGAAAGGACACGTTTATTCTACACAATGTAGAACTTCTTTCCGAAATCAAAGCACTTCTTGAAAAGAAAAAGTCATACTTTGTTGGAATGTCCGGGGTTGAACTTTTCCTATTTACCTTCCTCTTTTATTCAACTCGCGTATTTGATTTTTGTTCCTTTCTTTTGTTTCTCATTTCAAATCTAACATACGCCTGAATTATCTTGTGGCATTTTCTCTCCCTCCTATCTCTATCCCTCTCCTCACCCCTTCACTCATTTTTATGGCAGGATAAATACTGAAAGTGCAGACAGGGAGAACATATCTAATGTTTTTACCAAAAAGTGTTGCCATAATTGGGCTTTTTTGCACATTTCTTCTCCATTAAAAACACATCAAAATTGTGGCTTGATGTTTTGGACAGTAATTGTGACATAGGATTTAAATGCATGACCAGGCAAAAAAAAGAGGCAGAGGAGTAGTCTCTTGGCCAATAGTGTTACTGTACAATATAGCACTTTATAGTTGTGGTGCTGCTGATAGTGCCTGGTAAGTGGTAGGAAAGAAAATGACACAGACCAAAGGAAATGAAAATGGGAAAGACAGAAGATAAACACGGGTAGGGAAAATTGACAGAAACTTGCTCGAGAGGAGGAAGCAAAAAGGGAAACGACAGGATAAAATGCAAGACATGAGAGAGAGAAAAGTAATAATACGATAATGCAATATATGAAAAGTAACTGACAGATACAATAAAACTAGAAAAGCATTTTGCAGCTACCCATATTAAAAGTATCGCCTCTGGCAAAACACTCACCCTGTTATTTACTTCCACATGAACACCTAAAACTGCAATATTTATTTTACAAAGTCTGGTAGTATTTTCCCTTGCCAAACTCTCTTAGATGCTGGAGGAAAATGTGTTTTTCATCCTGGCCATTTTTATTTTTCAAGCCTCATTCTTGCTGAATTGTGACATACTACTTTGAGCTGTGGAAATATCAATATACATTCCACCTACACTTTCCCTAGAGAACCACTTAGGTGTGTTCTCTTCTTTAATACAATGAAGCGATACAATGATGTTTGTGAGTGTGCGCTTCTTGAAAGAAACAAAGAGAGGTTCCTATACTGCAGCTTGTTGGTGTGGCATGAAAGCGTTTGTGTTTGGATCATGTATCGTGTGCCTGCAAGTGCTTTCATTTTCTTCAGCAGCTTGTGTAAAGCTCATGAGTAGGTCGATCTCCCTACCTCGCTGTATGGCCACAGTCCCAGTCGCTGTCAGTCAAGGTAACCTGATACACAAGTGTGTGTGAGAGAGTTAAAGAGCAGCTAAGCACTCACAAGGGGCTGTCTGGCACAGAAACACCCAGCAAACCCAAGGTCTCCTGCGGGCTCAAAGAACACTTCACAGCTGGGGCGTCTACTTTAGATCTGTCTCAGTTTCTTCCCATTTTTTTATGATGCAACCATTAAAGGTTTTTGACTCATATTTTAGTCATTTTACTCTGACCACAGCCTTCTGAAGCTCTTTGCAGTTTCATTAGGTGAATTCTCCTTAACCTTCCTTTTACACTGACAATAAATGTTATAAAGTACTGTGTGTAAAATATAGAAACATTTATTGGTGAAGCTGCATGTTGCAGCTGAATGTCTCTCGCCCCACCCTTCCAAGTGTGTTGGAGAATCTATGTAGTCTTCAGCTGGAATCAAATTCAACACAACCTGAGATATTCTCAGGTTGTGTTGTACACTCTCTGCACACTCTCATCAATAAAAAAGCGAAAAACTGTTCTTATTTTGTGAATTAGTTGACATTCATGACCATAAAAGAAATAAAATCGATTCATTTTCTGTAGTTTCTGTATAGGCCTCCACTGGTCATTTACTTTACCAAACTACTACATGCTGGATAAACAGTAAACTACCTAAAGAGTCTATACTAAAATGATGATGAATAGAATGGCCCAGGACTTCAAAATAACAGGATAATAACATAGAATATATAATTTTAAATCAATGCCATGTAGTATTTCAACCTTCAAATAATGTCTACAAATATATTTTGAACTTATTGTCTACCTAGAACAATTTTATTAGCACCCTTGTGTCAGCCTGAGAGGTCTCCATCACCTGTAATGTCACTATGTAACTTTTTGGTTTGGGTCACTCAACTGAAATCAACTGCTGTAAGCGACGCTGCTGTAAGTTTGGGGGAGAAAGTTATTCACGAGTCATTCTTTCACTGGAAATGGAAGAGAAAGCACAGATACCAAAGAGTTTAAACCATCTGTTGTGTAAGAATTAGAGGCAACTAGATGACACTGCATAATGCAACAAATGGAGAATTTCTCCACTCACCCGTGCTTTTTTTCAAGCATGTCAGTGGACTACAGTTTCAACTGCGTAGGGAAAAGGATGTAAAACACGATTTCACAAATCTCCACTCTTTTTTTTTTGCATTTCCATTAGCAATAGTACCTGGTACCTAGTACTTTTTTAGTACCTGCTCTGCAAGGTTCCAAGGAAGCTGAGCCGATGCTATATGTGACATCTTGGCCACCGATTGGCACTGAGTGTCGTCACTGGAAGATAAATGAGCGCCATGTCCGACACAGAAATCAAACGGAACAATGCTGAACTGTAGATCAGTTATAAAGATTTAAAAAAATCCTGAAAACCTGTGTTAATCTCCAACGTTTAACAACAAAATTTGTAAAATCTCTATTGAATATTCAGAGTTCAAAACATACATTACATGTGTTTGGGGCTGTTGTAGAAAGCTATGTTTTTGTAAAGCAATTATACTTACAGTAGGTACACTAAACAAACATTCTAAGGTGTAGTATATTCCTTAGCCAATACACTGCTTAAAAGTTACACACTGGACCTTTAAGCCAAATTATTCTACATATTCTGAACTTTTTTTTAACATGTTCACACACAATGTGAATATTATATTGTATGTTCAACTCATAAGGTGTTGAACATACAATATAAGGCATGTATTTAGTATAAATGCGGGCTCTTACTGTAAACATGCACTAGTCTGTGGTTCTTTGACTGCTTCACCCTGGAGCCATGGTTGGCAGCATTGGTGGTCGCTTCCCACTTTTCTCTTTATAACATCTAGGGCTATTCAATAAAGAAGCTTCAGGGAGCACAGAGGAGCAGTACAGGAAAAAAAATAGAGTGAGCATTCAATTCTGCCTGAATTACGCCAGGGTTTGTGTGCTTATCTTGATAAAAGAACAGAGAAGAAATCTATGGCTTATTTAAAGGCTGCTGCATCACACTCGGATCCGTCTTTCACCAAGCAGGACCTACATTTTGCGTGCCCATGGGGAATTGCGCTTTACAAAAGAGCATGGTACATTGTAAGGTGTGATATTCTCTGTTGAGATGTTGAATTCTGCGGCCTATGGGCTTAATCCTTTGCAAGGACAGTGGCCATCTGAAGTGTAATGGGGTAAGTAGAGTGCACATCCTCATCAAAGGTAATAGCTTTCCAGTGACTGCACTCACATCTGCCATTAAATCAATAAAATGTGAGTTCAGATTTCTCTGAGTGAAAACTGTTTAAGCCAAACAGCAGATTTCCGATGTTTTGATGCTTTCAAAGAATAATGTTCTCTTATAGTGATGAAGGGATTACAGTTGCAGTGGGAATGAGCTGCACCGGAAACCAATTGTGCCTCTTTTTTAGTGAAAATCTGTCAAGTCGGAGAAAATTTTTAGGCTTGCTGTAATTTAGGCACAGCAGCTTTCACTGCTGAGAGATGAGGGCAGATACGGGATAATCACTGAGAATCTGCTCTTTTTTTTGTTTTGTTTTTTTTTAAAAGAGAGCCACAAAAGTAAAATAGCTCATTTTATCACAGTTTACATTTGGTGGCCTATGCACCAACAATGATGTATACCAGTGGACCTTGCATTTAATTAAGATGAGCCCCTAAGCCTGTTTTTTTTTTTTTTTTTTTTTTTTTAGATTTTTTCATCCAAGAGCCAGCATAATCATATATGCCATGATAGCATCTGCTTAATGTGCTATTTTACCATACAGTTAAACCTGGGCAATAAATCTGGCTTCGCTCTCCATTAATAGATCCTGGGCTCTGCTGAATAATGTGTGCATTAGATTAGCAACACTACTGAATTGAACCACCGTGGAGAGAGAAATACTTCACGTTTATCTCTCTTGGTCGTTCCCAAAGGACGAGAACTTAGGGGCCCTTCCCATGGCTGTAGGTGTAGGAGGCATATAGAGTGTGTGTGTGTGTACTTGTATTTATATATTTTTGAAGTCCGAAAATGTACAAACCCATCTTTGTGGGGACATTTTGTCTGGGCCACACGAATTTAAAGGCCGTGTTCAGGGTTAGAACCTGGTTTTAGGGTAAGGGTTAGGCACTTAAATATGATGGTTAAGGTTAGAGTAAGGGGCTAGGGAATGCATTATGTCTACGATGTGTCCTCACTAGTATTTAAAAACAAGTTTGTGTGCGTGTGTGTAAATGAGATGGAGAGAAAGATTAAAAGATGGTCAGGAAAGTGTGTATTGTATATCCTAAAGCACAGCCACTCCTAAGCCTCTGGTAATTCAATTCAGTTGCACAATTCACCAACATGCTCACCAGCAAAACCTTAAGAAAAGCACTTTTGCATACACTACAACTGGACATTCAAATGAGCAGTGCAATTCACGTTCATCCCCCGAACACAATGCCATAGGTTAGAACTCGGCTCTTCTAAGGCGTCAACACATTCGACAGAATCCGCACACTTAAATTGGAACTCAAAAAAAAACCCCATACACGTGGAGTCTCTCTTCATTTCTATCTTAAAGGACTCGTGTTCCCTGGTTCCCGGTGGGTGAGGAGCAATTTGAGGTGACCTCGTTATGGTGGCTGACAATACAACAAAAGAACAGGGTTATGAAATTGAGAAATTCTTCTTCCACATTCCTGGCTATTCATCTCCCTGAAATAACAGGAAGAGGATTCATTATTTGGTAGCCTCTCACCACTATCTAATTCATTTGCATACTCTGCATATATGGATGAGTGTGTGGTTGGGGGAGAGTGGTATATATGCCCGTATCTTTGTGGTTTACCCGTACCTGTGGGGACAAAGATGGAAACTGCAGGCTGGGGTTAAAAGTGTTCAGGTTAAACTGAATTTCCAGGAATCTCGAGTAACTTAAAAAAAATGTCCTTCAAGAACGGAGAACTACAAGTGTGTTTGTGTGAAACTGACAAAAAGGGAAAAGAGAAAGGGAGAGAAAGAAGTGGGTGTCAGCAAATTAAAATGATTCAACTCCCATGAAATATTTGGTTTATTGGTAAAATGGACAAACTAGAAGCTGTTTCAAAATTATTCTACCCCTTCATGACAAGCTTCTTTAGTACTTTGCTGTTATAACTTGGTGCAAATGTGATGCATAGCCAGACACCGTTCCTAAGAAATCTTAGCCCATTCCTCATGGGCAAAGGCCACCAGTTCACTAAAATTCCCCTTTTCGATTGCAACTGTAATTGTGTAAAATCTACCCATTCCCACTAAAACCAAAGTTTGAACCAGGGTTTAATCTATGATTTTGACCAGTAGTACTATGATTTAAAAGTATTTACTTTCAGGTGAAATAAACCAAAGGTTTTTATCAGCTTTGATCATTCTAATCCACTTAATTAAATTAAATTAACAAAAAAGGAAATTAATTAAGTGATGGGCTGATGTAAAAGATATGAAATAACATCGTCATAACATAGTCTTTCTCTGACTTGTTTTGTTTTTGTGATGTCATAATTTATGCATGAGTAAGGGGTGAAAAACACATCACACAGCAAAACAACTACTGGCTATGGGAATGATATTAGTCTCAAATCAAAAGTGAATAAATAAAAGCGAGTGTTAACCCAGCAGGCAGAGCGAGTCAAGCCATATGCACACAGAGAGACAGAGAGAAATGTTTACATTTTAAGAAGCAAATTTCTCATTATTTAAATTGTTGGTTAAAGTTAACTCTTCATGAAGATACATTAATGTACAAAATGCTGAATGTTACACAATACAATACAGCAACTGCAAAGAAATTTTTAAAAAGTCTGATTAAAAAGTGACAAAAAATGTCAACATTCTGTGTGTGTGTGTGTCTCTCACTCACACCAGTCTGTGGAAGGAACCTGCACATCACCAGTGGAGAGTTCCAGTTGCATGAGGAGTGCATTGCCCAACTGAGGAGCAATAAAGTGCCTGTTGCAGCTGTCAACCTCAGAGAAAACAGAGCCTTTCCACCTTCAGACTCATCGCTCCCTGATGTAAACCAAAGGCAACTGCTCTTTGACATCTGCTTCCTCTGAAATGTCATAAAATAAATGAGCGAATATGTACTGTTGTATTTACATTCTACTACAAAGTGTGCTAGAACTCAATCACCTTTATTTCAAGTTCATTCAGAATAAGCTGTTTATCATTGATCATCTGACACAATTTCCTCCTCATACATTCCTGCAGCTACATTAAAACCAGTGGAAGCTCAGCTTCAATTGATCTCTACCAGATGATTTTTTTTTTCACTGTGGTGAGCTGGATGCTGATTGGATAAATGCAGCGAAATTGTCACTTCCAGTGACTCTCAGTGTTTCTGACAGTCTGTGGAGCAGTGAGCTTTGGGCTGACGCATGATGACTGGAGGAACTTTCTGAAAGGTGGAACCACTTTTTGACTGACAGTGTTGGAACCTTTTCTGCCAGTTGCAGTGTTTGCGAGTGAAGTGAAAAAAAAAAAAAAAAAGCAGCCAGAAATACAGCCCATTTCTGTTTGTATACATTATACACTAATTTAGCATTTCCTTGTTGAGCAGAGTTGATGTATAAATACCTTGATGTATAAATTACTGAGCCTGAAATGAGCTTTCCCTGTTTCAGAGACCAGCAACTCCCACTATTCATGTAACTACATTGAACCTATCATATTATAACAAAGAACAAAGGAGCAGTGGGACACATCAGGACCAGAGAACCAGGCTCCTAATCTGTCCAGTTCTGGCTTTCTGTGTTCATTACCCACTATGTTAACATTAACTGGTCCTATGACTAGTCCATGGGTGGAGATCCCTGGTGTTAAGTGAACAAGAGAATGATCTTTATGTGCCTGATTAAGAGGAAACCAACTGCTTCATGACCGCAGACACACCTCTGAGGATCTTCCTCATGGGTGAGCTTAAGTTTTGTTCAGTAGTAAAGTGGGAATTAAGTTATACAAATGTATTTGTCCCCAAAAGGATATCTGCCCTTTGATGGCTAACATGCCAAACCATAATCAAATAGGAAGTTGTTGTCTGTGAAGTTTCTCAGTCACCCAGGTCATAGTCTTCTTCTGTAGTAGCTGTAGGTGACTGGACTTGCTTGATTTAGCCAAGAGGCATCTTCAGCTCTGACTGGCTCTTCTGTGCTATGACATGTGCTTATGCAGTTGTTGTTTGGTTTCCCCATTGCAGAGGTCCAGACACTCGTCATTACATTGAACTTTATAAACCACATTGCTTTGTTTATGTCTGGGGATTTGGTCCTTAGGATGAATCAGTTTCTGCCTCCAAGTGTTGCAGGATTTGAAAAGTACTGGGATGTGACACTAATATAAGATCCTTTTTTCATAGCCTTCTTTGGTTACAGTTAGGGTTAGGGTTACCTGCTGTTCCACTCCCACCAGCCGCTCGAGCACAAACTCTGTGTCATCAGAACCTTACACCACTGGGCAACTAACATACCCACAACAAAGGAGGGAAAGATGAAGGAACAGAAACACATCAGGGGAGTACTTCTTCAAAACCTCCAAAAGAAGAACATCCGACAAAGAAGACGACAGCAATAGATGGAACAACATTGTTGTTCCGTATATTGCCGGAGTCTTTGAAAAACCCAGGAGGATCTTTAATAAACATCACATCCCATACATTTCAAACCCTGCAACTGGTTCATCTTAAGGACAAATTCCCAGACACAAACAAAGCAATGTGAGCTATGCCGTGCAATGTAATGAGGAGTGTCCTGACCTCTACAGTAGGGGAAGCAACAGCACAGAAAAGCCAGCTCATCTGGACAGGACTCAGCTGTCCATCTACAGCTGAAGGACAGGGGGCCATCTTTGTTAACCTGGAGACACAATCACTCAACAGAGGAGGTGGACTATCAACAACTATCAGCCACCTACATGCTGTCCTGAGCTCTCTTCTTAAAAGGATCAACAGTGAAGTCCAACACCCACACAATAGAAGAGTCTGTCTCTCAAGTGAACTTAAAGACCCTCATTCACACTTTGTCTCAGGGGAAACCAACAATCTGAAACTGGGACGGGTTAAAAATCTGCTTTGTTCAACTTCAGGACTCTAGACAGGTATCAGCCTCAGAGGTTAAATACCTGGTCTTCTCCCAATCATCAACAACAACAGTTGTTGCACTCAAGAAAGTCTTATAAACTGCTCATGAAGTCAAAACTGGAAAGAAAAAAAAAAAAAAAAACATGTTCACGATAATTAAAATGAGTACAGCTGAATTGTATTGTATTGGATACTTTGGATCTGGAAAAAGTTACAAATAGACAATTATTTGTAGAAGAAACAAACAAAGAGCTGTAATTAACATGTATTTGGTGTCTTTTCATTTGCAGGTACCATTAATGCAGCAAAATTACATTTTTTTGGCAACAGTATTTGAAGCCTGATATTTCTGCCTCCCATACTCCATGAAGAGTCATGCTTTCTTTAGTGTAATTGTTTTGTGCGGTTAATTTCATTACGTGGTCAGTTTTAATGTGTCTAATTGTATAGGAGATTAGTCCTATTTATGCCTATATTATCTCTTGTTCTTTGCTTAACACTAGAAATGGAGCTGCTATGGCAAAAAAGACACAGACGGTTTTCTAACATTTGTCTACCATATCTCAAAAGTAAACTGGCAGAGTAGCCCTTTAATGGTTATTAATATCATATGAATGCCAAACAAAGGTTAAAAAACACATTGCACCTATGCAATATAGAGGACAAAAAGGGCTTAATGTATTACTTAATGTAATTATTTCCAATTAAAACTTTCTTCAAACATTCAAACAACAGCTGAGAAAAAAATTGTCTTTATTATTACACACAGCTCTGATAAAGAAAACACTGAAATATTCAGTGTTTTCTTTAATCTGATGCATCAAGCAATAATACTGTGCCTCCGTCTCGTTGCATTATGAAACAGCAACAGCTGATGGGTAGTGATGACACAGTGTGTCAACAGGAAATGGAAAACGAGTCGTTCCACCTCCTCCACTGCTTTGTGTCTCTCACTTGGTTCCACTTGTATGCTGAAACATTTTTCACTCCAAAAGCAAGGGGAGTGGGGGGGGGGGTTGTTGTAATGTAGGGAGAGAGAGTGTTACTGCTTACACGCACGCACACACACAAGAATTGAGATGCTGACGGTGTATATCCAACAAAACATCTCCCTCCCCTCTCCAAGCCCCTGAATGCAAAGATGAAGTTCAACATCACCAAAGGATTTGTTAATTAGCTTGCCGACATCTGTCCTCTCAATGCACGATGGGGATTAGAATGCACCCAAATAAATAAATAAATAATTAAATAAATAAATCACACCCATCGTTTGATCGTCACCATTCAGTGGCAGCACCCGTAACAACAGCTGTTGTAACAACAAATCACCTCTGCCCCCACCTACATACAGTAGCAGCTCCGAGGAGTAATTTTTATTTTTTTATTTTTTTTTATGTGATCCTTGTTTAATTGATGTTAGCATGTTGTTGAATAATGCATGGCCCTCTTCAGGAAAGGACTGTGCAGCACTAATATGTGTGCATGTGCGTGTAGGCTGGAGCGAAAGCGGGTTGTGCCTACTTTGATGTGAAACTCATATCCCACTTGTTAGGTCCTCCGAAGGCCAATGGGATTTGACGAAATTATAAATGGAATGATTATAGATGTGATTACGTTTGCACTTCCCTCGATCCATGTTTTGCAAGAGGGTTTAGGTACAGGGGGCTGGATGTGCTCTCACCAGATTTTGACAAATGAATCAATTACTTTATATGAGTATAGGATTGATTCATCAACTAACACTTGATTTCAAGAGCTTCTGATTTAATTGGGGAGCTGGTGACAGATGTATCTTAATCTGGTACCAGCTTATTTATTTTTTTTTTTTTGTCAAACGGAAATCACGTCAGTGTACAGAATTTAATGCAGGCCTAAGTTGATTGTGTACAATTTTAAACTCTATCGGTAACAATTACTGTTCATGTTGTTCGTTAATGCGTATGCATGCATGTGTGACGTGATGTAATGACTGTAAAAATGCCTTATTGCTGATATTTCAGAGCTTTTGATACAAAAATTTGTACAGTGGTAAATTGAATATTTATAGGATGGGATGTTCTGGAGAGCAAATATTTCAAAACATCACTTCAACTAAATTATAGTGGAAATAACTCATTTACTCACAAATCCCTAATGTAGCCCTTCTGCCTAATATGCGCCTCAGTGCAAAAGCAATATATATATATATGCACATAATAAAGCAAAATGTATGTTTGAAAGAAAATACCATCAAAGTCACACAGTGAAAATACTTCTGACTAATACAGACAATCCTAAAATGGAAGCCAAGAGAAAGTAGCATATCACCCATTACATAATTTTAAGGTGCTCCCTTAAAATCATTTTAATTATTTAGCATTTCTGCATGACAATAATTTCCACTCAGACTTGATGCACTGCTGAGTAGTTTAAATCATAACAATGTATCATGTTGAGTATATTTTGTAAGCAAAATCTTCTGAATGAATGCCATGATTCCAAATTTCATAGTGCGTTGTGTGCAGACAATCCCAGCGGAAATGTAGTTTCAAAAAAAGACACAGTTGCCCAGTGATTTGTAGTCATGCAAGAAGTTCGGAGTGATATGACTGAGATGTCCACGTCTAAGATTCCTGCCATCAGCCCAACAGCAGTGGAGATTAATGAAATTTTGGTTGCAGCGCTCAAAGCATTGGATTTATGTTTTATCTTGTGATACATCAATAATGCACCCGACAACAATTCTTCCACATACATTCAAAGTCTGGAATAGTGTCACTCTGTCTGTTCCAAGCAGTTCCCCACAAAAAAAGTGGCTTGCACTCACATTCTGCACACACAGTGTGGTTTGCAGCCTCTTAGCCAACATCTCACTCACTGCACAACATGATGTCATGAAAAAGAATGGGAAAGCTGCTAAATACGGCCAAATACTGCTAAGGGAAGGAATCTGAATTGGTAGCAGGAAGCCATTTCATAACTACGTTAACTTGTTATAACAATATTCTCAAAATTCTAGAAAGCCATTAACTATGATTATAACTCACTATCCTTCAAAGAGGAGAAAAGACCCATGCCAGATTTTGCGTATTGGACTGTATGAATCAGCAGGAATAATCTATAAATAATTGGATTATGATCATATGATCATGCCGTTGTATCTGTGCACATCTTCAAGTTACATTTTTACCTTGATAATCATATTCTCACAAATTGCTACTCAAGATTTTCTTTTAGTTCAAGAAAAAAATCACCACTTCTCTTGGAAGGTGCTCCCTACTAGTAACAGTTACACCTGTATTTCCCAATCACAGTCCCAACAGCAGGGACCACACTGAAAGACATGTGAGTCTACAATTTCATCCATTCTGTTTCATCATAGACACACACACACACAAAAAAAATGACTGTTGTTGGACAACTGGTTCAAATATCTTTGTCAATTCGGGGGCCTTTTTAAAATTCACATTTCTGCTAAGAACTTGTAATATGATTTCTTGAAACAAACACATTATAAGATGATATAACCTGTGGACAGAAATCTGATCAACTATACCCCCAATCATGTGTAAATGACAGTCTCCATGTGCAATATGGGGTTTGCCAGATATAATATGTGCGTGTTACGTAGCACAAAAGATATTATCCAACAGCTTATTTCACAAGTGAGTGCCTTTGCATGGATTTTACTGATTGTGTCACACGCACATCACATATTGTTGCCTATAGACTCCCTGCTGAGAAGTCATAATGAGCTCTTCAACCCTGAAAAGGCAGGCATAACTCACATGTCCTGCCATCACAGTGACAAAAAGAGAGGTGTATCATTGCCAAGGGCTTAAAGGGGTAGAGTGCGAGTGGGGAACACTAAGGGGATTGTGATTAGAGGAATACTGTATACACACACAGACATAGATAGCAAGAGAGCATGAAAGAAAAAAGTCCACCAGCATGCTACGCATGCATAACCAAAGCATGTTTCAGCATGTGGAGGACGATCAGTTAGAATTACACTGCACCAGATCACTGAGCAATTGTAGGCGACGTTTCTCACTGTCTCACTTGCAGCAGCGGAAACCTCCTCTCTGCTTGCCTGCACTCTTCCCTCCTGCATCTCCACCTCTGTCTCCCTCACACTCAGATCGGCCTGGCATTAACATCTGGCTCAGGTGACGCGATCAAGTTCATCAGTCCACACCAGGGGCTGAACTCATTTTCAAAACGAAATCACAGTTTTCAACAATGCATCAACATTTGCCGTTGAATCATTCCGATTTCTTTGTTTCATGCTCTATGCAAACAAAAGATGCAATGGCAGTGTGTTAAAAACAATCAGGGCTGCAGACAGAGGGTTTTTTGTGGTCGACCATTGGTCGTCATTTGAGGCCATTCATCAGCACATTAAATATAATATAAATATTTTATTTTTTGTGAGGCCACAAATAAGTTTGAGTTCCAGGTCTAAGAAAAGATGTTATATGCAATGTTATATTTAGGACGAAGAGGAGACTTGTGGTTAGGTTAAGTTCAGAATTATACATTAACTGGCTATGTTTATGGTTAGGGATAATGCTTTGTTTAAGCTGTGCAAATGAACTGAAGTCAGTGTAATATTCTAAGGAATAGGTGCGCAAAACTGTTTGTGTGTGTGTTGAGGGAGTGAGAGAGGCAAGTAGGGCTGAGCAAATCCAAGGCTTGCATGCAGCTCCCACTTCCAATTATGAATAAATTTTACTTAAATAGTAAATCAATATGTGACAGATGGTGTAGTTACTACAGATATTAAGGCCACAGCATATGGAAACTTTAACAAGTAAAATTTATCGCATTTTAATATGAAACTACAGCAGGTAAGAGGATGTCTAGTGAGTAGGTAGGTCCTTCAGTTTAGTCTAGGATTTAGTTTAGGATGTCACATACCTTCTCAGTGTTCCCTGGGTCCATTCACAACCAAGACTGTAGCACGGAGCACTTGTTGTCCGATCATTAAAGAAAAATGTTAATAACTAAACAGGGCCCCACAACTACCAACAACTATAGCACGTTAGCATCTGCTGAATGACACTACCCAGTATAAATGTAAGGTTGATGGGATTGTTATTTCTTTTGTAGGTATTAAGCCGTGAATCAAGTTTATGGGTAATCTGATTGTAGAGCTGGATGAAAAATCTAACGATTGCCTTCTGCACATTTATCCAATACTTGTTGAGCTATTTCTCAATTTATGTGGCTAAAATTCTGCAGCATTCCAAGAATATTGGGGCAAGTCAACAGTCTTCTGGCCTGTGATACGCAGGGAGGCAAGGGTTTGAAAGGTATGGCAAATGCCAAGGACACAATGTATGAATAGAGTTATTAGCAGCCAAGTAAATTCGAATTTACTCCACTGAAATTGCAAACATATAAAAACATAGTCGTTTGGAGAAAGAAAAACTAAAATTTAAAACAGTAGTAGTTTCCTGGAAGCAAACAATACATTTCAGGGCAAACCAGGTACAAACCAGCATCACTAAAGTCAATGATGGTTGATTACTATAATGGAGCAGCAGGCACTGATGAAGTAAACCTCCACAGACGTTCCAGTGTCTCTGCTGCTCTAGTATGAAGCAGATACCTGATACATTCACATTGCCACGAACTGAAACCTTTTACAGTCAAAATAGAACAAAATACCAATAGGTATAAACACGTGTATGCATTAAACAACAGAGATGTTTGAAATGTTTCTCACATTTGAAACGTCTTAGAAGCTTAAAACCACCATTAACTGATTTTTCTTTGGCATTTTGATCATGACAACCCTGTAATATCATCTAGTCCTAACTCCAAATAAGGAATCTGCTGCATTTACATCCAACACAATTTAAATTAAAAAAAAAAACAAAAAAAAAACACCACCTACACAATAAACCGACTCCATTTATCAAAGTGAGATAGAATCTAGGGAGACTGTGTTTAAGCTCTGACTCATCTCTTTCCAGGCATCATGTTTTCTGCCATAGCGTTTAGCCTTTCTGCTGCTCAAGTGTGAGATCAGACTCATCCACTTCAAGTATTTTTAATCTTTACTTCTCCTCAAACACCCTCATTTCTAACCAGACTTTTTTTTTTAACAAGCTTTAATTGGTATACAAAACTTGGTACTAATTATAGTCTACACTGCCAGCTCATGTTGCATCACTGTTTATTGAATTGAAGTTCTGAATGCAATGATTACCACAAACATAAATAATATATTTAAATTTAAAGTGGATAATTATTCAGTATGACTGTAGAACACTGTCTTCTACATTCAATGTATATGCCTATAACATATATTAGTGACCAAACAGGGCAGACTTTGGCAAACTTCAGAGGTTTGAGACTAGGAATGCAAATATTCACCAATTTAACTTAAATTTTACCGTGGATACAAACGTCACGGTTACTGAACAGCAAAGGCTCAGCTACACTTCTGATCATGTTCTCGAAAAAAAATATTTTAGCAGAGTATTTTTCTATGCACAACAGACGCACGGTGGATAGAGTTCGACTGGCAGACAGCTGTGAGCTGACGCACCAGCTTGAAGTGCCATGCAGCAACAAGATCAGTTATGAGGACAGTCCACACTCCACCATAGTAGGTGTCAGCCATGGAACTACAACGTTAGCACTTGTTGCCACCCAGCATTAAATAACAGCTACACTGATACACTGGTAAGATAGTGAATTAAACGGAAACATGTCAGTCAACATAGCAGCAGTGACTTAGGAGTTGGGGTTTTTTTTCCAGTAAAATGGATATGAATAGCAGCAAAAAAGGCTGAAAAAAGAAGCATTGCAACTAACACGCTCCAAACCAACATGTAATCCAACATGTAATGATGGAATGCAACAGAACCTATAATTAAAGAAGTTCATGTGATTTTATTCATGTTAAAAAGTGTGCCCCCCCCCCCTTTTTTTTTCTGATTTAGATTTTCTTTTTTTCAGAAGAGAAAATATATATTTTCTCATGGATTTGGGTTTTACATATATCCCTGTATAAAGATCCACCTTTAATACCTCCAAGGTCCACCAATGGGCCACAGTCCACACTTTGGGAAACACTGCCCTAGATGATACCAGTGTTTCTGTCCCCAGTGGGATACACACAAAATAGTGAAGTCACTCAGCTACAAGGAAAAAGTACAAATAGTAAAAAAAATTAATGCTACGATTAACATTAAGGAAGGAGCTGAAATGTAAAAATTCATAGTCATGGGTCAATGGAGGGTAAATGGGAAGTTTTACTGTATTTTGTATACATATATGCATACATTTAAATTATTCGACTGAATTTGAAATTGTATTATCTATTTATGTATTCACTGATACTTTTCAAGTCATCTGATTTGTGACTCGGTTCTGTATGCACCTTTGGAAATATGGAGGTTACTGCCTCGTTTACAGTGGTTGTTTTTCCATTAAAACAGGAAATTGTTGTCATCTTCTGAGCTGTGCAGGGTCTCATATAAAATCTTTACTGTAAATCCCTTCCACTCCGTATGCCAGCAGCTGTAAATCAGTTCATCATTCCTGCATCCCAGACTGGTTGTCGGACCAGCAGCAAGCAGCGGTGTGAGATAAATGAGGGCAAGCACATTGTAATTTCCATATCAATCACAGGTAGTGTCGGCAGGTGAAGTTGAGGAGAAGGAGAAAGAGATTGTAAGGATAGTGAAAGAAATATAGCGGAAGTACGAAGACAGATGTTTTTGTTAACATGTTCTCTCTATTTTTTTCAGCCAAGCCATTTCAAATTGAGAGCCAGGTAATGCACCCTGTGGCACAGAGCCAAAACAAAGACAGTCCGTTCCTCTGCCTCCATGTCTGTCTGTGTGTCTGTCTCTGACAATCTATGAAATGATTTCCAAATCTCAACTGCCTCCAATGTGTGGGTGCAGACAGAGTGCAGCTGTCATTTTGGCAATAAATGTCCAGCCAATTCATCTTTCAGAAACATTAACATTGAATCGCAGTTGTCAGCATGCATTTCAACCAGGCCTTGATGCGAAGGTGGTGTGGCTGACAAGCTGGCAGGAAGAAAGAAGGGAGGAAAGGATTGAGAAAGAGGATAAGAAAAGGTCCTCAAGGCTCCATTACAAGTTCTCGAGAGTTGGGCTGCTGAAACTTTGGGTCACCATTATCTTGTTAAGTGCGGGAGTCATTGAAGGACACTAGACAATTGATTGAACGAAGTTGACTTCAGTACAATTCCCTCCCTGTGGCTACATGCATCAACCAGGCCATGGGTCATTATATTGTGCAGCTTAACTACCTCTCAGGCCTCCTGCTGTGACAAATGTGACTTCTGTCTCTTCTAATGTAATATTTGTTTCTACTTTTGAGAGCCTCTCAGCTACTCAACGGCAAGCCTGTTTGCCAACTGCTTCATTGTGTTTGCTGACTTTATTCCCAAACTGGCTGTCAATTGGTGGACAATCAGAGTGTTCTCGTCTGTCTGTTTTTGTCTGTGCAATTTTTTTTTTTGTCTCCCTTTCCCAACTTCTTTCCACCACTCCCTCACACACCACATCCCTTGCCTCTTTTGTACACCCCGTCTGTCTCTCTCCCCTCCACCAATCGCTCAGTCCCATTGCCTCTCTTCACTTCGTTCCACCCCCCCTTCCACTTTACCTCCATGTCTTTGCTCCAGATGCTAGCTGTCTCAGCTCCGTGGGCCGCGTCTCAGTGATGGGCCCCTCCAGGAATTCAAAGCACCATTCTGGCATTTTCTTCCAAGCAATTGCTTTTTTGCAATAATAAAGGGGGAGTAGCTTTAGCATCTTTCTCTCTCTCTCTGAATGAGCTTACCGGCTCTAGGCAAAATAAGCACAAATCCTCTTGAGGCATGAGCACACCACAAACCTCTGTCCAGATTCTGACCCAATTAAGCTGCATCACACAATTTACGGGATTGTTTCAAAACAAAAAAACTTTACCATTAATTACGTTTTGTTTGTCAAAGGTTGTGGAGCTCAAATTCTGCCCTTTTTACTTTTTTTATTTTAATGAAAAAAAGGCAGCCAAACAGTTATGCAAAATCAACATCTCTCTTTGACTGTGACCTGTTGAGCTCCACGACCATACACCACTTGCAATATGATATGTAAATATTATACATGCATTTTTAATGGTAATTAAAGTCACACTGAGAACAAATTAATTCACAGCGGGACACGGTGCATTAAAGGTGCAATTAGCCATGGTGGTGGATACGGCAATACTTTGCCTAACTGCAAACACCAAACACTTCACAATTTGTTTTCACATTAAGTAAATGTCACGGCATATTAGCATGCCATGATGGGATCCATGTTTCTCTCATAGCTGGGTCTACTTACAAAGGAGCAGCCAGAGATGACTGAGGAACAAAAACAGAGGAGAGACTTGTGCCGAGGGAAAAAAATAAAAATAAAGAGAGAAGTAAAAACAGTGAAAGTGTTACTGGATCTTAGCATAAACAAGTGCACCAACTGTTGTAGCTATTAACAGTTAAAGCTATGGAGCAGCTGTGGAGAAACAAGCAGTGTGCTGATTTAGTGCAGATGAAGCTGTGATGTAAACATGACTGCACAAACACAGGCTGTGATGATGCTGACCTGTAGGACTTACAGCAAACAAAGGCCTGCAATTCTGGACAGATTTAAAGTAACACAGTTGGTAAAAAAGTTTTTTTTTGTTGTTGTTGGGGCAGCTGTGACATATGCCATAAAGTAGAATGTTGTAGTTTTTTGTGGCATGGCCCTTAAAACAGAAGTTAGATTGTGCCAATACAGGCAATGCAGACCTGCTCAGGCTTTGACAGAGGAGCTATTCATCCTGTTCTAAGTTGATGTACCATCAAAACAATCTTGGAGACATTTTTTGAAGGTGGAGATCCAACAGTGAGTTGCTTTAGATCTTCACTCAGCTGTTTAGTAAATGGACAAGTTATTCAGCATAACAAACTGCATTGCATTTGTCATTTATTAAGCAGTATTTAGTCACAAGTTTCTCTACAATAAACAATATTTTGAAAAAGCAGGAATAAAAAGCTCTCCTGAAGTGATTTAAATCCCACTTGGAGAAAGTTGGGCTGATATTTCCATTTTAAGTTCACAGCACTCTGCTGTCTGGATATGCTGATGGATTATCAGGAGCAGATCCACATTAAGACAGCTGTTTTTCTGATTCTTTTTGGTCCTGATCTGGAATAATATTTTAAGAAGACATCTCTGTCTTGCCATTACAAACTGGCTCATGTCAGACTCAGTCCAATTTGACGTAATAGAGCATATGATAAAATTGAAAGGGATCACAAAGCAAAAAACTCTGGAAGAAATTTCACAGTAAATTACAAATAAATATAAAAAATAAATAAATAAGTAGCTTTGGATGCAAGAGAAAAGAGTAGGGGATTACATACATCAGCGCGATACATCCTTTAGAAAACATGAATGTCTGTGCAAAATCAGATGCCAATGCCAAGTACATACAAACAAACACACAAACAACAAGCTTCCAATCTGTGCTAAAGAGTTGGACTGAGTGACAGATGTTGCATCGGATTTAGGTGGAAACAGCAAAGTTCTTGTGCAGTGCAAAAGATGTTCATGATATAAGGAAGACAGGAGGGAGAGGGTTGTAAGCAATCTACTTGTCAAATTTAGCACTATGTCTGTGGAGGAAAGATGCCCCCTTGTTTGATTTAATTGCCTTTCCACAGTTGACATTCTGGACACATTTTTCCAACACATTTTTAAAATGTGTAAGATGATGGATGCCTGTTGCAGAGAACCATGTGTCTGAAAAACCACAATCAGCAAGCCTCCTCTTAATACTAAAATGTTCTATTCACCCACTGCCATGACAACGGCAAATGGAAACATGAGGTAGACTAACGCATCGCCTGTGGCCAGTATGCCATCTTTCATTTTATGCCAATTGGGCTTTTGCTCTCTGAAAATGATCCCATTGCTGCTTATTACTGCATACCATGCGTTGCAGAAGTCAATATCTTTCCCTGCCTTACCAAACTTGACGCCTCCCATGTGCAACATACGCTCCACTCCCTGCTTCTTCACTTCGAATCGTACTAATCATGACGTTAAAATTTTACCAAGCCACCCTCTACAAAGCTGTTCAAATATGAATACGGTCTTCGGCCCAATTTCCGCCGGTCCATAACGTGGCTCATGGCTTTCTCACTGGAAAACTCAACAAGTTGACTCCCTTTATGAATTTACATCCCCAGGCCATCAGCAGCCATTTCTGCTGCTTCTTGACAGTGGCTCCTCTCTGTGTTTCCCTCCCTGCAGAGGAATAAGCTTTAGGCTATGCTGAAAATAGGATAAGATATTCAAATATGTGCATGTGTTCACCTACAAGATCCTTCGTTTTTCGAGGTCAGCCAAGTCCCTTTTTTTCCTTGGCTGGTAAATCAGATGAGCCTCAGAAGACAGAAATGTATGCATGTGTATGCAGACATGTAAACAGATATGAGTCTTCTCTATCACTGCCAGTGCAAGACTGAATAATGTCAATCTTATGGTGTAGAGATGAGACACCTGGGTGGGTCATACACCATCTCTTCTCCACAGTTGCCCTCAGGCTGCAGTTCTCAGTAACAGTCAAAAGAGTCAACAATCCATCGATTTCAGACGCAGAACAACAGCAAGTCATAAACAAACAGGCAGAAGGAAACATGGGGGCCCTGCTGAGAGATGGAGTGGTCCGATGGGAGAGGTCTAAAGTAGCTGTGGAATAATGGGTCCCTAACTGCAGAGAAATGTGGGGTTCATGCATGTGTGTGCATGTGTGCGCATGTGCGAGAGAGTGTTTGTGTGTATGTCCAACCTTTCAGCCCTTTTTTTGAAGCTGCATCCCTACAAAGGGATGTTTCTTTATGTGCAAATAGGTCATGGTTGTGTGCATGTTTCTATATGACCCTGAAACTGTGCTTTTAAATGCATTTACTTCAAAGAAATTTTATTGGCATACAGTCCAGATTCAAAAATTACACTTTGCCATGACGCACTTTACAATCTGTACATGAGCGACATCATCTCTTCTTAGACCAGTGGTCACTAATAAGTTGAATGTGGTTTGGATTCAGACCCAGGTCCACAAATGGTAACACATATTATATTACAGTACAGTGAAAATATAATAATAATAATAATAATGATTGTGGTAATTATTTCAAAATAAGTAATATTATGGCAATACCATCTTATTTTCGATTCTATTTCTATTGTATTTTCCTCCAAGTAATAGCTCGGTAGTAACTCAAATATTACACTGATAGTACCCTACAGTAATTTACATTTCCTAGCTATGACCTAAATGTTACTTTGAAAGTTATTACAGTATTACTGTAACAATATCTCACTACTACCTGACTATTACTGTAGCTGGAAATTACATTAGTAATAACATATTTCTATAATACTACCTCCATATTAAAAAATGAACATGCTGAACATGAATCTCTGTTAATCGCCACATTTTGATGGAACATCTGTATTTTAACTTGCACAGTTTTTCCAGCCTTTACGGCACCAGAGGTCCAGGAAAGAACCAACAAAATGCATATGCTGTATAATGACATGTGACATTGTGACAGTGAGTGAGAAGAAAGAACAAAGTGACAATCAGAAGCAAGTGAGAAAACTAAACTTGCATGGTCTGTTCCTAAAAAACAAAGAAGAAAATTAAAGACAAAGCATTGTAGATGAAATAAAAGTTCTTCACTTTTCTTTGTGAAAATTGACAAAAAAAAAAAAAGGAATATTGATAAAAACGTGGTTTCATTATATATACTGTCTGTGTTTGCCCTGAGTGCTATCCATCTGTGAAGGAGGGTTATTTAGACGGCTGCACTGAATCAGCAAGTTCAAAAGCAGCAACAAATAAGCAGCATTTTCAAAAGAAGCAATAAAAAAGAAAGTTTTGTATGTGATCTCTTGGTTTTCCTTCACTCTTTTTACTACCTTAACCTTCCCTCTTCCTTCTCTCCTCTGTCTTTCTCTTTCCAGTTGAGGCTGTACTATGTTCCTTAGCAACTGCTAACGTTAGTGTACTGCTAAGATTAGCATACTGATTATATTATAGTGAATGCATAACAGCACTACCAGCAAACAAATGTATGGCTGGCAGTTTCCAGAGGAGGGAGCTGGTGCACACAATGCACTGCTTTTATTTTCCTCTTTTTTTGTAATGTATTCAGAGGGGACTGGAAGATTGTGGTGTGATCAGAGTTTTCCAACAGCGGATTACGGGAGAAGCAGTTTAACAGTAGAGCTCTTTTATCTCATTTATCTTCCTCTATCTCTCTCTATTTCTCTCTCACCAGGGACAAGGCTTCTCTTTCCTTCTGTCACCTTTTTTTTCTCTCTACTTCATTTTTGGCTTTCTCCAAACTTCCCTTTTATTTGTCCTCATATCTCATCCCAGCTCAATGCCAAACCTTTTTTCTCCCTGCACTTTTCCTTTTTTTTCTATTAACGCATTAGTAAGGAATATTATTCCACCCCCTGCCTTCACTGTGTTCACATGCCTCTTCTTGTATCCCTCCCTCTACCACATGTCAGTGTCCATCTCTCTCTCTCTCTCTCTCTCTCTCGCCATCTCTCTCAATCTGTCCCTCTCAGATGGGCCTGAGTGAAGTTGGATGTTGACAGCCATAATAACAGAGCTCCCCTCACGCACGCACACGCATGCACACACACACACACACACAAACAAACCTTTGACTGCAACTGTACAGCAACACTATGAAGTTAAATGTGTAAATGTGTAAAAAGTAAAACTCTTTAGTGAAGGTATGTATTTTAACACTTGTTCCAGATGTTTTGTAAATCAAGCAATTCCTCAGTGGTCCACAAATCAATAAGATATAATCCAAAATGAATACATTATAAAAAGCAAGGTTACAAATACTTCAAACAGGGTAAGAGAAGAGAAGAGAAGAGAAGAGAAGAGAAGAGAAGAGAAGAGAAGAGAAGAGAAGAGAAGCTGACAGCAAGAGAGAGCTGATGAAAATGATAGGCAATGAAAGAAATGGAATTAAAGAAGAAATGCAACAAAGAGAGCAAAGGAAAAATATAAAAAAGGAAAGAGTGCAAAACGGAGCTAAAGACTGACCACTGTGGACCACAATATCAAAGAACACAAGAATAAAGTAGAGGAGTGATAAATATGAAAAGAGGACAAAAAGAAAGACAGCACAGATGAGGAAGGTCAAACAAAATGGAAATGGATGAGTAGAAACACAAGCCAAAATGAGAAAGTGGGAGCAAAGCAAGTTCAGTGATTGGAGAATCATCAGCAATAAAGACAAAATCAAGTGCTAAATAGGGAAGAAATGGCAGATTAAAACACCATTGGGAATTTAGCTTATAAAACAAATAACAAAAAGAGAGACTAGAAATAATGTTGCTAGTGTGTTTTCTACAAGCAGCATATAAGACTTTCGGGTACCAAAGATTTCTGAGAAAATATGTGGCTGAGGAGGAAATACAATAAATCACAAAATCTCTATTGCTCACATTATTAAGTTCCAGAAGGGGTGAGGTGTTGCTAGGTAGGAGGTCAAGCTCTTTGTAGGCTGTTGTTCAGAGACTGCTGACTGAAACAAACATCCAAGCACCATTGATTGGACACAAGCAGGAGATCAATCGACATGGCCGAAGGCACCATCAAAGGAGAAAAAGAGTCCTCTATCTAGAAGCTTTCACTCTTATAAACCAAACCTCCTCACAACCATTGATTAACCTGGGGCCTGTGCCATTGCAAAAAGAAACCCAATCATCTGTTCATTCATCTGTTCATTGTGGATGGAAAAAAGGCGGAAATGAGAGTGCTTGGGCCAGTGTGGACACTGAACACAAAACTCAACAAAAAATCATCACGTGACAAATATCTGTTCATTTTCTCCACAACACCAGCACAGTTAATGTGCTCAAAGACAAGATCATTGCATCAATCATTAGCTCAGCAGCTACTGAAACAGCCCAGTCTTTCTTATTCTTTTTTAATGGGTTTATCATGGCTATTGCACACAGTCTCCACTTCTTTTTTTCTTTACACACACACACACGCACACACACCAGACTGGAGCACAGTGTGCCAGCTGGATTTCTCCTTGCAAGTGACTCAGATGAGAAAGAGAGTGTTGGAGAGAAGGTGTGAGAGCCAGAGCCAGGGAACAAGAATTGAAGAGACACACTCAGCTAATGGTTAGAAACAAAAAAGATATATATCTTTATCTTTAGTCTAAATTCTGTACATCTCTGTAACCAGTATGTAGTGCAGAGTCAATATGACAGATGTACAACTGTCTGACCTCAGTAACTCAGTCTGACAGCAACACAGCCCTCAGGAGAGACAGAGGTTTGTGTGTGTGTGTGTGTGTGTGTGTGTGTGTGTGTGTGTGTGTGTGTGTGTTCTTAAAAGAGAGTGAGTGTGAGAGAATTAAAGTCATGTGATACTTAATTAGGCCACATTTAAGTTCACCATCCCAGTTCAAAGTAAATGCTTTCACCAGCCAATAAAGACACATTTCCGTCACATCTAAGCCCTTTCTTTGTTAAAGTGCCAGCTCATGGCTCCTCTGTGTGTTCTTCAGCAAGAGAGCAGTGTGTGCGTGTGCGTGTGTGTAGGGCATGTTGTGTGCTCATCAAGTTCACTCACACATTAAAAGAACTGTTTATTGGACCCTTTTTAGGGTAGGTGCAGAATAAGGTTTAAGGTTAAGGTTAGGGTTAGGCATTTAGTTGTGATTGTTACATTTAAGGTAAGAGACTGAGGAATGCATCATGTCTTTGTGCATGTGTGTACTTTTATATATCTGTGATGACATTTTGGTTGTTTCTCATACCTTCAAATGGCTTTATACAGGGTAAAGACTCGGTCTTAGAGTTAAGGGTTTAAATTAGGTCTAGGGATAGGGTTGGGCATATAGTTGTGGTGGGTTAAGGGAATGCAATATGATTGTCCTCACTAAGATCACTGTAAAAGTGTGTGCGTGTGTGTGTGTGCATGTGTGTTCCAGTAACTGTTAAGAGACAGAAGAAAATGACACGTCGACAACTAGTGGGATCGCTCATAGAGCTTTTTACAAATACCAGTGGCATGATTTTGAAGACAGAGCTTTGCCTCATGGACGCGGTCACCCGTTTGCGCACCGGCACCTGCGGCCAACCTTTACAAATGCCGATGTAAAGTGGGAAAAAAAAAACAGAAGAAGAGGTACGAAAGAGGAGGAAAAAGAAATAAAGACAGAGGGAGCGGACTTACCGCAATAGAGAACAAGAAGCGCTGTCAGAAGCAGCACAGCCCAGAAAGTTGATGACATCCTCGGCCAGCGACTGGCATCTTTGCGCCTTGCCAACCTTGAGACTGGAGCCATTGAACATACAGAGAGAGCACTTCCTCTTTGAAGAGATGGGGGGGAAAAAAGCAAAGATGGTAATCTTACAATCCAGCTCGGCCTCTCACTGTGCTCATGTCTCCGCGTGTAATCCAACAAAAAGACCGAGCAAATGAAAGGAAAGCTGTGCTTTGCTCATTAGGTACAATCGGACTCTGCCTGTGCGCAAAATAAAAAAAGGTCACATCTTCCTTACATGAATGCCAGTTTGAGAAATGATGAAAACAGTGTTTTATATTCGTTCCGAAACACAAGTTGTGCCTTTAATTTTTCCAAAGTGTGTTACCCTCTTTCCCCGTCCTATATTTCAGTGAAAGGTAGCGCAGCGCGGTGGCTCCTGAAAAATTGCGTTGAGTTAATAATCAAAGTGTTCAATCATCTGTACCGCAGCGTCGTAAAACCTCATCTCACCTGCGGTGGGTTTCCACGATCCTCTCCAGCCCCAGCAGCCCCGACGGCATAGTCCAAAGAGCGGGGCGAAAAATAAACGAGGTCCTAATAAAACCCGCCAGGAAGGATGGATGGAAGAAGGAGGATTGGTCGTAAAAGGAGGAGGGAGAAAAAGTCCATTCAGCTGACGATTTTGGGCATGAAGTATAGTCGGAAATAAAGTGTCTGGATGCAGGAGGGAAAAGAGAATGATGGAGAACGGATGTCTGGTGGTGGAAAGGAGGGAGAGAAAAGGTGCGCACTGTGAGACTCAAAGTGACTTTGTCCAAAGTGAAAGATTCAAACAATCGTTACTGCGTCAGTAATAAGCCACTTGAGGTCGCGGTTTACAGCAACATGACGCCGTGACTCCAAATAAATCATTTTACTACATACAGTCAGTGCCAATCCTGGTTTTACTACGGCTTCATATTGACGATTGTTTTTAAAATCAATGAATATTGAGTGATATGCTGCACATTCCCACTGGCGATATATTCCTTCAGCCTCATCATTCACATACACAATCAATCGTTAATTGTCAGATATACAATGTCTCAGTTTTCAATAAAAAAAAGTATAGTGAATGCAGCGCACGCGCTGTAGTACACTGTTACTTAGTAACTTCTCTGCAATTTAAATGGATTACCAATGTTTTAAATGTATAAGTCATAAAGTCATAAATGGGACCAAAGCTTTATAATAGAATATATTATTTTGCTCTCTGGAAGATTAAAACTACTCTTAGCAAAAACTCTGCAATACTGCAGCAGGATGTACATTTATTTAGTATTTTGTTTATTTTTAGTGCAAAAAGACAGTATTTCACTAAATATACATTTGTAGATAAAAATTTCGCACGAAGTATACTTTCACCTATAGGGTGCTATATTGTATTAAGTCATGAAATGACTGTTGTTTTTGGTCTGCTGTACCATCCACTGCCACCCTCCCAAATAATGCAGCTTGGTGCACTTTCACACTCCGGCTACCAGCAGAGTTACACAAATCCATGGAGATGCAGCTTTGTATTGGAAATGCCAAATATTGTTAAACCTAAAAAGCCCAATTACACCTCTAAAAACGTAAGAGTAATTGGGGTCTGCTGTGGAGATCCATGAAAACATAGACAGCAGAAAGTGGAAGAGGAAGCTGAAGACTCCTCATTTATTTCTCTTGTACACATTGTTTGTGGTGTTGCCTTCTCACATTTCTCTCTAACTATTTCAATTTTTAGGAAAATAAAACAGATGGTCATGTGTGTGTAAAGACACTGTCATCTGGGTAGAAGTTTTGGTTACCAATTTAAATACTAAAAGCCAATGATGTATTATTAAGTTTTTGCCTGAAGTCCTGAATGTACATTTGTCTTAAGCTTGTGTAAAAGTGTTTCACATTTGCTGGCATTCAGAACAGCACCATGGACAGTGCATAAAAACTGACACAATCACCATCAGGATTAGGCTGCAGCACCATGGACAGCGTCAGAGTACTTTACAGTCTGGCTGCCCCAGTGATGCTAGAAGTGGTTCTGTCCTGTTGGCGTTTGCTGCTCTGGTCGCCTCTGTGCATTCACCTCAACAAAATCTGCCATGCATACTAAACGCCCACGCCATTCCGTGGTCCACAGTGAACAAACATGCCCACTCATGAGACAAACTACAAGTATGTCACTCTCTTTTTTTCTAATATTGCTCCATACAAATCATATATTTTTCACTTAATAAGGTTCAGTCATGTTTGAAAATGTGAAATATTTATTGTAGCAGGGAAGTATATTCCCTGGAGATTATATTACATAAAATATAAGGAGTGTTGAGTAAACATCTTAAACCGGAGCCGCGGGAGCCTACAGGTGGCTCTTGGGGTTGTGGTGGGGCTAATGTACACATAAACATTCTGGGAAAAGCTGATAAATGTAATGACAGGCAGAGAGAGATGGTTAAGGGTTGCAGTTATCGACAGTTCAAGGTGGCTGACTTCCTGTTAGGCTCAAGGAGATTTTTTTTGCTCTCATTGTCCTGATATACAGTATTTGCACATCAACTCTTGTAACTCTGCTAAGGCAAACAAATGTCAGCTGACTTTAGGGGGCGCTGCCAAGAAATTTTGTCATTCACATGGCCACAACATATATACTATATGTATGTATACGTATACATAAATATATACGTATATATGTATATATACGTATACATACATATATACGCGTATATATATATATATATACATACACATATATATGTGTGTGTGTATATATAGGGTGGACAAGGGTCTTTCTGCATGGAGTTTGCATGTTCTCCCAGTGTGTGTGGGTTTTCATTAATAAATGACATAGCAGCCTTATATATTTTGGTTTATTATTCTGGACAAGACCAGATGGTTGGTGGTCAGTGTTGTTCTATCTCTTGCATGTTGTGGTGCTAATCTTAAAACCAATACACTCAGCGTCGACATGTTTATGGGCCTGGTTTGGAAGCGCTGGCACGCTGCCTCCTGCACGCTGTTGTGTCAGTGACTGTGGCACTAAGTGTATAGCAATGCCATGGTACACTTGGCACGCACAGCACAAACCTATATACCCATATACACATTAAGAGACACACACGCACACTTTGAATGCAAATCAAGCAATCAAGCACATATGCAATGCCTTGTGTTTATCTCTCACACAAACAGCCATTTGCATCATCTTGGATATACTGTAACATATGAACTATGCCCCACATATGTTCCTCCCTGTCTCACACTTTCACATAATGTTAGTACTCCAAACAGCACCAGGCACAGACGGCATGAAGTCACTTAGTCAGATATTGCTATTTTGGTGGCTATTATCCTCCCTTCAGAGGGATCAGAATTTTACAAACAATACAAGCTGATGCCCTTTTATTGGCTGTGAACCATAATAAAATATCATCTTATCCTCTCTCATCATGAAATAACACTGTGGCACTAGTTCTGTTGGATCTTGGGTTCACTGCTGCATGCAGTGCTTGGGTCTGGCTCATGGTGGAGTTCAAATGGATTTCGACATATACAGTATCTGAGGAGTATAAATGGTCTTTTAAAATGGGGATGAGCATTTCAAAGGAAGGATCTGCAACTGCCAAGTGCAACAGCTTTGAAACATCAGATGATAAACATCCTTAGAAGAAAATATTCTTCCCATGTAGTCTTGGCAGCACAGCTCTGTAGCTGAGACTAGTAAAAGCATGGGCTGTAGAGAAGGACAGACCAAAAATGATAAAGGTTATCCTGTTCTTTTCTCTTAATTCTTAAATTGATATAGTTTTACTATGTATTAATGTTTAAGCTTGAATATAGCATCATGTTTTTAAAAAAAAAGAAAAAAAAGAATCAGATTATAAATTAATGTTCATTTTCTGGGGGTCCAAAATAATTGTACAATTGACATGGGCATTTATGTCTGCCAGTGGACCAGGCTCACTTGTGATTATAGATGATGTGACTGCTGATACAAGTAGCAGGATGACTTCTGAAGTGTGCAGGATCTGCTCACATTTCACATTACACATGGATAATAACCCAAAACATACTTGTTAAAAGCAACACAAGCTTTGAAGATAATGAAATGGAATGTTAGTGCCCAAGTCAGTCACCTCTTGCTTTTCAGTTACTTAAGGCTAAACTGAAGGCAGAACGACCTGCAAACAAGCAGCAACTGAAGTCTAAGGGCTGCAGTAAAGACCTGGCAAAGCATATCCAGGGAGGACAATCAGCACTGATTGATAGTCCTGGGCTCCAGACTTCAGGCAGTCATTGACTGCAAAGGATTTTCAACCAAGTTTTAAGACAAGCCTTTTATTTATCATGACTTGAGTTAGTCCTATTATTTCGAAGCCCCTGAATAATGTATAAAAGTGCTTATAATTCCTCAACAGTTAATGCGATTATTTTATTCAATCCCTCTAATTAAAGCTGAGAGTCCACACTTTAATCACATCTTGATTGTTTCATTTCAAATTCATTGTGGTGGTGTACAGAGGCAAAATGACTAAATGTGTGTCTATGTCCGAATATATATGTACCTGACCATATGTACACAACAAAATGTTTATAATAATGAATTTTCCATTATGAAAAGCAACATTAGAAAGGAAAAGGCTAGAATAAAATATAAAACAATCAATTTCAATTACTTTTTATTATTATATATAATTTTAATTTTTAAGCTGCATCAAATAACTGTTGATTTTTTTTAAAAAATCCCTTCTTTCAAACTGTTTCACAATTTCATTTTTATCCCCTCTCTAATTAAAACCCTCTTTTAAATTTGGTAGTTGTCTTGTTTAGTAAACCAAAGCAGCAAACCTATTAGTTCTTTAGCTAAGAATATTTAATATGACGATACAAAACCTATTCCTTAAAACATGCTTCATAGCATAACCAAAATTGTCAAAGAAACAGCATTTTTTAAATGATTTGGAAAGGCTTGGCAGGGTGTCTCAGAAGCTCACAGTATATCAGGTGGTCACTGTTTTTACTGGGAGCTTAACAAGCTGTGTCTTAGTAAAGGATCACTTTAATGGCATACACTTAAAATCTCCCTATTACAGGTTTCCAAAGCACATTTGCTCATACAATGTTCCTCCTAATTAAAGCAGTGGATGACAACGCACACACCAGGGTGACTTCACGGTCAAGGTATCGGGTACTTGCAAGGTCACATGTTCAAACGAGGTGTACTATGCATGTGAGTTTTTAATTAACTATAGGCATTTCTCTATTGATGCATTACATCATTTTTAAGCTGAATTTGCACATTTTGAATTAAACATCTAAAAAAAAAAAAAAATCTGAGGAATCAAAAGGTAAATGGGAGTCAAGGCACATTCAAGCCATGTCATGGTTTTTCTTCTTATGCAAAACAATAATGAACATATAAAATAGCAGTCTAGCAGCAACAGCAATTGTGTCTGTAATAGAAAACCCTGTGGGAAGCCTCCCCTTCTTTCTGTGCAGAGCTGAGCTTCTCAGTGTGGGAGCATATGAGACCTGACCTTTCTTTTTTCTCCCTCTCCCTTTCTTCCCTTTGATCCATCCAGACACAAGCTACTTCCTCTTTATTGGGCCACCAAGGAGGGCTTTGAACTTAGCTTGCCACTGAGTGATTTAAGCGTATAAAGTCTTCTCCACAGCAGGCCCTCTCTGACTGTCATGGATTAAGAGGAAGAGGGGAAACCAAGAAGCCTTTTTTCAGCTAGCTAAATATCTGTGAGACAGTGGTTCACCATGCAGAGCAAGGAAGAAAGAGGATCCAGACTTAATAGAGGAGAGTCTTCATAAGAGTCAGCCATTGCTGTGCTGATAACACGTCAACAATTTTGTTCTTCAGATATGACCATTTCCTCTCTGTCTGTTCTTCACATCATACTGCTCTTGTTTTCTTTTCAAATCAGCCAGACAGAAATTAAACAACTGAACTTTTCTACAGTGTTTTATCAAATCTGACCACCATGAACTTCTGACATCCCTCATGACGCAGCAGTTGTTAATATTCTGCCAGAATCTGAGGAAGAGGTGCAGTTACTACCGAATCTCTCAGTTGTTTACAGATGAGAAAATGTACAGTGTTAAATCTTTGAGTCAAACATTACAAACCAGCTGTTTTGAAATATTACTTATATAGTACGCTTGTAAAACAACCCCAATGTTTGAACAACAATTTATTACTTTGTTGCTATGTGATGCATTTAGATGCTTCATGAGGCCTATGCCATCATTTAACTTTTTAGTGCCGTACTCAAAACCCTGCTTCAAATATATACAGTCAGGTAGTATTTTACTGTGTTCCTGGTGTGGAATTGACACATAACTTCTCCACTCTTAAACCTGCCAAAGCAGTAGTGACAGAACATCCAGCTATGAGCTGATATGATGATTTAGTGTTATTACCCTCTCGTCTAATGGAGATGTGCGAGTGAGATCAAAACACAATCCATTCCAGCACCTTCTGCTGACATCTCTGATTACCACAATCCAGGATACAGGCACAGGCGATCAGTGTGTGTGCACATGTGATGGTGTGCATGCATCCTCTCCTGCATGTGCAAAATTAATCCAGTTCTGAAATGATACATGATGATGTCGATCGCCATGACTACATGCTTGAGATAAATGCCTTGACCTATCATCACTGGGCCAAATTACATCTCACGAGTTAAGCTGACCAGCATGCATTAGCTGCTGAACTCTTCGCAGCCCATGTTCTCTTCACTCAACAAATTAACATTTCAGCACAGTTTTCAGGCTAATGGAAACAGAGCGAAGGGGTAATATGACTTCCAACAACAGAGATGAGTGTCGGTCCCATGTACACAACATGGTAGGAACAGAGTGACCCACCTGGTCTAAACAAACATGTCTTAGATGTCACTTACAAATGGCTAGCAGGTGCATCTGTGTTGGCTCCTGGCCTAACAATTTGCCAGGAAAGGAATATTACAACGTATCACATCTGTAATTGGAAAAAAATGTAAGACAGTGACTGTACTTCAACTGTTTAGAAATATTACTGTGCCAATAAAAATTTAGAAAGAAGAGATTACTTTGTCCTACACTGAATTTGTTCAGTTTTCTTTGCAAAAAATAAATAAATGAATAAACCATCCACCGATTATTGTATTTAAGAATTAAAAAATGTAAGAGATAATGACTGAGCTGTCCAAAATGGACATGAACATAAACCACACCGTGATACTGTATTGAATTTTCAGACAAAGTTGAAAAATATTAAGAGTTTAAGTTATTTTTAAATAATAAATTAACAATTATTGAAATTAATGTGTTATAAGAGATTTTTTGTTGTTGTATAGAATTCTGTACTGACATGGATCCTCATTTAGTACAAAGAGGCATGTACTGTATGCACATGTGGAAACTCTTAGTGTATATATAAGGTTGAAGCCAAATTTCCCTGTATTTAATCAGTATATTTAATTTTATCTTATCATGCTTCTACTTTTTTTGTTTAACCTCTGAGTAGGGCCAATTTGTTCCTCCTGTTTCCATCTTTAGAATAACTAACTGCTAATGAGCATTTTCATAATCATCTATCTGCTGATGCTTCAGGCAGGAAATATAATAATGTGATTGTTTATTGAAAAGGGTTATTTTGTGGTGCTGGAAAGTTGGGGAAAAAAACAACAACAAAAAACTAAGAGAACAGTGAGATTAGAAACTGTGAAATGTCAGATAATTAGCATTTAGATTTAACAGACAAGAAATCAACCCACATGCTTTCCATCTCTAAAGCAGAGTAAACTATTTCATTCAGGTTAGTCAATTGTCCCGCAGAATACATAACATGTGGCCAGGGACTCGGTCTATATTTGCTCTGGGCTGTTTGTCTGTCACCTGGTGCTGACCCCCATTGTGCTGGATCATAGATTATCACCATAGCAATGAACCACTTGCTCTAAGATTAAGTTTTTCCTTCCCTGCTGCCTCCTTAGGAGTTGACCTTGTTGCCAACAGTATTTTACAACATTGCCACAGGCTGTAGCTGTGCTTTTTCTTGCTAATTCTGCATTTGAATCCCTGATTGAATTACTTCTCTTCACCAGCTGCTTGTACGTCTCCATGCCCCTCTGCCCCAATATGTCTCCTCCCCAGCCTGAGCTAAGTAGGATTTCACACAGCATCCAGCACTGCTGGGCGCTGCAGGTTGCCTATTTGCATAGATTGTTCAAGAATGGTAATTGAACAGGGTGCTCTCAGAAATCATGTCGGAAATCATCTTTGTTGTGAGTATCGCTCTAGTCATGGCAGATAAAAGCGGTTTCATTATCCCATTATGGGGCCTCTGTTGCAGTGACGCGATGGCTACCGCTTCCTCTCAATGCTCTGTATAACTGGGGGGAGAAACATTTTAATAGGATACCCAACAATGACAATTATCTGCAGGCAATACTCTTTCTTCTGAACAAGTCCCATTAATTGCATTTACAGACTATGAAATGAAGTATGGTGAATGCTTTAAGTCAACGACTCTCAAACTAATTTGCATGGTAATGAATATATTTCTCTGGGAATGTGGAATGATCCCATATGGGCTTTTTTGAAGCAATGTTATAAGATACTTGGAAAAAGAAGTCTGGGAATAGGAGGTGAGCTTAAACCAAGGCCCTAATCACAGCAAATGTGTGTAAATTTCCTGTTGGTTCAAATACTAAGCTCAGTCTGAAGCCTGTAATATGCCACATATACAATGGAAACTGCCTCTAGAAGCATAAGTGACTGAATATTGTTCTGCTGAAATAAGAGTGACTCACGCTGACAACAAATCCCGATTTGAAAGCATGATTGATTTCTACATACAAATGTGGGTTTTAAAATTTCAAAATAAGATCATAAACAAATACAAGACTATTCACACGTCATAGAAGGAGTGCTTTTCCATTTCATTTTCTGATGCCGCATTGTTTGGCAGCCTGCTTGCTAATCACCCACATTCGATCAGGAAGGGCTACCTTGTGCATTTAATCAATTCCAGACCAGTAGGAAGCAGGCTAATCTCTCTTTCTAAGCCTTTCCTCCAGTCGTCCCAGCTCTAGCCTTTTCCCCTCCCTCTCATTTGACCCGGCCTAAATCTCCGAACTCTGCTAACTTTATATGCCCACCCACTGTGCTCAGTCCTTGCTTCACTCTGTTTCCATACTGCTTTTCCAACTCTGAACTTTCCCTGCTCTATCTCAACTCCGTCGTCCACACTGCACATTCCCTTCACACTCTTTCATTTCCAGCTTTCCATCCCCACATTTTGATATCCTAACTTCAGTCTCCACTCTCTGCTCCCATCCTCCTCTCTGCACCCTTTAACATCTTCAGTCAAACCCCAGTTTCTGTCTCTCAGCCAAACTCTCCCCCAGTCCCTCTGGAGGTCTCATGGACTCTGGTCTCCTTGGCCCAGCTTGCTCTTTTGCACATTCTTCTGTCTGCCTGTGTGTTTTTATCTATTTTTCCTCACTGTTATGGCTGAGAAATAGAGGAGAAGCATGAAGGGTAGAAATCAGTATTCCCAGGGAAAAAAACACACACACAAATTGACAGGGCAGAATCCTCAGGGCGACTTTATGGATTCCTCGGTGCAGTGTTGAGCAAGAGGCTCGTGCAGCCATGTGAGACCAGCCACTAGAAGGCTAAATATAAAATAACCCCGAAAGAGATCTAGGGATGTGGGATTTGTGTCTGTGCTATCAAACAATCTTAGTTGGCTAGAATAGCAATATACAGTAGACTCAAGGGATGAAAGCATGCCAGAGGAATTGGTAGCACACTTGATATTTCTAGTGTACATGTGACAACAATTGGAATGTGGGAGCATTTATTTGTTTTCCTATTGTGATACACTAAAACCAGACTGTGTGTAAAAACTGACTTAGTCTTTTGCTTTAAAAGGTAAAGGCTAGGAACTTTTTGAATGGAAGTCATTGGGTAAATGGGGCTATATCTCACTTGATTTATAATGTTATTGGTCCTCTCCAACAGAACATGGTGTCAGTTTTGTAAATTATGCTCCCATTTAGAGGAAAAACAAACAGCAAATTTCTGACTGCAAAAACTGTCATGCGGCGGTCAAATCACAAATTTCAAGGCTTCAAAATGGGTGCTTGTTATGCGACTTTGTCCATTTTTATATACATTCTACGAATAAAATCCAGTCTTGTCAATTCTCAAATGTTTTTGTGCCCTTCTAATATAGTGCGAAAATTGGTTGACAGCCAAGTGAAAGGTAAATCCATAGCAAAAGAGTGAGCCCAGCCATACTATTGAGTGCAGAATGAATTGGCTGGCTCCCTGCAAACTAAATAAAATTCAGGTTTGATCCAGGGGACAAACATTGCCACTGGGCTTTTGTGTGTGTGTGTATTAGTTATGTAATGTGAAAAGGCAGACGGGAACACCAGGGAATCGCTTCATAATCTTATCCACCATTCACAATACCTTTCTCACTCAGTCCATAATACCACCAGATGGGTTTAACCACCCAGACCCTATGCTAGCCAATGAGCTCAAAGAGACAAAGTCCCATTGCGATGAAAAATGCCCATTTGCAAGCAATGCGGCGGCGATGCACACACAAAACACACACACACTCACACAAGTAAACAACAAAGTGTCTATGTCTGGCTGGGGAGTAATTATAGAGGGTTGAGTTGGTGAGTTAGCGCTGTTGGCATATCAGTATAGACAACAGAGGTGCCGTTTTCTCTCGAATTACCTGCCAATGTCTCTTTCTCTCAACCACAGACACAATACACCCACAAACAGAGACAATGAAATGGAATAAATGAGTCAAAGAGGGAGAAAGTGCCTGGAGATAATGGCTGAAGCAAAGAGGACACACAAAGTCAAAACTCTTGCATGTGATATTCAAAGGATTGACAAGAGATTAAGTGAATGGCAAGGAGGAAAAGGGGAATAAAGGAGCCACACAGCCCCACTGTTTATTTTCTGTCTTGTAATTACTGCAGTGATTAATGGCCACTATCAGGAGCATTCATAGCATGAAAGGTGATCTTATAGAAACGCTGCAAAGTTGGTTGGCGCCACCGTTAACTTTAGTTGTGACTGGATTTTTTGACATTTTATGTCCCTCCAGAATTTACAGTCCTGGACCTTATGACTGTGGATGGGAGGGTATATGCCGTTTATTGGCTCCATGTTTCAGAGATCCACACAGAGAATTAGGTTGTTAAATAGGCTAATTTTAGTGTGGGGGCAGTTTGATGTTACTGTTTGTCTCCTTAATGCCAGTACAGGCTGTTTGCTTCCTCCGAAATTGGTTAAACGGAGTGCTGTGCTGAGTCACTCAGTGAAAATGTACTGCTTGTTCTCTATAAGCTGTGAATTCAAATTTCCAACCTAACAGCCACTCTGTCATCATTTTATTCATGCTGCAAATGTCATCTACCATAGATAAAACCAGACAACAGGAAGTTAATGGCTATTCAGATCATCTGGTATTTTTGTAAAGACACAAAAACTGCTATTAGTGTAATACTGTAGCCAATATATTTAGACTCAATTATGTATTTTACATTTATCATTTTAAATTTATTATGAAAATAATCTTTTTAAAAACTTAACTCCCAGTTTCCAGTTTTAATTTGTGACCTTAAGATGCACTTAAGGCATGTTGCTTGTCAATATTTCTTTAAAAGAGACAGTCCATGGTTATGCTAAATCCCCTTAAAGCCTTCCCTTTACTGTGTTATGCACAACAGTTTGAGTTTTTTAGGGGGGACAAAAAAACAAAACAAAACAGCAAGCTGATTAATGACACAAAGTAAAATTTTGCTATTGCATATTCAAATTCTGAAGAAAAAAAAATAGTTCCACCCATATCTACCTGCGGCCATATTGGGATTTTACAGCTGCTTTTATTGTAACGTGACCAACTGCCTGTGTGGGAACATGTTTATTTATGGAAACAGCTCCCTGAATGACTCCAATTTACAGAGTTACATTAATTTGCACACAATTTGCCAAGTTAGGGACTTTATTTTACAATATTATTAAGTATGAGTCCTCTTTTCCTCAGAATTAAAGTTGATAGTCACAGAGCAAAAAAATAAATAAATAAACTGTCAAAAGTAGATTTTTTTTAGAAGCACAGTCTCTACCACTAACATACACTTCTGTCTTTTCTTCCATTTAACTTACCTGAAGAAAATTCTTTGTTGTTGTCACTATGGTAACTGTGGCACGACAAAGAATTTGGTGTCAAGCACATAGATTAAGTACTAAATAGACATAGACCTCTGGTATGAAAAGAGAAGTCCAGGAAGTAGGGTGAAAGTAGCAGTAACCAACAAAAGAAAACATTTTCCTGAGGAGTTGATGGTCTCAATCACGGGTTTCAGGTTTTCTTCAATAAAACATGAAGTCAGATTTGTAAATTATGTACCAATTTCGAGGAAAATGGATGATAAAGAGTGGAACATATGAGTGAACACCAGTGTGATTGACAAGATTGGTAGGTGCCTGGTTGATAGTGGTGTCCGGGAACTTGTCAAAAACTGACATGGCACCAGTCAAAACACATCTCGAGGCTTCACAGCAACAAAACTACATCCATTTTTATATACAGTCTACGGTCAAGTGTGAATGCAATGCATACATGTGAGCGCTCGGTCGCTGGCAGACGCAAATAAATTTGTATTTTAAATAAGACCACAAAAAAAAAAAGAGTAACATGGATCCAGATACAGAGAGCAACACTGGCTTCATTTATATGCTATTTACACAGATTTAGTCTGAGCACGACAGTAAACACTGCCAAGCATGATTGGTATAGTGTATCTGTTGGTCTTGCTCTGTGGCCCCTATAAAATATTGAAAATAAAACTCCAGAATTATTAGTTTTCTCTTGAGGTTATCTACTTTTACCTCACGGCCAAGCCGAAAAAGAGCTTGTCATATTTTCCTGTTTAACTTTTTTTTCTATCTGCCCATTATTCTGACCCATTTTTTAAAAAGTAATTAAGTTCTTATTTGTTTTCTTCCCTGAAAACATCATTCTTCAAAACCGTCAGTTTTTAATTGCTCTGTCTCCTTTTTGGAATCTACAAGATGTCAGAATGGACAGCACGGCGAAGCAGATAGTCAATCTTGCTGGAAAAATACCTGTAATTTGAATTTAATTTGATGTTGAATGGGACAGTAAACAAAATTACATCCTGTACATGAGAGGAAATAATTGCATTAATGCGACTCCCTGCATAACATTTGGCAGGACTGAGAATCATATTGTCATGCATTTGGGATGGTGTTGATCCTTTAGTTTCAGATGCCACCAAATCTCCGTAGGCACATTCAGAAACAGACAAATCCTCATATTTCCTGTTCATTCATCGTTTCCTACAGATGTCAACTGAAAAGCATATGATGCCCGCAAACATCAGATTAATTTCATTTTGAGATATTTTATTCGGTTATGTGTGTTGCCTTCAAAAACAAACAAACAAAAAGAAAAAAAGCCATTAATCCATCACCAAAGGCCAATGTTTTTAGATTTAGATTTTAAGATGGAAAAAGTAAAAATGTATATGTTAAAATTTAAACCTGACAACAAAAAAGTGTTCTTTGAAAGCTGCAGTACCTGCCTTTTGGAAATAAGCTTACTTTTGTCATATTAGTTTACACAATGCTAATTAAGCCTATCAGCTCCATACAAGTCTCTTTGTCTTTCTCAGTATAGCAGTGTTTATGCCTTGCATCACCCAGCAACATTCCCACTCTGCACACAGGAAGTGATTGGTTTTATGTCAAGACAGATGGAGGCAACAGCAACATTGTGTTAGGGAAACGAGACAGCTCCAAACCATTTGGAGTATGACTGAAAACGAAAAGTTTCAGAAGTGAATTCTACTGCCCATTCCTGCCTGTGTAAACACGCAAACTCATCTTCAGTTGGTTTTGATAATATTGCAGACTGTGTCTGTTTTTAACTGAAGGACACAGCATATAAATAATAATAACTAAGACCAATTAGAGGGAGAATAACAACAAATCGCTACACAGTCTTCATATCTATCAAGACTAGTCGCGTCATTCAAACTATTCGTCTCTTTGTTTCCTCTTTTCTGGTAGTTGGCGCATTACAATACTGATTCCCAAAGAGAGGGTTTTGTCGCAACACTGTCACTTAACATCACATCGCCCGTTTGTTTACACAGGGACGCAGAGAACTTGAGGTGAAGGCTGTCATTGATGTTTACCCATCAGATACAAGCTTCCACAGGTTAAGTGACAAGCTTGCATGTGTGAGCGTGAGTGTATGCGTGTGCATCCAGGTGAGGCTGCGGTCCCTCTCACTCTGTAGGTGGACACCTGATAGGACTTGTCTTCCACCTGACTTGGCCTTAAGAGTGACTTCTGCATCCCATCGTGGGTTGTGTGTGTACATACCTGACAGCACACTTT
The DNA here is from genome assembly GCA_016785285.1 of Brachirus orientalis. Taxonomy (NCBI): domain Eukaryota; kingdom Metazoa; phylum Chordata; class Actinopteri; order Pleuronectiformes; family Soleidae; genus Brachirus; species Brachirus orientalis. Next base: position 2,453,716 of record JAFBJR010019380.1, on the reverse strand, counting down.
TCTATGTGTTTTGTGTGTGTGTTACTTTGGCTTTGTGCAAGCCTGTCATTCTGTGGAAAGCCTCTGACTGTGAAGAGGGACAGTCTCGGGGCTGACAGCTCATGGGGGGGAGCTGTTTCAGGGCAAATATTACAAAGGTGTGAAGCTTTACGATGGCAAAGTGGAGTGAAAAGTTTGAGCTGTTAGGTGTTTCCTTTCTTCCTATCTGTCTATTTCTGCCCGTTCACTGCTCACTTTCTAATTTTGTCTCTACATGTCTGGCTCTTTCTACATCACCTTATGTGCAATGAGCGTCAGCAGTGAGCACTGCCTCTCTAATTCTGTCTGTTCGCCCACAAGTAATTGCACATGGGGAATTTCTGACAAGTAAAAAAGCAATGTCTGATAATTCATAACCAACCTAATCTCTTGAAATCCTTTCAAACTGCATGGTCTTATAAACGGGTGACATGACAATAAAGAGCCTTGCTCTGCCTCTGAAGCAATATGTTAGAAAAATATCATGGAATTAAAGCTTTCAGTCCGCAGCAATGCTGTCATTTCACGTGCAAAATAATAAGAAACTGTGTCACTGTCCCAATATTTGAGGAGCTTACACTGTAAAGCCTTTGCTGAGCCAGGAACCCACAGAAGGAAGGGAGAAGTCTCGGTTATATTTTAATACTAACTCTCCTGGGCAAAGCTCAAGTATAGCAAAGCTCACATTTTTACTCGTATTTGCATTTTCCTTAAATTGTAAAGAGGAAAAAAAAAATTCTGCAATCCACTGATGTATGATTCATGTTTAAACCTCCACAGACATAAAGAGAAGTCAGTGACAATAGCTGGAAGCTCACGATCTGGTGAAGGTAATTGGAGAGGCTGAGGAAGTGAAGACTGATTGGTTCCTTTGTGTGTATGTGGGAGAAGTTGCAGCTTCAGGCTCAGGCCACACTCAGGCCAATTTGGTCCTGGATGCTGAAGCACTACAAATGGCTGCAAAGCATGTTAATTAATCATGTTTCTCTCATCGAAAACAACTGCAAAGATCTGTGAAGTGCTGGCTCACGGTTGCCCTTGATCGTTTCAACATCTGTTCTGGTTTGGACGCATGCATGCGCTGACTGAATCTGGCCATATAGATCAATAACATCTTTTATTCACGTCCTGAAAATGTCAAATATACTGTATTAAATATTATAGCTATAACATTGTTACTTATTAATGGTTAGATCACTATATCAACCAATTCCATGCTGTTAATTGTGCGTTTATTCAATAATGCACAAATTTATCTTTTATAGCAATGGTGAGATGAGCAAACAATGGCCCTTCTAATTTGATTAGCCTGTGTGTGATTTTAATTCAATGGAGCATTTTGTGGTGCTTCTGTATCTGTTGAAGCCTACTGTATATTAAGCTTCCTGGATTAGATGAAGCAGGCAGATGATGCCAGGAGATTGCATAAAGAATCTGCATCAGATTATGAATTATAGTACCTTGTCAGAGCACAAAGTGTGAAGCCCAGTATGATTCCAAGTGCAGCAAAAAGGGGCCTCGGAGGAAGTGGTTGTAGCTGTTGTGGCAGATCAGTACACCACAAGCCATTACTGCTAAAAATAAGCTGTCAGAACATGACCGGTTCAGTGAAGTGCCAATGCTAAATAGACTGTTCACTGTTTTGACTTTTTTTTCCTTTGGGTTTTTCTTTTTCATCTGTGCATGATTTTATTTTTTTCCAATGTATGTTAGTAGGTACAGGATTTTTTCAAATAGAGGCAAGGTTAGTTCACATGTGTGCAGAACCCATAGCTTCTTTATCAAATCAGGCAGGTCAGCACAAATCAGACGGTCATGGTGACGGTAAAAGCTAAAAAGTAACGGTTGAATCATACATGGATGAGTGATCAGAATGAATAATGTGAAGTGATATACTGAGAGTCTTGCCGACTACATACTGGTGAGAGGATTTGGAACAAGGGCCTGTGCAGAGTGTGAAAGAAAATCCTGTGAGTATGGCGCACAATCAAAGACAGTGTGTGTGTGCAGTCATCAGAAACAGATCTGTAGTTTGAAACCTTGGTCACACGTAGTGAAAGAAACAGAGGAACAGAAGATTACACTCTTTGCTCAACTGTTATCCTATAGAGATAGGAGCTTCGCAGTGCTCACACATATCCATAGACTGCATTTTAAAGATGCAGTGTGTAACTTTCTGTTGCTGTTGATGCTATTATTCTGCATTGGTTTGGTCTTCGTAAACAAAAACTACATAAAATTATTTGTATGGTACGTTACCATTATACTGAGAAACACAGAGAGGGCCGTGTGGAGTTGATAGGTTTATTCAGCACTGAATGAACTCATTGGTTTGAAAGTAAGAGACATTTCATTGGATTTCAAATTAGGGAACCACAGGTTTAAGCTTTGCCTTATTGTAGCTTGACTTGAAACTAAATTCTGAATTAAATTTAACCTTAAGTCTTCATTTTTACATATTTATACAGTATTTATTGTGAAAAAAGAATCAGATGACGATATATGATATGACTGACCTGAAGAAAAATGTCACCCAACTCTACTTCCCTTCAATATGAATTATTGAAATATGAAGTCTGAATTTTCAATTTCAATTGTACACTACTGCATCAAGTCCACATGGCTCCAAAACAAAGTTCATAATAAATTTTAAATTAATATCATATATATATATATATATATATATATATATTAATATCATATAGTTGGATTTACTGCTTGGTCTTCTCCAACCCAGAATGGCCAAAGAAATTAATGTTTCTTTCTTTAAATCTAAAGTTAATGATTATCCATTATACGGGTTAAATTTTTCCTGATTGTGTTTTGTCCATAAAGAGATTTGGTCCTCATGAAAAAATTGCCCACATAGGCACACAATCCACTTAAACACACTGTGGTGTACGACAGGCGAACAGTGAGGAAGTCACAGAGTAATGGCACAATCCATCACCAGGGGCTGCCTGCTGCGGCATGGTCTTAGTCAAAGAGACCCACCCATGGAGACACTGAGGCAGCAGGCAGGGAGGAAGCAACCAGAAGGTAGTGATTTAGAGACCTGAGGTGATAACTGGTTAGTAGCAGGCAGATAAGGGAGGCTGGATACAAACAGTGTTTGTCGACAGTTGCTGTGGAAGTGTCTTAATGTAAAATTAATTATACAGGTTTTAATGGAATAAATGAATGTGTTTTCCTTTATTTAAGTTATCTGTGATATACATTTCTATTGTTATTTTGTGCTTTCGAAATTATTTATACCAGCTCAAATGAAGCATTCTATCACTGATTACTGAATAAAGGTGTTAATGAATGACTGAATGTCAGCCACTCTTGCGAGACACACAATGAACATAAATCAAATAATGAACCCTCTATTAAGTAACACATAAAATAACATGCCACAGTGAATACTAATATTTTCTCCTGCTCCATTTCTGGTTATTTTTTTTGTTCTCACTGTTCTTGGTTTTTAGAACCATTTGCAGGCCCATTTGCTTTAGACTGATTTCACTTGGTATATGAAATTTAAATGTGACCATTGAGTGTGACCCGTTTTCCACAAACATCTGATAAGACAGGTCATAAAATCTTAATAAAGTTGCTCAGAGATGATTGTGCAAGTGCAGCAGATGGTACAAAACAATAACTGCCTGGTGGAACAGAGGAAAAAAGGATATAAAAGTTAGGCCATCCAATACAAATTCAACACTTATTAGTTTAGTTTCAGTATGGCTCTTTTTTCCTGCAGTCTTCCATAATTATTATTATTTATCAAGCGTTTGTTTGTTTTTCTTGTTCTCAGTCATCAGAATATCTGGTTATAAAGGGAGCAAAAGGTGCAGTAAAAACCAAAGTATTGCTTTTAGGGCAACAGTAAACACACAAACATACAGAAGAGCCTCTAATCACAATCAAATTAAACACACACACATTGCCATGGAAAGATAAATGTGATCTCTTCAGAGGGCAACATGGGTTGATCCAATTCAGTCTAAAGCTCACTGAGACCTGCTCAATGGAGACATGTGGTCGAATCACCAGGGGAAATGAAATTAGACTAAATTTCATAGAGCTCTATCAGGCCATGAAGAAACCAATCATGGAATCAACCCTCCATCCATTGTCCAAATGGAGAGACAGGTGATCAGCAAAAACAGGACCCACAGATACAATTAATAGGAATCTATATGTCCATACAAAGACTCACAGGGAGCTTGTGTATGTGATATTCCACAAATATACTATAACTGAAAATTAGGCAAACAAGCAGAGTTTAAAGGTCATGACAAATGGCAAAGTACACAAGCACTCTAGCACACAGACACACACCTTACATATTCATGCCACGAACAGACAGATCGATTTCTAACCCAGGGATTCAATAGTAACCACATTAATCCACCACTGGGCACAGTCGGTGTGTCTACCACACAGACAGCCAGCCACTCTGCTGTTTTGGATCGGCGTTGGTTTACAGAGGGAGTCTCAAGGAGAGGTGGAGAAGAATGAACAATGCTGAGGCTCTCTAAAATGTCACTGCTGTGTGCTCATCCTGCCTGTTGCACAGATGCTTGGTAGTGTGCACCAAGTCAAACTACTGTATGAGGCAAAGTCAAGCCAAATTGGTTCATTGTGTGTTTTGTGTATGTAACAGCAGCGTCACTCATTTTAAATGGCAACAATATGCCTTGCGGCCGCAGTCATTGTCGCTTACAGGTTGACTAAACCTAATTATGGCAGATAACTTTTTTTACTAGGTCACATGGTGGCCGCACGTGGCTAGCACTGTTGCCTCACAGCAAAAAGATTTCCATTTCACTTCCCAGTTTGGGCATTTCTTTGTGGAGTTTGCATGTTCTGCCCTGTTTCCTCCCAGAGTCCAGAAAATCACAGAGATTGGGGGAGTGTTTGTGTATACAGCTGCAGTGCAGGGTCAGGCAGAGACGAAAAGCATTTATGGCATCAAATTGCTCCACAACTGGGTTTGTGGAGCACCTTTCTGAGTGTGCTTTTGTAACATTCAGTATTTGCTTATATCAAAATGTCATTTACTACAGTTTTAGTAGTAAATGACCAGTAAATTTCATTTTTATGAACTTTTTCTTGAACAAATTTGGAGGATTTGATACTGTAATAAGAAAACCTATGGTTCGCACAACTTATATTACAGTGATGCAAAAAAAAAAAAAAAAACCTCATGATTCTAAATTATCATCACAGAAACAAAAACAAAATGTGCACCATACAGATACTGAGGCAAGGTTAAAATGCTGAATAAAATTGCTTCACTTATGAGGCCAATGTATGACAAATAATACTAACTAAATACTTGAGTGTGTTTTTCAGTGTGAAGGTTTTTCCTTCTCTCTGCAGACTCGGAGTTTGTTTATCACAGCACCAGGTTAAGATCAAAGCAATGATTTACTCATATTCCAAGAGCTGGAGTTCATTGTATTTGCATTTGGCATTTAATGTTTTGTTTAATTCTTGTCCATGTCTGGATGTATAATGCTTGTGCAAAGCTGCAGTCTCACTAATACAACCTTTCATTTTGCATATGCATTTTTTTAGTCCTCTTTTCTTTCAGCATTAAATAACGTGGAATATTAAAAGCTCACAACTTAATAAACTAGTAACGTTTTAATGTTTAATCAACTAGTAAAAGTAAAAAGGATGAGGTTGACTACAAATTATATTTTTTAATTTCCAATGTCTTACTAGTAAATATTTAAATTATTCTTATTATTTTCTGCTGATATTTTTTAAACAAACATTTTATTAGTATACTTACTTTATGTTTAATTTAATTATTTTATTTGTTTATTTATCTATTTCATCATTATATATTATATATTATATAGATATCAATAACTCTACTTTATCATGTATGATCGATTCTGGCCTTAATGATCATTAGAACATTCAACACTGAAGTTAGAGAGAATTCTGCCAAGAGTGTGCACATATTTTCTTTTTTTTTTTTTTTTTTTTAAATCATTTTACCCCAGGAGTTTAGTATACTGAAGTTACAGAACAGAGATTTGTGGCATAAAGGGCTTATAAAGTGCTTATTATGGCACAAGACAACAGCAGTTCTGAAAAAAACATGAGTCCTTGCAATGTCTTGTTAGTTGTCAATACGACTGGAGCTGCTAAGGGCACAGCATTTGTCTGTTGCCCATGTAATGTGATTTTCCAGCTAATCCTTTGCTGGTCTTTTGTGTGTCAGTTTGTCTGCACTTGATTGTCTTCTCACATTCCCTTTGAAAAACAATAGGGAATTATGTGGCCTACACTGAAGGAAGGACATTTTGACCACCAGTAATAATAATAATAATAATAATACATTTTGTTACATACAAGGTCACCTTACATATGACGCAAACACATAATAAGTTAAAATAAAACATAACGTTGTGGATGGCTTTAAAAGTAAGTATTTTGTAACTGATGACCGGTGTGTGATGGGCAGCCAGTGGAGATTCTGTAGGACAGGTGTGATGTGATGGATGGAGGGGGTTCGTGAAATGATGCGAGTGGCTGAATTCTGAACCAGTTGGAGTTATGGAGGGACAAGACAGAAGTGAATTACAATAGTCTAAGCAGGAAGTGACAAGCCGATGGACCAGGATGGCAGTGGTGTGAGGGGTGAGAGAGAGGCGGAGACAGTTGAATTACAGAGGTGGAAGTAAGCGGACCGGGTAACATTATTAGTATTGAATGTGAAAGAGAGTGTACTGTCGAGGATGACACCCAGACATCTCCCCCTCTACCTGAGGGGAGGGGGGAGATGGAAGAGTTAGCAATGAATAGGGAAAAACTGTGGATTTTGGATAAGATGGATTTAGTGCCAATTAGTAGGTATTCTGTTTTATTGCAGTTTAATTTTAGGAAGTCTGAGGTGAACCAGGATTTTATATCAAGGACACAGTAGGTGAGGGAAGGAGGTGGGAGAGTGGAGCTGGGTTTGGTAGACAGGTAGACCTGAGTGTCACCCGCATAGCAGTGGAAATGGATATGGTGTTAATGGAAGACATGGCCAAGGGGGAGAAGGTAAATGATAAAGAGCAGGGGCCCCAGGACAGAGCCCTGGGTCACACCTTTGGTGACGGGAACTGGATCAGATGTGAATGATTTTAAATGAATGAAGTGCGGCTGGACAGGTAAGATTTAAACCAGGTGAGGGGTGTATGTGTAAAACCAAAGAAGTCTGTCTTGGAGGATGGTGTGTGAGATGGTGTCAAAGGCCGCAATCAGATCAAGCAGGAGAAGTATTGATAATAGTCCAGAGTCAGCTGCAAGGAGGACGTTGATGATTTCTACAAGTGCTGTTTCAGTGCTAGGGAGGGGGTGGAAACAAGACTGCAACTGTTCATACGGATTATTATGAGAAAGATGGGTGTGGAGTTGGAGTAGTGATTGTTTTTCCAAGGATTTTTGAGATGAATGGCAGATTTGAAATGGTGACGGAGGTTGTTGAGGTAATTTGGGTCTGCACCAGGTTACAAACATGTAGGCTGCTGGAAAACTGCACTTAGTACATGCAACACTAATTATAATCTATTTCTAGTTCATTAAAAAAAGATAAGTGTAATTATATCAAAGAGTAAATTCGTTTCCTACAGAAAATATGTTATGATTACAAACATGAACTGAAACAGCAGTTGTCTTTTACCACTTCACTTTAATTGAAAAAGATAAAAGGAAACATCTCTGGTATTCAGAGAGGTTTCCTTAGATAAATGTGCCAGAGCATGCATTTGTAAATGAATCTTCATCCAATTACTTGTTTTCCTTGTTTGCACTATTCCCAGTGCTCTCATCCATTTCTTATTTTTTCCATCTTTCCTCATCTCAAGTTACCTCAGGAGATTTCACAAGCTTTTTTGTTATTGATTTGAATTAGGAAGCTTCAGAACAGAGATAAATGGATTTTGATCCTGGCACAAACCCTCACGTGCTTTTGAAATGAGTTTGAAGACACGAGCAAAGCTGCCATAGGGAACGGATTACACTTAAAGATCATCAGCTTTGCTGATATGCATGAGTGGACTTCCACTAAGTGTATGTATGATTTAGTTCTTGTGTGTGCAAGGATTTGTGCTTGTTTATGAATATCTAGCCTCTAGTGTCCTTCTTACTGCGTTGAAAGCTGTTGTCCCTGTGCCCTATGGCTTCTCAGGAAAACTACCATCACCTGGAGCTTACACATGCACAGACACACATCTGTCAGTAATCCCCTTCAGTGTTCAATAACTTTTTCCCTCCCACCATCCACCTGCCTTCCATTGACTTTCCTTGAAGGATCCTCACATTCTTAATTCATGTCATATGAAACATTTAGTAGCACAACTGCTCGGCGCAGTTTCCATCCTTAATCGATGCGAGGGAGTTAAGCAAACAAAGCATGATTCATAAATAATTTCCTTAACCGATCTAGGCTATCATATATGGAGACAAAGCCATGGTCATGAAAACACTGCTAATTTGCAGCTCCCTTGAAGCTAAGTAGCAGGTTTGCATGTGTTTAGTGAGTTTTCATACTTCTAATGCCTTCCAACCACTTTAAAAATGAAATGAGTAATAACCCAGCTTCATTTTATGCACTTTTCTAAAATGAAAGGTAATAAATAGAGGCTGTGGACAGATTTAGAGTGAGTTCATTTCATATATTTGAACTTTGAAGAAAAGCTAACGAGTACTTAATGTTATTAAACCACACAGACTTAAATATCTCAAAGATTATCGAATGGGTTACCTTGAAATTCAGAGCAAACATCCATAGGCTAGAGATTATTGAGACTTAACTTTTGTTAATAAGCTGGCTCCTTTAGTGCCAACAAGTTGCACTTGTTTTGGAAATAACTCAATATTTTCAAACAGCATTTGACTTCATGATTGCTCAGGTTATAACTCCTAATGCTTGTGAGCCAGTGCAAAACAGTGAAGCTACACATTGTAGCTTTAGGTGACATTAAGTTCCAGGATAAATCATTTTAATTATGATCATCTTATAGGGTGAATCTAGTGGTTTTACTAATCAAAATTATTTCAAGCAAATCATTCAAGTTTGGGCTTAACCACAAGTTTGAAAGTGAGAGCAGAAAAAAAGGGTGTAAAGTCAGTGCAGAATCTTAAGAAAGAAGAATATCTGCTTCTGCTGGATCAGTTCCATGCCTTTATTATAACATTGGTACTATTATAGTGCAACGATGAATTGTTAGGATAACTTTTCATCTCACGCCACTTTTTAGGTCAGAAAATTGTCATTGTCCAATTCCTTTCATCTACATAAATTTCCATTTAGATACATGCAAACCCAATATCATTCCCATCAGCCTTAGCTTTACTTTGTGCTGATGTGAATGTTAAAATATCCATGTCCAGGCTTCATAATCAATGAGTACTTCATAAAAACAGAGTGAATGGTCGTTGTTTGTTATTTGTTTGTGGCCCTGTGATGGACTGGAGACCTGCTGGGATTAGGCACCATCACCCCCCCCCCCCCCCCCCCGGGATTAGGCACCAGCTGATATGGTGCCTAATCCCCCCCCCCCCACAACCCTCATGTGGAGGATAAAGCGGTAGAAGATGAGTGAGACTAAGTAATTCTATTATGATTATGGGATGAATTGCATGTGGTGACAACAACTGTAAGAAAAGAGATACTGCCTTGGCTGTGTAAACGCAGTGCCATGGCAAAAATGTGATGTGAACTACAATGTGTACGCATTACACACATACGTATATGGTGACATTCTTCTGTATGTGGTGAGTGCAGATATTATAAATGATTATATTTGGCTGTCATGTACATATAAAGTAAAAAAAAAATCCATATTTTTAAAAAGTCAAAGAAATTAGTTGCGGCTTTCCCCCAGGATCCCCATCATTACACATTGCTGTGATGGGTTCCAGTCCAGTGCTGCCTGGACCCATTTAGATAATATAATACCCTGCAGTCGTGGGACTCACACATATAGATGCAAATGCAGTGTATGGGTACACATACTGATAAGAGGAAGGATTTTCACAGACACTGAAGCATGGCCCAACAGGCAGAATCCTGCTTCATCTGAACTCTAAAGGTGCATGCAAATTGATTTCAGTGTAGGAAGGAAGGCACCGGCAGCTGCTTTCATGTGGTTTTAAACTACTACTCATGCTGAATACACTCTACAATGAGGTCAATTTTAAGACTAACCCACCAAATTGACTACTGCTTCAGTTTTGTAATAGTTTGGTGTTATAAAAGTTCAAAAAAATATATACTGTACCTCTTCCACCTCCTCTGTGAGGGGGAAGTAAGGAAGTGTTCTCTGTAGGAGAGTGAAAAGTATCACTGAGGTCTCATGAATCATTTTTAATCTTGTTAGGAGTTGTACAGAATGACCTTTCTCAGTGTGTCCGTGTTTACCTGCCCGCCGCAGGCCTATTGTGCAGTTTATAGGGCATGCAGCTTCTGCACACTGTCATTCAAGAGTAAGGTTAGGACTCAGAAGGAGTCATTTTCTGAACCACTGGGTGTGAGACCTCATGTGTGCACAATTAATGTACAGCAACATGAATTTGTGCACATATGAAACAAGCCAGTAAAGATGGAGAGGACTGCATGTGCATCTGTGCAAAGCCACTCTGACTTTGTGTCACTAAACGTATACAGTACATACAAAACTATGATGACAATAGGAACAAATGGATGGAATGCAAAGCTTGGCCAGTATATGGAGGATAAGGGTTACTGCACACTGCACACTATAACAAATTAAAACACGTTATGACTCAAAGAAGAAGTCATTCAAGATGTGGCCCTGTTTGGACCTCATATTAACAGCTGCCCATAATGATTTGATCATAACAGGACAGTGCTAAATATAGCTTTTCACACCTGGCACTAAAGTGTCTTACACAGATGCATCCTGGATGTGTCTCCTGTGACCACAGGACAGACAGTATATTTAGACTGAACACAGCAAACTTGTAATCAGATCAGGGCAATGTGGGTCCATAAGTCTGCAGGTCAGTTCTGGACAGAAATATCTAAACAAAACTACTAGATGCATCAACATCCCTCCAAAGGGCAAATGTAACTGATTTGGTGTTCCACCATTTCCTCATAAGCCTCAATAACTACAACCCATATTCTCTAAAAATTGGAACAGTGAGTAAAATGTAAATAAAAACAGGATGTAATGTTGAGCTAATATTTTTCATGAAATGGTGAAATCTCTTTGTTTCAACATCTGATATGCTGTTTATCTTTAGTTGGGAATAAAATATTGGTTTATGAGATTTGCAAATTATTGCATTCTGTTTTTCACTTCCATTTTACACAGCGTCCCAACTTTTTTGGAATTAGAATTGTAGTGTCCTAAGAACTACTGAAATTAACCCAGTTTTATTCATATAGCTCACATTGTACTACTATGAAAATGTCATAATTGGTTTAGAACTGTCTATCCGAAACCTAAAGTATAACTTGATATAACACTATATCTGCTCCTGTTCTCTCTCTCTCTTCTGTCCCCCATTTTTCCTCGACTTCCAACCAGTCGAGGCAGATGACTGCACACCTTTGAGTCTGGCTCTGACAGAGATTTCTACCTGCTGTTCTCTCCACTAAAGCCTAGTCCTGACTCATTGTGTGAATTGTTGGGTTACTCTTCTCTCTATAACAGTGTAAAGGTTTCTGTCTTATATGTACACTGCCTTGAGATAATGCATGTTGTGGATTGGATTGAACTTGCTGGTGAGAAGCAGGAGAATTATCTCAATAAAACACAAGTTCTTCCTGGGTACCAAGAGCCTGTTGACAGTAAGGAACTCTACTCAAACCTGTCGTGGCATCTTCATGTTAAACACAGGAGGAGAACGATGCTGCTGGTGACATCAGTTCTACAGCCCCACATTGTTTATCTTTTAACTAGGCAAAAGTACCTTTGGTCGAATTAAAGAGGATATTCACTGGAAAATCAAATTTGTGATGGTTTTTCGGTGTGTCCCAGTGTCCTTCCCGTATCTAAACATCACTAAAGTTGTCAGGGTCCGGCTTCCTGCCTCTTATTTTGGTGACTGTTACTTTTCCTGTGCAACCTTGTTTTTGCTTTGTGTTTTCAGGAGATCCAACTGGGCTGCTGGGCGGAGCCCCGCCTCACACACCTGCTACTCACTTCCCTGATTTCCCCACTGCCTTCTTAAGCTGGGCTTTTTCCTGCAGCCGGTGTCAGCACGTCTCACATGCAACGTGGTATTTACTCGCTCAGCTTAGTTTCGTCTGCTCCTTACTTTATGTCGGTTTTTGCTCTGTTTTAACTCCTCGTTTCTTTTTATTCTAGTTTTTTTCAGGAGACCTTCGCCCAGCCAGCCTGTCAGTCTCCTCGCCCTTAGTTATCCTTTTTTGGCTCAGTGTGTTAGTTTTTGTTATTATTCTTTTTTGTAAAATAAATTTTGCTTTCACACTTGGTTTCCGCTATCTCTTTGGGTCCATACAAAAGTGTCACAATAAACACTACAGCCACCTCTGAGAAAGAAGGGTTTCTCTGTTTACCTGCGCTCAAGCAAGCGGTTTTGAAAAGTCAAGTTTAGTTACGTAACATTTGCCGTCAACGAATCCTCCCCCCAACAGCTACTCTCGGTCATGGATGTTAACATTCAACCTGAAGAAGAAGAAAAAGCACCGGGGAGCAGTCAGTCAGCTGGTAGCTGGCCAATCGTAAGAGACTCAGTGTTCTGGGGGGGCGGGCATTAGCTCAGAAACAGAGTGCCTGTTCAGATGCTGTCACAGAGCAGCAATAAACTGGCTTAATCTGAAGAGACTATGAGGTTTTTGACCATAAATATTATTTAATTTATCTAAGTAGACATTAGTAATCTAAATTTTTGGTTCAAAAAGACCATTCTATGAGACCTTTAATTAGTTTGAAGCAGGCTATGCTAGAAATGTCAAATTTAGAGTCTCCAACTACCCATAAAATCATCAATAAAATCTTATGATGCATAACACGAAAAGCCCAGTACATGACAATAAAACATTTGCTGGCTACCTCAACAAAGTTACATCAAAAATGGAGAGAGATATGAGAAGGCTATGTAAGTGGTTGAAATACATTTCTATCACAGCAGACACAATAAGAGCTTTATGGGCCTGACAGCACACTGTATCAACCATTATTATTTAGCTCATAGCACTGATGTTCATAAGTACTGCCTCAAAGGGCTGCAAACATGACTATAAATAAATGTTTAATGCATATTTATACATAAGTTATAACAGTGGTTATAGAATCTAAACAATAAATGCCTCACAATTTTAATCATTAAACGTGCCTTCATATTTTATAAGAATATACAATTTAAAGTATTATTATTATTATTATTATTATTAACTGAATAACTATAGAAAATAAAGCAAAGGGACCTTGAGCTACAGTTTTTTTGGCTTTACTAGCATCCACAATGCGATTTTTACATTTCTTCAAGTGTAATGTCTATTTATTTATTTATTTATTTTACATTTATAATTTTAAACTCATTCAGGTGCAATTTATTCATGCGCATACACTTTCAGAATGTAGTCAGCAAATGTGCTTATGACTATACTACATCTTAGTGCGTATTAAGCATTTATTATAATGCTATATAGGACCATTAAACTTCAGTATTAAGTGGTGTACTAGCTGTCTGCTTTAATCACGTTTGTATCCATGACAATAATGTTTTCATCCCTAATAAAATTCTGCAATAAAGCTGCGAGTCTTCTCGACAAACACATGCAAACACCAGCTCAGATAAAGACATATGGAGATGCATCTGTGCTGGGCACACTGTGTGTTTATTATAAAACAAAACCTGGCATTTTAGTAATGTCTACATTAGTACATTTGACATTTTGCTAAAAGCCAATTTTGTCCAAAGGCGCACTCACTGTAGGTGTGTTATAATCAAATCACTCTGAGACCACTTTTGTTCCTGAGAATGTGAGTAATCACAAGAATAAAGCAGTTTTTAAAGACGCATGAGGCAATCCTCCTTCTCTTTGAAAGTGGCTCTAAAGGTGCACTAGTACAAATTGTAATGACATTCTAGTTTATTTACCATATGTTTATTTTTTATATGGTCTGAAGGAGTCATAATCAAACCACTCAGTCTGGAATTTCTAGCTCCATACACCATTTATTTGACTCCAAAGGATTTAATGTCACCAAAGTGACAGACAGTTTGAAGCTTATCTCTGTCAGCAGTGAATCTTATAATGGATCTTATAAAAGCAAATTTAGCTTTCTTTGCCAAGCTGTTCAGATCCTTCTTAGATAATAGAGGTTTATACTTGATGCCATGTACCTTTGAGACATAATGAATCCTATTATGTATGCCTTATTTGTTTTTAATACATGCTTTGCAATTACACAATTATATATGCAATGCCTTATGATCTGTGAATTGGGCGTCTGCAAATCTCATTAGATATCAGGTTCAGATGCCAGTTGATATCGTGTAAACTACACGGCCGGATGAACAATAAAACAAGTTTTGATTCAAACCAAATCGTGAACCATTTCACCCCAGAATGACAGAGCTCTCTTTTCTGAGACAATTACACCTACTACTGCCAAAGAAACCCTTTTGAACTTCTGCAGAAATATTTTTTTCCTATTTTGTCACTGAAGTTATTAAAAAAACTGCATGTGGAGTCAAATAACAGGCACCACTTTGGCAAGGCCAGTCTGTTCCTGTATAATACTATCCGAATTTAATGGATAAAGTGGATTTTGAAGTAGTACTGTACTGACAAGAGACACTGGTTTTATAGTGGGAAATTGCATATTGTGTATGGACTAAGACTTTATCTAGCTATATGACAATTCTTTGGTCATCAGGAATTACTCACAGTAAGCTATGTGATTTACACATATGTATTCACCATCTGATTGTAGAAGTAATGGTGTTTTAAATAAAAAATATTCTGCTGCAGTGATTTAAAGTTACCCCCCCCCCCCCCCCCCAGTTCCCCCCCCCCCCCCCCCATCACTATACTTGCAAGGGTGACTGGAGAGATCAATGGGAATGTACCCTGGTTGGTGCATGCTGTTGCCAGTGGCACAACAACATGCATCAAGAACTGGTCCACAACAGATGGTGCACTGACACTGCTCCCTCCATCCTCCATCTCGAATATGTCCATTGGTGTGAAACTGTGTAGCAGTGGCTGTACGGCATCTATGCTGTTCCACAGTATACTTGGCTTCACTGACACCTCAATGTGAGCGGGCACAAACATGAACTGCTACTTGGTGCTGACGCTGGGCTGAAGTCGAAGCTACTCCAAACTGACATTCTTACTTTGGTTAAGGTGATAAACAAAGACACTAAGCTTTAGCGTTGAGGAGTCTTGGCATGTGTTTAAGCTCAGAATAATTAGTCTTATTTGACAGAGCGGCGTCAATAATGGGCAACTATGCAACAGGATTCGCTAACGTTGCTGAAGTAATTGTAATGTGACGACTGAGAGTTGAGCATTTCTCAATTTCCGCCGCGCAAAAGGAAGCAAATTGAAGCAAAAGACCCGCGACGCAGTTGTACGAGGCTTGACGCTGCCCCAGTCAAAATAACATGTTAGTTGAGGTACTTCAGCAAGCGCTTGTGAGCGCAGTGCCACGCAACCCGTTTAGCCACCAGTGCAACTGCCATTGTTTCTGTCTTAACTGCTCAGGTCATGATACCAGAAGGGTCTTCAGTGGACGTTCTTCAGTGTCAACAACCATAAGTCACCTTTCCCTGAAATGACCCGTAGAGACATAGCAATAAAACGATGTTTTTATTGTAGCAATAACAGCACTAAACCACTTAGTAAAAGGTCAAGAATCGACCTAAGATGATAAGGTTAGAGGAACCTTTATTGCCACTGTTACATTAATAAGCACACAGTTAATGCAGTGAAACTGTCATTTGAGAGATCATCTATAACCATTAAATTAAACTACAGCTTGTATTAAGCTCTATGCAGAGACAAATCATTTTTGTAAAAGAAGACAGCCTCAATATTAAGAATTAAATTCCAGTTCAACAGTAAATAACATATGTGAGTGCTGCTTGTAGGCATTAATATTTTATGATACAAGTTTCTGGGGACTTTAAATTGGTTTTCAAAGAATTAGACTGTGTGCTCTTTCTTCACTCAGACAATTGTTTGGTGTTGGAGGAATAGCTTATAGAGGAGCTGGGAGCAACCACCACCAGCCTGATAGCTTTTGAAGGATGCATCTCTCAATTGGTCTGGTTCAGCAGGCAATACATTTCACAGAAGGCACTCATCTGTCCCACACTGATGTCAAATATATAAGAGCAAGTCTGAAAAAATACAAATCTAATCCACAAAACCTGGCTCTAGGTGGGGTAAATACTGTAAAGTCATGTGACACGTGAACAGAGAATGAGTGTTCTCGCTGATTTTGTCGCAGAAAAATAAAAAGTATTGTTTGCTGCGAAAGACTGAGTGAGGGACATGACAAATTAATTTCACTCAATTGGAAACCAGTGTATAACCTTCAAGTTCTTTTTCATGTTCTTCCAGACATGAGCAGCTCAATGAAGTTGTCAGAGTATCTATGATTGTCCATCGTTTCAACCTTAATTTTTTGTCTGTATTGTTGTAATTCCCCTTAACTTTTAATTAATAAATACATTATCATATTATTATGTAATGCATTTTAATTTTAACATTGTATTTTACTTTTAGGGACTACAGATGAAAAATAGCCTTCAGGCTAACTAAATAATTAAATAAATGAATATCTTATGACACCAATTATCTTTTGAAAATAAACAATTGCCTATATCTACAATTAGGAATATCGCATTACATTTCTTTCATTGCCATCACATAGTAAGGCCTGTGTTGTCTAACTTTAACATTAATGCAAAATATATAATAATAAGACTTGACAAATGACATATTCTATACAATACAATTGTATACAAATGTGTTACACAATCCAGGAGGTAGAAGTACTGTATATACTGATATATACAGTACTTCAATATATATACTAACTAATATATACAGTTAGAACTTTCTCTCTGTTCTGAGATGAAGTAACAGAAAGAGCCTGGTGACCATACAAACATAGTAAAGGCAGCTGTTGGCTTTTGTCCCTTTATCAAACTGCTCTGCAAACACATCGAGTGCGTGGCATCAGATCTGATGAATGTGGTCTGAATCAAAAGTCCAAAACTCTCTGTCCAAGTGTGCGCGCGTTTGTTTGTTTGTGTGTCGAGTGGATTTACACAGAGCGGGTCAAAGCCCGCCCTCACACATCTTGTTTACCATGGCATGAAAAGGATGCTCGGATGGGGCAGCAAAGGTCTGTTTACAAGTGTATGAGTTTATATTTGCTACCCTTCCAGGGATGACTGACCTTGTCAGAACCAGTAGCCCTCATGGAGACCAAAACCTGTTCCTAATTAGGCAGAAACTCATTTTTGAGGATAAGTTTAGGCCTAAGATCTGGACTGTGGTTAAATGGCTCTTGCTATATAAGGATAATGCTTTGTGTGGGCTGTCCAATTGAATAGAAGAAAATGCAAGTTCTTAAAAGGATAGTTGTGCAAACATATGTGTGTACCTGGTATTTCTTATGTTGTGGGGACCTAAATCTGTTTACAGTCATATTATGGGGACTTGTCTTCCTTATGGGGACAAAAATTAAGCCCTTTTATTTAATGGTGAGGCATGTTTTAAAGTTAGGCTGAGGTTAGGGTTTGGTTAAAGTTAGGTTCAGGGTTAGGATTAGGCCAGTAATAATTATGGTGAAACTTAAAGTAAGTCTCCAGGAAATGAATGTAAGTCAATGCAATGTCCAATTAAATAAGTGTTTCTTTCCTCAATAAGATACAGTTAATTTCTGGACAGCTGTGAGTAAATGATGTGGAAGAATCTATGTCTGAATAGAAGTAAGTAAGTGGCTCAGACACACAGGGAGACATCTACACAGTAGATACAAATAGAAACAGAAACAGCCTCTTCAATGCAAGTCAGACCTACACAGAAGTTGCACTATAAACTGCAATAATCAAAAATGTGGTACGCAATGGCACTTTTTGATTTTTATTTCTGTAATATCATATCAGCATATTACGATGTTAAGTTAAGGTTTTGTGTCAGGATTTAAGTATAATGAAAAAAAAAAATGTACAGCCTATCAACAACTGTTATTTCACCACAGAATTTGCAGAAGAACATTTTGTTTGTGACTGGGCTGTTTGCTCAACCACAACCACTAGTTTGCCAGTATTAATAAACAAATACGACAACTCAGTCTTTCTATTACCCCGCACTGTTAAATATACAATAAAGGAAAAGGACAATCCACAATGACAGCCATTTCCTGCAGGTGTCTCAGATGACCATTCACCTGTTACTGTCCTTACCTGTATGTGACAGATGTGAGGATTTGAGGAGTATGTGCTGCTGCTGTTTCTTGTCTTACTGACAGGCAGTGCATTTGGTAGTCTCTACCTGCAATACACAAAGAGAAGCAGAACTTGTGGCATGTGTGTGTGCATTTGAGAAAGAAGTACAAGCGTCAAGGAGAGGTGATAGGGAGTAGGAGTGAGGAAAACAAGAGTAAATGACTGAGAGCATGTACAGTATCAACCAAGGACACAGGAAAACAAGCATAATGTTTACAGTTCTAGCTATACTGTAAATACAAATGAATGAAGAAGGTCTCACGATTCAATACCGTATGAATAGTAATGGATTAAAAAATCCTCTGATGTTAAATTCAGTTAAAACATTTACGTGTCTTGCATATTTATTGATATTTTAAGAAAAAGAAAAAAAAAAAAACACCATCACTTACACCACCATTTCCCAAAAGAAATGGTAAATATGCCCTTTGTTGACATATTCACAACATATACAGGATTTAATACTTCTGCTAAATATAATTCCCAAACTTTACATCATCTGCAATTATGATGAGTGAGAGTTAGTGAGCCCCAAACTCATTACCACACTATGAGGCATATGAGACATTAAACATCTGAAATGAGTTGCACAAATAAGTCATAAGCGAGTCTTTTCTGACCTCTCTGACACGGACTGAGCTAAATGTGTCTTAAGGTGATGGCAAATGGAACTCATCAGGCCTTACGCTAGTTAATATTTGAATTCATTATCATTAGTACCATATGTGCACTGACACTTTTTAATTAGCTTATATGGATAACATTATAATCCCGCAGCATTGTAGGATAAGTTTTGTGTGTGCACATGCTACTGTACATGTTACTGAACTGTACATGTGCCATCAAGTCTAATGAGGATGCTAGAAATGGAAATGAGCAATCGCTGAGACACAGGCGCATCATTAGCACACGTTTATGGTCTTGTAGTGTTAGTAAACACAGATTTGCTATTTAGCTGATCTCCATTTGTTCCCTTCGCATCCTGCTCTGTGAGACTTCTAGAGGAGACGCAATTCATTCGGAACACTTTCGATAAAACAGCAGTGGCTTTGTTTAAATGCATTCATGATTGCGTTTTGATTCGAGGGGGGAAAAGAGAATATCCTATTAATGTTTTCATTTATATGCAGTCATCCATGTTAGGGTAATTATCTGATTATGTCAAACACGAGCATCCCAGCAGGCTAACCCACATCAATCATTTCCCTGGTGTCATAAGCTGCAGACATTTTGGTCCCATGGTTATATGGCTATTCTGCTGCTGCCATTCAGGTTTCTCATGTGTATTTCATGTGCGACCATTCAGGTTGCTCATGAAATACAGTAAATATATATGTAAGCAACTCTGTAGAGCCCTTATTTAAGCCCACCGCCAATGTTTACATTTCACTCTTCCTATGACATCCCTTCTTGGCACACTGGTATAGTTAATATGAGGATATCATCTTATTTAAAAAATGATATAGATTATAAAAATGATATACATTATAAGATATCTTAATATTTTTAAATTTAGATGACAGTTAAAACACAATACGCTATTTACTGATATTATATGTTGTCAATAATAATGATAATCTTAACACCCTCGGTAGTATTTTCGTTTACACCTATGTATATTTGATACATATGGTACATTAAATGATTATTATTCTAATTCTTAGTTGAACTGTTGTTAAATATGTGTTCTTACTTCTCTGGGGTTTTAACTGCACCTCAGGGGTTGTCACAATAGCAATTTTGTTGTGTTCTACCATGACACTAAAGTGCTTGAATGTGGCATCTTGAGAAATAAAAAAAATGGTATCATTTATTGCAGTCTTGTGACAGGACCCAAACTCCTGCTGTAAACATCCTCATTTCCCCCTGCAACTACAGTAAAACTTTCAAACCTCAACATTTAAACTAAAACTGAGCTTTAAACCAGTTTTCCTGTCATGTTTCCTTTTGCTGGCATTTATTTAAAAAGATAAAAGAATGTTGCACCCATCCCCCCACATGGATTACATTTGTCTCAGGTAGAGAACGTTTCAAATCAATGTGATTTATGGAGGAAAAAAAACAGGAAAGTCAGGGGAACTTTTACAGTTCCCATACAGTCTTCACACAGTGGAAATCAGGTGAAGGTTCTCATCCTCTGATGCTGCAGATTATTTAAAAACCTAACCAGAAAGCAGATTATTCATGAAGCTATAGAGTAGAGTTTAAAGGCCGCCCTAGGCCATAGGACTACAAGATATAAGGAAGTGACCATTTGAAACATGGGAGAGAACATCATATATATATATATATATATATATACTGTATATATACTGTATATATACTGTATATATAAAGTATTGCAGAGCATAATTTCTGGCCTCAGTTGTCAGCAGTCCCCCACTGGCAGGAGAAATAAGTTTAATATACAGTAATGTGGTTTGGGCCGAAGCACAGCCAAGACAGTTCCATGGCATTCTGACCCTGTTTTTACTGAATTTTTTGGCCAGCTGGAATAAAAATAAATATAACCAGTCGAGTTGTATACCTTTTCGATCGTAGCAGCTTGTTTATTTCTTTATTTATTTTGGTCCAACTCTGCTTGTGTCAGCTGGCCCTTAGCAGTAAAGTATCCCTAACAGCTGAGGTTCTGCTTAAATTTTTTCTTTAATATTTTTACAGACAATATCCAGAGATGTAAGTGCTTCCACTGTTGATATGATACAGAGACGAAGTTTTAATAGAAAACATGACTTTGAGTATTATGTAAAGGTTCTTCCACTTATTGCTTGTGTTTGTACTTGTATAACTGCAAATGCAGAGACCTATGCAAACTTAAGTGACAATTGTATGAATTCTGTTAAAAAAAAAATGTGTTTAACAGAAGTTCAACTGAAAACTGAAAATAACCGAACTGAAATGAATCACAAGTATGAAAAACTTTTAACATTACCATTTATTGTATTTATTCATATCACATTTTTGTGTCATTACTTGTAATTTTTACATTTTTTAAGTTATTTAATTACTGAATATAACTTACAATAATCACAAAAAAGATTTAAAAAAAAGTGTTGTTAAAGGGCTAGACATTTACAACAAGTTACTAATGTGTGTCTTTCAAAATTAAATTATATTTACATTATATTCACACAGTGGAAATCAGGTGACGGTTTTCATCCTCTGATGCTGCAGAGAAGATTTATACAAAAAAGATTAAGATTATTTAAAAACCTAACCAGAAAGCAGATTATTCATGAAATTTTTTTTGCTTGAGGGTAACAGGAAGCTACCTGATATAACACTAATTGTAGAGTTCTATAGAGTAGAGTTTATAGGCCGCCCTAGGCCATAAGACTACAAGATATAAGGAAGTGACCATTTCAAACATGGAGAGAGAACATTTTATATATATATATATATACTGTATATATAAAGTATTGCAGAGCATAATTTGAAAAAAAATCACAAATTTGTGAATACTGTCATATTACCACTTACCACTGTAACTATAATTGCACTCATTATGAAAAGCTAATAAACAAAGTTAGAAAAAAAAGCATAGACAAAAATTCTATCAAAAATTATACTTAAAAAATAGAAGGGGTGAGAAGTTCCTCCTTTTCATTTGGCTGCAATATCCTCTATCCTTTTCTGTGAAACTGTCACTGTGACCACATGCAAAATGATTACTTTCACCCATGCATGAAACTACACTGAGGGGGGATTGGGACTGTGGTCACACTTGTCAGTGGTAGACAAAGGATGGATCCTATTAAGGAGATGAGCTTTTGCACTGACAAAGTAGCACCCATGCTTTCCAACACTCACACAAATACATGAGCAAAAAGAGGAAATGCTGCAGCTACACTGTGTGGAAGCTTTGTCCTGGACTTGATTTGGCCCTGAGGACTGAAGGGTTGGGACAACTTGACACAACCCGTTAAAGATACTTGACTATAGAGAGTTGTGCAAGGTAAGAGAGAAATCTGTGTGAGTCAAAGCATTTTCCCCATCTGTTGATATAAATGGGTGCATATGTCACTGCTGAAGGCCTTGTGCTTAACACATTGCCATGAGGGAAGTACAAAGGAAATGCTAATTTGCTTATTTAAATCTTTGTGAAGCAAGTTCAAGTGTAGAAATCAGGCATACTTGATTAAGTTAATGTGTGTGTGTTTTTTTTCCATTCATGAAATTAAAATATAATAAATAATAATTAAATATAATTTAAATAGCCCGCAGATCCATAGACAAAGGCAAAAGTAGTGTTTTCTTTTTAATTAAATCCCTGTACATACATCACAAACACTGTGTGGATTTACAAAATGAATAACAAAAAAACTTTTCTTAAACAAGATCAAATGGTCTAATGTACTATAGGTAAGCTAGCCCTCTTCATCCTAATATATAGCTTGCTGGTGTAAGGGGGGGGATTAAGGAGGTTCTATTACTCGTGTCTGTTGCTTTGTTTGTTTGATTGCAGGATTACCTCAAAACTACTGAATAGATATTTATAAATCCTTGTGGAAACTATTTTCATTTTGAAGGAAAGTCACTGGTGTAAATAACCAAATAAATAATAGTTGAATTCCACTTAGCTTCCACTGTTTCAGGGAGCTTGCTGGCTCTCTGTCACACTGTCCTGACCGAAAAGAGCCCTTATGCTATCAGTAACAATGTCAAGGGGCCAAGGGAGGTTTAGATCCAAGTTTTGGGGGTTTTTTCACATTACATGCTCTGCATTGTTTTGTCATAGCCACAGTATTTGGACAATGAAACACATTTTTCTCATTTTGCATCTTGAAATGAAACAAGTGTTTTTTAATACTTGGATGAAAATGCCAATACCCTAACACTCCCTCCTCTATGTTTGACTCATGATGTGGTATGCTTTGGATCATGAGCTGTTCCTTTGCTTCCCCACACTTTTCTAGTACAAGTTCATCTTTGTTTCATCTGTCCAGAGAATCTTGTCTTGCCTTGTCTTGTGTCTCGTCTTCCTGCTCGAGTGTTATCAGAGGTTTGCACCTTGTTGTAAACCCTCTGTATTTACATTCACGCATTTCTCATCATCCCTCAAGTGTGACTAGGCTGGATGTTGTAAAGGGTTTTGTCACCATCAGAAGAATTCTCATCTTCTCTGACTTCTCTTCCATGATAGGTTTATTGTGTTTTCTCAGCCAAATGATGGCCTTCTTTACTTGCAATGACAACTCTTTGTCTTTGGCCCTCATATTGAACATTTCAGAGAAAAGCCACCAAATGCAAAATCACAACTTGTAATCAGATCCAGACCTTTATCTGCTTGGTACAATTATTTCTGACCTCCTCAAAATGGACAATAATTTATAAAAACGCTAATCATTTTTAAATTAAAGTGCTTATAATTCCTCAATAGTTAATGCATTTTTTTTGTTAAATACTTCAAATTAAAGCTTTAATCACATCTTACTTGTTTCAATCTGAATTCATTCTGGTGATGTACAGAGGCAAATTGAAAAAGTGTGTGTCTTTGTCCAAATATGTACTGTCTGTACCTAAATGAACTCATGGCAAACGTGTCTGGTGCACTCAACTGAGGGCCTTTCTAATTATTTAAGCTGTAGTGCATAAATTCTAAACATGAACAATTCATTGTCAAATGAAATCACACAATCCTGATTTTTTTTTCAGTTCCATGTGGCTCTCTGTGTTTTCCTTAGTTGAGCAATGTTGTGTTTTTGTGTCTGTGGTGACATTCCCATGCTGCACACAGTGTGATATGACTAACAGAGGAAAGGCAAGCGCATAACAGCTATGCCAGTGATGCGAGATGGTGGGACGGCTGCAAAACAGTTGAAATATGGACCTTGAGTTCTGTCAGAAAGAACAAGTAGCAGGAGTGTGGAAAGTCTGGTGCCTCTGCCTTTTTAAGTTGGGAAACTATCAGAAAAATACCCTTACTGTCTTTTTTCACTGCTGTGCACTCCACATTGAAGGGATTAATAAATAATAAAACCAATTGATTTATTTAAAATACACAGATTTGTTCACTTACTATTACAAACATACTCTATAGTGGTGGGTATTTTGACCTTTTTGAGGTATGAAACACACAAGTTTAACTAACATTACTGGCACCTCCTCATCAACGTAGCCAGTGTGCTCAAAGCCAAAGACCAGAAACTGGACCAACTACATGGAACAGAGCCTTTGTTTATGTAACCAATTGCACCTTGTTTTTCACGCCACAAGTAGCCAGATTGCCCGCCAAGAACAGAACCTTTAATCAGGGTTACGTAAACCAGTGTTTAATTAATAGCATGTATCATATTGTCAAATCCTATTCCTTTCCATAGAGCTGCAGGCCAAACTGTAGGCCACAGTTCTTCCCACTGGGGCTGATTAAAACAACACAACCAAAAATCTTAGGCACAGTGTTTGAGTTTCCAGTGCAGTGGTTCATACTGCCTCCAGTAAACCAAGACTCCCACAGCAGATGCTCTCACAGCTTTACCTCCCTCGCCCACTCACTGTTGTTGTACACCACCAAACCCAGTAAAAAACATGGCGTATGCAGTGATTGTAAAGGAAGAATTGTGACCTCAATTCAGTCTCAACAAATGGAGTAACTATGTCAAATTACAAAGTGTACTTGTAGCTGTGTGGGTAGTGACATTTTTTTTTCTCAAGCGGAATGAAATGCACTCAAACTCACAGCAGCCTATGATGCGCTTTGGTTTTGTGGTGTCCTATCTTTAAATATTTTATTCATTGGTCCTTTTGCTTGTTCTTTAGTAATAACTTTGCCACCGCTCACTCTTCCTTTCACAAATGACAGTATACTAGATGAGTACTTGTAAGGTGACTCCAGGCAGGATGATAAAACACTGACAAAAAAAAAGAGTACCTGTGCTTTTGCTTTTTTTTGAGCTTTTTATTTCAAAGGTTAATGACGGGTCTTTTTGTGAAAGCAAAGCTCCAACAATTTGAGAGGTTGTACGGTATGAAAAGAAAATATTCAAAGTGGAAGGAAAAAAACACTAAAAATAGGTGTCAGGCTACTCCCGTAGGGAGTGGGTGTACCGTAAGGCTACAGTTTGAAATGTCCTCCATTCCGATTAACAACCTATCCATCACATCCCTCCCAGAGGAGCGTTTTTGTTCCCATGTACCCCATCCTCCAACAAGAAGTCTAATTCTCATTTACAGTGGAACACATATCTTGTAAATTAATAAGCAGAAGGTTGCAATTTAAGTTATGTAGCATCTGTCCCATAAGCTCCGAAAGCAGAAATGACTGGAAATTACACCCAAGAGTTTTTTTTCTGACAAACTGCCTTCTGTTATTAGTTGTAATTTGGTGAAGTGAAGAAAGGTGTTGATGTTGATACCAATTCTGATACCAAAGCATGGTTGGTACTTACTACGGTCATTGCATGCTGATAGGATCGAAGATGTAAAGTGGTGTAAACAGTTGCTGGTTAGTACCATACACCACCCAGAGGCAAAAATAAAAGCCAAACAAATAGATCTTCCGCTGCCTGTCTAAGACTCCAGCAGCGCCTCTCAACAGATGGACATTATTCAGCCACATTTCATGCACTGAACATTAGGCCAGAGCCCCACTGCATGCATGTGCGTAGGTGATGGCTGTGATAGATTTTTGCATCCAGTGTGGCCACGGCCGTAGAGGCTTGGTGCGTGGGCACGCAGATGTGTGAACACACTTCTGCAAAGCTCACTATTGCACCGGGTCAAAGTAGCTCACAGTGACACTTGCAACTAAGCTGGCAATGTGTGACAGGTCAGCAGCTCTCCCCTATAAAACACCTGTGTTAAGAAAGCAACGTGCCAAAGCCAAAGACTAAACCAGACTTGATTTACAACCAGAGAAACACAACCTCTGTAAGACTGCTACCAGAATGAATAATGCCCTGTGGAAAGAAACGAAAGAAAACAAGTTCAAAATGCCCTCTGACACATAAAGATGGATGCCTTACTGTTTCTATGACTTGATTTAAATAACATTAATATATTATACACATATACATTATCATAGTTTAGCAACAATGAGCAACATAAGTTGGCAACACGGGATTCAACATATAGTATCCCGAGGTTTCATCTCTGCCTGTCTGTTTTTTCATTTAAAAACACTTATTGTAAACTTTTACTTTAAACATTTTTAAGTTTTACTTAAAGTAGCCTGTAGCCTATAAGACGTAGACCCCGAAAGCATTTACTTTTCAGTCCCCACCAAAGGCCTGTAAAAAGTTTCATCCTCTTTTTTTAAAGAAAATATTAATGATCATAATGTTTGCTAAAAAAAAAAAAAATCTTTTTCAAGGTTTACACAAAACAGAATCACACACACAATCAGTGACAAAATTCATGTTCTGAACTTTGCAAACACTGAACACATTCAAGTGCAACTCAACCTAAAACTATGTCCATTTGTTGACAGCTGCTCTAATTTAGTGTAAAATTTTTAAGACTGTCAACGTTTGATGTGACCATACAAAACATTCTGTCATTTGGCCTGAACGATGAATGTGGGAGATGACTCAGGTTTTTTTTTTTTTTTTTATCTTACATTTCAAAAGTACATTGTCTGTGTCTTCCTTGAAGCCATTGTGAAACTGCATGCATTTCCTGATTTCATGTTTCTTTTCTTTTTCTCCCCTTCAACTCTCGATTGACTGTTTTTCTTCCTATTCTTCTTTGTGTACAGTATATAAATGCGAACAATAATGAAACTGAACTGAAGTACTGAATGCATAGTAGCAGGAGGTACTCATTGAAAATGTACCTCCCTGGAAAAGTTTGAAAAGCACAAACTGTTGAGTTTATTGTGATTTATTAATCTGATAACTGGAAATCAATCAGTCATTTTTTCCTGTGAGACATTTGGAGCGAAGTACGAAGTGGAAAAAAATATAACTGTACTGAAAGGATAGGATATTTCAATTAAAGTTTATATATATATAAGTGAAGCTTGAATACATTTTTTTAAGATCATATCATGAAAAGTTTTTACATTAAAGAAGAAACAGAAACCTTTGGTATCACCAACTGTCTGTTTGGTAAAGGTAGCAAAGACACCGCAGTCCCAAAATGCCAGTAAGGGACACAGGTGCTTTTTCTCAGAGCTGCTGTTGTGTTGTGTCATAATTAGCAGCCCTGTTGTGAAAAACACAATACAAAGTGCACACTATTCTTTTCATTGTTTTTAGAATGGGTATTATGCAGTTCCTTTGTGCCATAAATAGATGCTGTAACAACCCCATCTCACTAGCCAAGAGAATAACCGTGAGAGCGAGATGTATAGCAGATCAATAGAAATGTGGATGGTGTTATTTTCCCAATCCCATTACACTGTGCAATCGCTTTTAACACCATGATAAAGGGATAATTCAATTCAAAACCTTGTCTTTCTAATAAAGAAATATACAACAAAAACAGTTACATAAATAATATTTTGGGATGTGGTGTTGCAATTTTGTTTTACATTAAAAACATTTCTGAAATACAGTATGTATATGTAAAAGATTTCTACTTAAATGTAGCTTGTACTTACTTTTCACGACTAAATCATATTTATTTGCATAATTATTTTCACCACCATTATTCAGGTTCTTGAATCTATGCATATACTGTATTGTCCATTTTTGTGTGTGTGGTAGTCATTTAAGGACACTGCTTGATTATTATTCTCCTGCAGAATATAATTTAACTGCCTCTATTAAGCATAAGTTAAAGTGCCATAAATTGGTTAAATTTGATGGCACAGCACTTTATCTGAATTCTATTTAAACAACCCATTTGCTCTTAATTGGCTACCTGTAGAAATATATATATTTTTTTTTTAATCCTACCATGTTAGTACATTGCAACTTTGCCAAATGGCTGTTCAATGTGGCGTAATTGCCCTGGTGTTTAAAACAAAGGTACATTCTCTAAAAGGGAGTCACTTTTGCTTATCTGTGTATCAAGAACTTGCATTTTACATTGAAGTAATTGATTACAGCTCCTCTGTCTTCCCTAATGATGGAGAAATAAAACCTAAATTAAAGCCTCTTTCAGACTGAAATTAGCAAGTAGTGTGTTCTGCAACTATGACATGCGTTTGTTTTACCACAGTGTGAAATGTAAAATCACAGAAACGCCAGAAAAGAAGTCAGTGTGGGGGAAAGAAAAATGCAAAAAAATCAAAAACAATTCCATAGCTCTCTGTGATAATGTTATGATAGTTACTATTTTGCATATTTGACTTCAGTATCTCTTTAAATTGATGATTTGACTGATCAGATTAATGAAATAAATGATATTGTGTGCTGTCCCAAGCTTTAAAAGCAAAGATCACAACAAACTGCCATAGTGTGGCAAATGAAATGGCAAAACAAACCAGAGCAAACAAAGAAGAAAATAACACATTCTTACAGTCGGAGCTGAAGTTGATTAAAAAAGAATAAACCAAAAAATGTGTGCATTAGGAAGTCATTTGACCCAAGGGTGAGTGCCTCTCAAACCTATTTAAAGCCTGAATTAAATGTTTGTTTTGACCAGTGGGAGTTTCTCATTTATTTCTTGTGTAATTTTGTGTGCTAATACAGAAATTCTGGTTTAAAAAAAAAAAAGACTACTGCTGCTAATGCTCTAGAATCCTTCAGTATCAATGAAACAGCGTGACTTGAATAAAGTGTATGGTCAATTTGCTGAGTCACAAGGCAAAAATATTCCTGGACCTTATTTAAAGAAAAAAATCTATTCAAATTTGTGCTCTAGGCTTTGTTTTCCTATTACCTTTTTTTAATATAGTGCATTAAAAAAAGAGTTGATGATGAAACACCACTGCAAAAATTCATTTAATGTACAATTTCACATTTAAAGCGCACTCTGGCCATTTCATTCATTAACCTGCATTAATAATACATGTTTAGAATATCAGACCATTCTTCTATAGCACAAATTTGATTTTAATTGAGATTTTTCTTCAACTGCTGTATCATTTATAAACTATCAAATGACCCCTTGGGGTCCAGTGGCCTCACTGATTGGTGTATTTTGCAGATACATACATTCATTCTCTGATACAGTAGGTAGTCAAATTGAAATGCTTTAAAAGCCAAATGAACAGTACATGTTTTGCCTGTGAGCCAAAACATATTTATTAATTCTTTTTGCACTTTTTTTCACTACCAAATGCTCATGAAATGCTGCAGTTCCTTTGAATCTCTTATCTGGAAACAAATGAATTAGCAGCAGTAACAGTGAGTTTGGGTTTCTGAGCAGTTTCATGTAGGATTCTAATTACACATTGATGAACCTGTAGCCCACACGCGTGAGAGACACTGTCTCTGGAATCATGGGTAAATGCTGTTTGATTGATGCTCAGTTTCGT
Source organism: Brachirus orientalis (assembly GCA_016785285.1). Taxonomy (NCBI): domain Eukaryota; kingdom Metazoa; phylum Chordata; class Actinopteri; order Pleuronectiformes; family Soleidae; genus Brachirus; species Brachirus orientalis. The sequence goes on along the minus strand of JAFBJR010019380.1, from coordinate 2,423,868 downwards.
TCTTTTTTTTTTTTTCCTTTCAGGCACTGTTTCTGTTCCCTATTTTTAGATTATTTACTTGTTCTGGATGACAATGAGTCAAATACAGTATGTTAAATTTATGACACGATAATGATATGACAGATTTTTTTTCTTGATCCATTCATTTTAAAAATTACTGTCAAATACTTGGCACTGAAGTTGTCAGTGACAAGCACTAATTTAAACCCACTGTCATTGGCGGCCATAAACACTAAAAGGAAAAGCAGGAATGTTTTTAATCACTGGTGATGATTTAAAATGCACCAATTTGTGTACATCATAGGTTTTGGGGAGACGAGCTCTATTTTTCATGTAAAATCAAGCGAATGAAGCCTTTGATAATATGACTGTTGAGGTTTGCACTGAGGGTAATGAAGGAGATAGCTTATAATATAAATAATGAAGAAAAATCTGTGGAATAAGGCAATGTCTGGTTCTGATTGATTTTCTTTTAACCATTTGCTGTGTGTCTGACAGAATAGTAGTAGTCCGACATTAAAAGAATGGATTACTCTTTTCATGATGCTGAAGAATCAAATCGATGAGTAATGCAATATTTATTTGATCTAATCAGTGATACAAAAGAATAGGATAAATATTGACTTTTGGACTACTTCTGCTGTGGTTGCACAAGATGTTTGTGGATATGCAATAGGGATTTTGCTGGGGAATTTTGTTGTTTGTTTTGAGTTTATTGAGAGAGAAAACTACATCATTGCCTTTGGTTGGGGAGGAAAAACATACAAGAACTCATTTGTCTTGTCCAGAGTTTATTTAGGAAAATGACATAATGAGTAAATTACAACTCAAGTTTTTAGTGAGGACTGATTATGGTTTACAATCTTAACAATATTGATCTACTGTAATTCTGTATTGCATCTATCTGTCTATCTAGTACAACATTTCCACTTACACTCTGTCATTGGGCAGGCCAATATCTTGATAAAAATATTTAATTCAGTATAACTTTCTTCAATAGCAATATAGTTTTTATGTGTTGTCCAAAACTTTTAGATATTAAACCTATATTTATCCCTTTCCTATCCAAAATCTTTGAAAAAACTGTTGCCTCTCAGGTCTATCACCGCTCTGACAATATGAACAATTCAAGTTTTATTTCTGCCCACTAAACAGCACCAAAACAACTCTGATTAAAATATCCAACAACCTCCTTTGGGGCTACGGACTCCGGACTGCTTTCCACCCTCATCCTTCTCGATCTGAGTTAAGACACTCCCCCAGACTGGCTCATCTCATAGTTCCCTGGCTGCTCTCAGTTTATTTAATTAAAATCCCCTCTCTTCTGGTGTTCCCCAAGGCTCTGTCCTTGGGCCCTTTTTGTTTATCATCTACCTCCTCCCTCTCCCTTCCTTATATTTTGCAAACATAACATTCAGTTCCACTGCTATACAGATGACACCCAGCTCTACCTGTCCACCAAACCCACATCCACTCTCCCATCCATCTCCCTCTCAGATTGTCCACAGGAAATCAGATCTCTCTGACTCTCTATAAGTGACAAAACCAAACTTCATGTTGACACCAACTCCACCCTTTTAAAAGTCAGCAGCTTCTCCATCCTCATTGTTTCCCCTCTCTCCCCTGGTTAAGAGTCTGGGTGTTATCTTTAAAAGCACTCTTTCATTTCTGTCTCACATCAATCTCACTCATTCAGCATACTTCCACATCACCCACCTCTGCCCATCCTTTCCATTCTGGTTCACACCCTGGTCACCTCCTGCCTCGGCTATTGTAGCTCCCTTCTTTTCAGTTTACCTGACAAGTCCATCCAGAAACTGTAACAGGTTCAAAACTTTGCTGCCCACATCACACAAACCCCGTCCATTAGTCATATAACATCTGTTTTGCAGCAACTTCATTGGCTCCCTATCAAATATCATATCATGTATAAGATCCTGCTCTTCACGTTCAAGGCAATCACCAACTGTGTCCCTCAGTACCTCACCAACCCCCTCCACTTTACCACACCCACCAGTAAGCTTAGGTCTTCTTCCATCCAACCACCAGCTCATTTGACCACCATGGAGTCAAGAGTCATGCCATAATTAACTGCTTTATTTAACTTTCAGTCAAGAACAAAATGTATTGTAATGTACTGCATGATATTTACAGGGATAAGTATTCAGCGAGTGTCTGTGTGCTAGGCTGTTTCACGGAAAGTGATGGTGTGCTCAGGGAGGTGCTCTGTGAACTTAGTTTTGATACATGTCAATGTGTCATAGAACAACATTTGAAAGACTGTGAACTCTCCTTTAATGCATTTCTCCCATCATTCATGTCAAAAATGTCTGCCATAATAAAGGCTTACATGTATATAGAGTATATACACTGTACTTAGGCATGGTTGGTTCCACTAAAATACTGGGATTCTACTTGTGTCTAAACCAAAGGATCAAACATCGGTCATCAGTCTCATCACATCACTGTCATACAGCATAGTCTTACACACATATACACACACACGCACACACATGCGCGTGTTCATGGAGACATATACAAACACTGCTCTCTGCACCCACTTCCCCTTTCTTGACTTAATACTTGTCTGGTTGTCTCCATGGGGACTGTCTCCTAGATACACATGCACAAACACAGACACACACACACAAGAGTGTGCGCACACTCATCCTATCCCATTTCTCCCCTGTCTAATCACAAGCAAAGCACCGTCAATCATACACACTTCACTCCAATCTGGGCCTTGTGCTTGTTTATAAGGAGCAGTTATCCTCTATACTTCTTTTTCCCACCCTTTTATTTATTCATCTGCCTCTCTTGCTCTTGTCCATTTCTTAGCCCGACCAGTCTTGTTCTATCAGTACCAGTGAGGACAGCTTTCAGGCTGTAGATTCGTGGCAGGAGGTGAATTAATCCACCCTGGCATTTGAGACCCCCAGGCTCCTTCTAAACAGTTACATCTGTGAAGCCCCCTGTATCTTCACTCATTAATGCAGGCCAGGCACTCGTGTGAACAATGACACGGTTAAAGTAATCTGTCATCATTCAACAATTAATGAGAGATGGTGACAATTTACACTTGGGGGAAGGTTTTTGTGGAAGGTAACTGCTGATTGTTTATGATTTAAGTGGGAATGAGAACTGTCACTGAGAGGAACAGGGATTATTTCACAGCTCCACATCCTGAATTCACTGTGGCCCATTGCTTTCTGCCTGTAGTAGAGGGAGATAATCCATACCATTGCTCTGGAGTTCAGCCTACATTTAGTTACAATATTTTTCTACACTGCTTGTAATGCATACATTACAAAAGAAGGGCTGCCAATTGAATATATAGTCATAATTAAAATCATGATTTTCCATAATTGATCATTTCCATAATAATCATTGTTCATAATTAAGGAAAGTTTGCAATTTGCATCAACATGGGCGTGGACATACACTACCGGTCAAATGTTTTTCTCATTGATTCGATATATTTTACACATGGCAAACTTAAGCCAAATAACACCAACAGATATGATGACCAAGTAACATAACATAGTAATACACACTTCTCCGATTTACTACTGAGTAGTGCATCTACCACAATGTGGTTATAGCAGGAGCTAGTATTTAGTAAGTGGATTGTATATGTGTTTGCTGAAGTTTTTTGAAATTTCCCGGGCTTAGTGATTGCATCTCATAGTCACTGCTCTAATCTCAACCAACACTAGCTCTCATGTGCTTGAGTTTCCTTTTGCTTGATTTCTTACAGTAGATAATTGGCCTTTGACAAACTTAGTCTTTCACATGTGGTTTGGCTGGAGCACTAAAGCTTGTTCCTGCCTAATAATCACAGTTAGCTTGAAGAACACAGATTTCTGCTGGATTTGAACTAGTCAATGTGAGCAACATCCGACTAGAAATAAACTTTACAGTCAAGCACTATATGAGTTGGAGTGTTGGTTCATATTTTAACTTTAAACAGTTGTTTTGGTTTTTAATTATCGGGGGGAAAAAATCATAGTCACAGAACATGCATGTATTATTGAAACAGTGCCATTAAAAAAAGAATTTGCCTTAATGTGTTATCATCAAAATAATTTGAGAGCCCAGAGCAGTTTTTTTTCATTTGTCAAATTTTGTAATCTTTTCTTAAAATGTTGTGAAGAAGCATTGAATATTTTAAGTTTTTTACTAAGAAGAAAACAATGGAACATTACCAACAGCCTAATGCGATGCATTCAAGAAAGAGTTACTTGCCTTGGATTAATACATTCTCTGATTAACTGGGCTTAGCACTTGGTGTTTGTGAAAACCTGGCTCCAAATAATTCAGTCTATTTATTTATTTTTGTTCCAAATATGCTACAAACTACAAATTTTAAAAACAAAACCTTGTGAATAATATTGGTTGTACCTGTACAGGTTCACACAAAAAAATAATAATAATAATAAGATTTACACATTTAAAACATCTACACAGTAAAATATCATATATATATTAAAGTAGACCCACATGAGCAGCACATATAATAGATACGTCTTGTGCGCTGTGGCTGCAGAAAGATGCACATTTTTCTTGGGGCTGCAGTTCAGTGACAGAGCAAACTAGCGCGTTTCATTTGACTAGTCAGATAGATCCATACACTAAGTTTCTGGCCAGTCTTATCTACATGCAGCTGCAGAGTACCATTATTCATTGTCATGTACTTCTCTGTGTTGGCTGGTCACAGGTTATATGTTTATATGTAAGGAAATCTCAGTGCTTTTATTAAAACAACTAAGAAGTAAAATCAGTCTCAAGTTGCAAGAAATCATCATATCACTACTTCAACATGTTTTGGCAACATGTCACATGATCTTGTTGCTGTTTTGGGTCATTTGCATTTTCCAATTCAAAATGTTTTGTCAGCTCATGATTTTGACAATGGAATTTTATCCACGAGTGATTTTCTACAGACAGGGCGGGACAGCAATTTTGTCATCACCTGTACAAACATAGCAGCGGATTTGTATTTGATACCAGTGGGTTTTTCTGCAGTTATGGCCCAGTTTATCCGCCTCATGTGATCTATCTCAGTGACGTTATCTTAGATGGCGTTCAAAGCCATGTGGATAGACACATCAATGAGGATTTGCAGGGATTAATCTATATGAGAAAGTGCAGCAAAATGAGTGAAAGGAGAGGTGTCTTTCTGAGTGTGTGTTGCACAGAGAAACGATCCTTTAGCACTTTCATTGTAAGTTTCGATGGCTGAAGATTGATCAGACTTTATAGAGTTCCACTTGAAAGTATCATATTAAAACTGAAAATGACAAGTTAGTCTCCTGGTCTTTTGTTTCCTGTAATCTCTTGTAGCTCTGCCATGCACCAGGAACTTAATGTGCATATGGCTCGTTGCTGATTTGGCACAAGGACTCAAGTGTGACTTTTCCTGGCTGAAACTGTTCAGCAGATAGAGAGCCCTATGGGTTTCTGGCTGAGGACGGTGATTGAGAAAGGCCAGCTGGCTTACTTCGGGTCTGGACGTGAACTGACAAGAGAAATATGTTCTTGGGGACTGCCAGAGGAGAAGAGGGTTCTGGGAGAGATATCTGTTGGCCAAGGTTGGCCATCGACACTCAACAATTCATGGCTTAGAATCTAGGAAAGAGTGAAAGCACCAAGAGACAGCTGAACAGAGTCTGACCCCACAGGAGCCCAAAACCAAAAGACAATATTATAGGTTAACGTGTGCATTTTGCTGCCTAATTCCACAGATATGGTGCCATAAAGCAGAGACACAATGTACGCATCATTATGAAACTGTAAAACAGTCCAAACAAAAGATAGCCAACTATTTTTTTTTTTTAAGCAGTGCAAATAACTTTTTTTAACAAATCAAATCACTGTGTGCAGCATAAGAATGTCACCCACCTACACAAGAGCTAAACACCACTATACTTAGAAACACAGAGAGAGTCGTGAGGAGCTGATAGACTTAATTAGCATTGTGTGAACTCACTTGAGAATTTTACATTGAATAATTACACACTATATTTTTAAGCTAAGGTCAGTCATTGTTGTTTTGTTTTGGTATTTTTTTTTTTTAAATCACCTTCAATTCCCAATAACCATCAATATGGGGAGGGTTCTGGTATATGGCCTTTGCAATACTGTTTAAATATGATCAATCACACCATTTGGACCACATGGAATGAATGGATGAGCCCCTTTTGTGTCATCACTACTCCTCTGCTCTGCTCTGCTCTGCTCTGCTCTTCATGGGTGTGGAATGCCATATGACCCAGCTCTGAAGGTGGAAAAGGTCTGAGTGATAAGGAACCAGGTTTTGGAGCAATTTAAAGACAGTTGGCAACTAACAAATGACAGTTCCACAGGAGACAACAGCTTCCTGTATTTTGGGAACATAGACAAGAATGTAAGTGGGAGGGACAAATTGTAACCTGTTACTGCTACCTTTTCCAAACTTTCAGACTCTAACCTTAATAACATTTGGTATAATACTGTGCATATGGTTAATTATACGCAGTTTGCACTGCCAAGTGAAAGCTCTATGCTTCTAGTTTCTTAAGGCAATCTATTGATTATGAGCATCAACTTTCATTTCAGCTGAAGTAAACACATGGGAGACAGGTGACAGGTATGTTTAAAGAGAAGATATTGCATTGAGTGCATTAGGTTCTGTCACACAGCAGGTGAATAGGCAGCTATTAAAAAACAATTTGCAGCAATGTCCACTTCTGTGAATGTAACTGTCATGATTGGCCACATTCATGTCAAATTAAGGGCACCTGAGGATGATGAATTGGTTTTACACATTTTTAAAAATAATGTTATTTTGTGATGAAAGTGGTTCTGACACACGTGGACGCCTGACATGTGTGCTACCAAGTAAATCCATTAAGCAGCATTTCAGACACGCTCGATGACCAGTTCTGCTCTCTGGTTTCATATGTACTCAGTGTACATGAGTCTGCAACACTACAAACATTCATGTACTGAATAACGGTTCATGCACTGGGTTTCGGCAATTAAGTGGTGTGAAAATGTTCCATCACTTGGAAGGGGCCAGTGATATTTAGCATTGTGTCATACACAACATGGGTTTTGTACAAAAGTAATGTCACACTTGTTCACAGGCACCTATATTTCAGGCTAATTTTGATTCGTATGAAGATAAGGATTTACACTGAATGTAAACCAGTGAACAAAATTTCTATTATTGTACATAACAGAACACCCTATATGGTGCCTATTATAGATCCTTAATATTATACGATCCCCTAATGCAACGATTTTCCTCACAATCTACAGTTAATTTAAACCCGACATATCCTTTGATTATCAAATTCCCACTGTGACTTGTTGAGCTGTGATAGCAACACAGCATTTAAATCAAACAGAGTCATACAGTACTTACTTATTATGTCCATCACTTTCTAAATTCTAAAGAGAAGGGGAATGAGTACCCTGTTCAAAATGGTCTTATACTAGTGCAAGTCTTGCATTAAATTAAAATTGAAAATGAATCTTAAACCAAAAGCGATAGATCAAAGAATCAGAGATGTAGCCTTCATCTTCTTACAACACAAGAAACTCAGATGCAAAGTAAATATGATTAGAGAGCACTTCAAAGCATTCAATTTATACTTTATACTACTCATCTTATATGTTAAAGAATATTATGTGGGTATTGATGGTGAGCAGTCAGCTCTTGATGAGTAACTTTATCTGTTACAAACATTCCTTGAAGTGAAGAATCCCAAATATGCCCAATTTAATTTACTTGCCATATTTATCATTGTCTCCCGAAGATTACTGGTTAACAACTTTACATATAAGCTGAAGACATGTATTTTTGTAATTTCCTTATTCATGGGTAAAATTTGTAATTATCTATAGCTCAAGAGAAACTGCCACTCAATCAAATCAAAAGAAGTGACGCTTCTTCCATTCCTTAAGACAGGTAACATTCTTTAATTGTTCCCCTTTCATCTGTCTATCATGTTAAGAAAGAAAAAAAATCCTCATGCACTTGCTTTATAAGTTGCTTTTTATAAACATAATTTATAGACTAAACATTCCACACTTTTACCCTTTGCTCTCGTCACCCAGTCGGTGCCAATATGCGTCATGTTTAGAGGCAGCAATTACAACACAAACACACAAATGTTTCCTCAGCTTCAGATTTACACTTTCATAACTCATATTTTATCCCTGATTTCCTGACAACTGCAGCGCTTGTCAGTCTGCATGATTTATTGACAGCAGATTTGTGAGACTGCTTCACCCCCTGTGGCCTAACAGCCTTTGAAAGTTATACAAATTAAATTGTCCATACAGTGCATTCCCAAGGTGAGGGGATATGATAATCAATGTGTAAATATCAATCACACTGTGTCTACACTTGGCAGTGAATGGATTTTAATTTACACAAAATCTCATGCTACATCACTGTATATGACAATATAATCAATGAATTTAAAAAAAAAAAAAAAAAAAACTCATTACAGTGCAGTGGATGGACATTCTGATGTCAACTAATATTGCCACAGTGAAATTTACCAAGCATACAGCAAATGGGGCCACTTCAAGAATCCCCCTTTGTGATGCACACAAATGGTTGGCTGATCAACATTCCTCAGCAGTCTGTGTTTTATTGTACCATAATTCACAGGCTTCTGGATAAGAGGGTTTTACATAATGCTGCTTGCTATTCATCCCGAGGACAAAGTGGAGCCCCTCCTCACGTCTCACTCCTAAATCTGTGGGTGAGCTCATGATTAATGTGTAATTGAGTTGATGAATGGGTTTCCCATTCCATGAATCCATCAAAATACTGCTTGATTATCAGCTTCATTTAAACACAAGGAAAGACCCATCATGTTTCGAAATCTGGTCACGCCCACTGATTATCTCCTTGCAGTGTAGGGTAATCAATGCATGTAGTGGCTGCAAATCAGTGGCGACATAGTTGTGCTTGTACGAGATATTATGCAGGCATTGCGGCAGAGAACCAGCGCCAGTTTCAGCAATCAGTCATGCCAACACAAGTAGAATAGAATAGTGGGGGGGGGGGGGGGGGAGTCATGCCAACACAAGTAGAATAGAAGGGGGGGGGGGGGGTTAGAGATGGATAGTGGATGGTAAGAGTGTAAGAGGTGAGAATGAGACAGAATGTGATTCAGACAGTAAATGGGAGATAGATAAAGAAAGAAAGAAAGTTTGATGAGGAAAGCAGGGAGGAGGGAGGTGCTGACAGTGGGGATGATGAACAGAACCATGGAGATATGCTACAGGCTGTTATGGACAGAAAGGTTAGCCAGAGACAGCCATAGTCCATGTATGTAATTATAACATGATACTGACTACAATCTCACTCTCACAGCATCAAGTACAAAGTCATATCTGGTGACTGTGACTATATAAATATATATATATATATATATATATATATATATATATATATACACACTCACACACACACACTTAATGCAGTGACAAATTGGAAAATTAAAAATGCCTGGTCTGCTCAGACCTGGTATTAATTAACATCTGTTATATACAGATCTGTTAAATATGTTAAAACATCTGTTAAATACCAGGTGATCCAATGACATCCAGACCAAGCCTAGTACAGGTCTGAACAGTCCGTCCTGACTCTGTCTTCAGAACTGATCCCAGAAACCACAGTTTAAGTTTGAGGATGTACATGACCATTACATAAATCAGCCCGTACATGATAATTTACATGTAACCACCACAGTATTAGCACTGCCTGTCAGATCAGTACTTTTGATTACATGTTACTGCAGCTGCATTATCTTTCCACTCACTTATATCTATCTCTCCCAGTGGATACATCTGTATACTCAACAAACATGATGTCAGTGTTTCTCAAGGGTCTCGGGAGCCTGATCTGATCATATGTGGTCATGTGAAAACACACATAGGAGACATGTGAACGGTCGTTTTTAAGGCTGTCCACATACAGTAACACTGCTGAGGACAGATGTTTATACAAGGTCTGGAAAAGGTCAAGACCTGGCTAACAAATTAAGTTAAATGAAAATACAGAACCATTAATTGTAAATTCGATGATGATCAGATTTCACCATGTACCATGCTATTTACTGTTTATACTTTATATTCTATATGCAATTTTTCAGCTCACTCACTCATCCGATGACAAATTAGCCTCTGGGGACAACAACCAATAGGAAAGCCCGGATTTGAAGCTGAGAAATGTCTATGAACGGTGTTTGGAAATTGCTCTATACGAATTAAGGCAAATAAAATGCTGATAGCCGATGAACTGTTCACCTGCAAGTAAAAACCTGCTCAAATATGAATTTATTCAACACAAAAAGTTGCTCTTTGACCATGGATTGAATCTGTTTATAGAAATTGCCTCATAAAACGAATGCACACAGGACCACATCAGATCATTTAAAAAAAACACCTTATAACAAATAGCTAATATTTAATTAGGAACAGCTTTGTCTAGAACAAACCACAAGGTAATGGTCTCCATCTGTAACTGGCACATGTTTGGTCTGCAACAAAAATTTTCTTTATTTCATTTTCTTTGTAGTTGACTCGCCCAGTTCAGTTTCCATGGCTTTGGAGTTAATGAGACTTTGGCTGGTCACCGCATTCAAGAACATTCATTAACACTCAGATAAGTACAAGCAGCAGAAAAATAAAGCTTTTTTTCCCTCTTCTCTCCTCACCTCCCCTTCAGTTAGGGGTTCATTTTTCTTGGCAGCCATTAGTCCAGCTTGTGTTTTCTCACTTTGTCTCTTACCTTGTTTTTGTTTCCCATTTATTTCCCGACCTTTAATTTGCCAAACATCACAACCACTATTTTCCTTTCTTTTACATTTCCATCTCCTCTTTCAATTAAGCTCACTGTGTCTCTCTGTTTCTCTTTCAACTAAATGTGTGTTTTTTCCACTGCATGTGCCCCAACTCTCTTACCCTCACCCATTCTCTATCCCTGCCACCCACCATCACTCCCTGCTGCACGTACTGAACATCAAACAGAATCCATTTCCCCTGGAGAGCAGGACTAACCCCTGTGAGCTGCTCTTGATCTCTGTCTGAGTATCTCTGTTTGACAGCTTACAAATGAGCCTGACCCTTGTAAACAGGACAAACTCGCACACAGACACAGACACAGATCTGCCACCCAACCCCAAGTGACGTGTGGTTATAACCTATGTCATTAAACAAGACCTTTGTTGACCTCAGTGCATTCGGACCAACTGCACAGCTCTACCCAATAACGTCTTATTTCTAACTGTCTAACCTCTCACCCTGTGGTGTCACCTTTGACCCGACAGCTGTGAGGAGGAGGCTGTGCAGAGACTCGCGTGAGATCATGCACATTTGGCATCTCCAACACTTCCCTTCGATCTGCATCTCATACTGTTCATAAACACACAATTACACTCTGACCAACCGCAGCACACAGAGAGCATTGCCCACTTCACCACAAACGTCAATACAATTCAACTGTCCGTCATGCTTTTCCCACCACAACACTGCCACATGCGAATCACTGGAGTTTTCACTGAATCTGAAACATCTGCCCACTGCAACTCCTGACATTACACTCACACAGGAGCAGAAACAGCTCCCAACGCGCCTCTGCAGTTTTGCTGTGAATGAAAAATTCATAAGGTACTCTGGCAAAAATCCAGATGCAGCTTGATCCCATAAATATTTATGCCTCTTAACTATTATCTTTTCTATAGTGGAGTGTGGGGGGGGAGAGAGGTCACGGCTCCTTTTCTAGGCATGTGACCAAACTGAAGCTGTGTTGGCTATCCACTCATTCAAGTCCAAACAGACGTTTTCTTACCATACAATATTTTGCATATAAAGAGCTACATAATGTAATGACAAAATTCAAAGAATATTTTTCTTTATGAATAACTAGAATATATGAGTGAATACAATCAATCCACCTACAGATTTTGGGGGGAAAAAACTGCATAAACTATCCAGACTCTTTCTACAACTTACTGCTTTGTCAGGTTGACTAATCAGGTGTGAAGGACCTCTGTCAGGGAGATGGAACCAAGGACTCAGAGCAGCAGGCCACATGTTTGAGGAAAGCATGTTAAACAATTGAAGGCATGACATAAAATGTGTGGCCCAATGAAACAAAGATTGACCTTCAGCCAGTGTTATGTCTAACAGAGACCCAGCACAGCAGAGGCCATCATTAATCTATCGCCATCCTGCTGTGATGCATACAGCTGAAAGAACCAGTCTAAGAAAGAATAAACTAAGACATCTGCAGGTACATGTTTATGGAGGAATAGACTTAAGATGACGATGGTCCTCCTATTATGATCATTGTAAATAAATAGTGAATGACTTTGTAACAAAAAAAAAAAAAAATCATGGGATTTCATGTAAAAACAACGGTACTCCTCTAAATCTGAAAGGAACAATCAGGAAATACAGAATACAGATGCACTTGGAGGACAGTCACCTTTATCATCTTTAGCTTATAATCTTACATGATTTTGGATTTGGTTTCCATCATTATAAGGATTTTAATGCAAAACAATGATAAGAATCTCACATTTGCTTTGGCATTATAAGCATAATAATCTTTACAATTCACCAGATCAAAATGTTGTTCTAAAAAAATCTTTTTGTGGCATGGAGTGAGTCAGTAACCTCATTTTTACAATTTAAAAATGTGCTTTTATCAACAAATGAAGAATTTTATATTCCATTGATATAAAATGGCTTCTCCTGTTCTGTACTGACAGACACAGTAAAATAGGGTAAGTACAGAATGCAGAGGGTTAAGGCAATATGTTGTATGTTGTAAATCATCAGCATTGAGTTCATATCTTATAACCTCAAATCAGCAATCAGCCTTTAGATTTCAACATCTAGGTTACAGGACTCACATCTGTTGCCTACAATTTATCCTGGGAATAGAAATAACTACAAAGTGTCTCACAAATCATTTGTCTCAAATGCAAAACAGCAATTATTTGTATCGGTAGCTGCACATCATGTGAGACTGTGTGTTCCTGTCTCATCACAATCAACTTCTGACACTTGTTCTTAACTTCAAACCTGACTTTGGCACATTTCTGTAAAGTTCCTGAAACCTTTTTTTTTTAAATACTGCTTTTTCAGCTCGGATTTGTTTTAACTTATTCTGCTTTTGCACCTTCACCTCACACGCAACCAGATCCATCTTCTCTGATAAAAAAAAAAAAAACTTTACTTCTCATTTCACCACGTAACTAGCAAAAATGGAGTTGCACAGGCCATAATGCACTTGCGCCACACACATTAGATCATGTGCTATAGATTGTTCCAATAGAGTCGTTTAAGTTCAATTAGCAGAAATATAGAAGGCAGCAGTTAGAGGTGCCAGAAGCAGCAGCAGCAGTTGGTTGTATATTTTTGGATACAAAGAGTGCGACCGCATTCACTAGCACACCAAACTATTCCATGGTGTTGATTTCCGAGCCTCATGCAGATAATGAATGGCGTTATTTACTGAAGGGAGGAAACTGTGGAGCAGCAAAAGAAGAGACTTGCAGGTTTGTGCCTGTGCCTGTGTGCGCGCGTGCGTGTGTGTGTCCCTCACACGCAGCCACATGTAATTGCGCTTGCACACACATGAATGCACACACTCATGCCTGCACAGCATCTGTCCTCTTCTGGCTGAAGCCGAGTGCTTTCAGCAGCAATTTGGCTAAAGTGACAGTGGCAACAAAGAAAAAAGGGAAGAGTGTGTGCACTTTATGTGTGCGTGTGTGTGTGTGTGTGTACACCCTCCCTTATGTCAATTAAGTGTGTTGGTTGACACCTAGTCTTGAAATGCATGAGTTGTCAAATGACTCAGCAGACTAATACAGTGCACCTTGACCACATATGTACTTTAGCTGTAGACCACACCGTTATCAACACAACAGTTCAGTTTGATGGCTATGGAGGCTTTTCAGCACACACTGTGAATGGAACGCTGTCATATTTGGTGTTCTGCAGCAAACGCCTTTAAACCTAATCTATAATCTTTACTCATGCTCTTCCAAAGTATCACTGATTTTTTGAGTGGAAAAGCTTTTGCAGAATAAGTCAAATTAAATTACAGGTTGAGGGCTTATTGGTGTTGAGGTTTTAAAATTGAAAGTGGTCTAATTTGTGGATAGCTTAAGACAATAAGGCTTTAACTTTCATTTGGCACAGAACTTATCTCTACAATAATCCAGAAATTAATGAAAGAATTTGAAAGGAAATGAGAGGCTTAGTACTTGGCAAATCAATGTGCTTTTTCTTATTTAGAGTAATAGAAAAACAAAGTTCACTCAGGTTTTGGTCAGTGTACAAAACAGTTGATGTAATGCATTTTTACACCAAACAGTCCAGATGACATCAGCATAGTCGGATGTCCCTCACATGTCCTTAAGCAAGTATTAACTAGATGGTACCAGGTACTTTTTTTTTTTTTTTTTGTGGCCCCAAAAATCCTTCCTGCTCGGGGGGTAGAACTTTGAGATAAGCTCAGGAAGCTTCTGGGCAAAGCCTGCAGTGCTGAAAATACCTAGGTGTGCTCCAGCATTTTCACATGATCAACAGGTCATAAAAATGCCCCCATGTAGTTTCATAAAGATCCATTTAGTTTCCACAGGATGTCCATTAGCTTTACTAATAGCTCTACTGTTAGTTAGCTATGCTGCTGCTACTCCATTCATCAGCTGTTGGCAGCAGCGATCTTGTATTCTATCTGCAGTAACTGACATATATATCGTATTCATAGAGAAAGAAGGTGGTGATGAATTACAAAGGATTTCTCTGCCCAAACCACCTGGATATGAACAGCATGAAATAGCAGGGATGTATCAAAACTTTGGTATTTTTAGAAACCTCAGAGATTTGCTAAGAGCAAAGTTGCCAATTTTCTTCAATTTAAACCTCCGTCTAAATTGCTGGTGATTTATTTTTATTTTGTACAATCACTGTCTCGGTCCATTTTTGTCTGACTTTTACTGTCACCGCCCTTCCTCACATTTTTGTCTCCAATTCCCTTCGATTTTTTTTCCCAATCACCTTTCCTGTCCCTTCCTCTTGCATTTGTCAAATCTCCAGCTCGATTCCTCCACGTATCCGCCCATCCCAACCTGTTCTGTCTTCCAAAGTCATCCTAATTAGTGTGTAAAGACCCCGCTCCCCAACGGCGAGGTCGTCTGTGCCCATGAGCAACCGCTGCCTTGTCTTTGCCACGCCAACTCTAATAAAAGAGCCCTATCTACTGCCATCAGGGTGTGCCTGTGTGTGTGCACGTGTGTGCACGTGTGTGTGTGTGAGAGCACTGACACGTCATTAACAGCATTACAGTGTACCTCAATTAAACAGCCTGACAACGAGAACCAGTGGAGAGAGCTGAAGACTACGTGAATGAGTGCAGGGAGGAACTGATAAGCAGGTGAGTGAGGTGAGTCTCAGTGAGCATTAAAGATAAAACTGGGACAACTTACTACAAATCAAAACCTATTAAATACAAAACCACTCCTCTACCACACTAAATTAATCCTACATTTTAGTAGTGGGTGGATTGTGGTGATTGTTTTTGTTGTTGTCGATATTATTATTAGTCTTCTTGAGCAGAAATGATATAATTTTTTTTGCATGCTGCATACTTCTGAAAACAGGCTCTGTCAAGCAAAACTATTGGACCTGACTCAGGGAACGTTTATGTGTATACAGCGTTTTAGAATTCAAAACTGCAACTTTTGTGATTTCAATCACACGCCAACCTGTTGGAGTTGTTGCTGACATTAAACCAATGGCTTTATCACTGGATGACACCACTATACTGTGTGAATTAATTTCACAAAGTTTTGAGTGTAACCCGCATTTAAATTTAACATTTACAACTTGAAGATAAGAATTGATTTCTGTAAGACTGCAATCACATAGGCCTTAAATTCTTTTGCACTTATGCTCTGTCCTTCACCCATCATCCACGGCAGCCTCCTTTCTTTTCTTTTTTCTTTTCTTTTTTGGCAACAGGACAAATAGAAGAGGAGCTGATGCCTGTCTTTAAGTTATCACTGAATTTCCTCTGGGAACAAGAAACAAAACAACAAAGGTCAGATAAAAAGAAGTGAAAGGGGACATGATGGAGGTGGAGAAGACGCTGGCAGGAGGAGAAATGGTTCAAATCAATATTGTGAATCTACAGAGATTTGAAGTGGTGCCCGGGGACAGTTTAGGGGAGGCACATCCAGTGCCGATTGTGCGTCTCACCCAAGGAGTACAGCTATTCAGGGTTTCTTGACCACAGTGCTCAACAAATCAATAGTGCTGCATTTTGTAGGTGTGTGTGTTCTATCTGCCCACAAGCCCAACATTCAGTAACTGAGAAGGCGGAGTGTTGACTGAGAAAACTACATAAACAAAAAAAGTTGTTAGAGAAGTGGTGGCTAAATAAATGCTGTGATAAATGTCCTGAGGATAATATTAATGAAATGAAATGAAATTATCTCTCTTTTTTTGTAAAACTACTTAGGGATGTCAGTTTTACAGACAGCAATTAGGCAAAATCTCTTACCAAAACTTCTAATATCTGACATGAGACAGCGCGTATGGGAAAGATTTTCATAAAATTGCATTATTATTTTTATTTATTTTTTTTTTTTTTTAATTTTTTTTTTACTGTTGGACAATAAGACAATATATCAACCTTTCCAATGCAAATGTTATATTTTAGAAATAATAGCAGTAGTTCTTTGCAAAGAAAGATATTTGAAGTCTGTGTTTGATTTGGCTGTGCTAAAGTGATCCAGTCTCAGCCAGAATTCCTTTCTGAGCAGGAAACCTTTTTTCTCCTAATCAGAGGTAATACCAACTATTAGAACATCATTTGATGATTAAATCATTAATCACATATATTCCACTAATCATTTTAATGCATGGACTAAACCACTTTTCTCATATGAGGCTGATTTACTAGGTCTGACTCAATCCTAACCTGGAAATCTGAGTCTTTCCAGAAGACATTTTTTTTTTTTTTTATTTCCTTTCATTGTCCTTGCAGTATGTAATATTTACAAAATACAAACCTTGCTCTGATTTAGTTCATTTCTGTTAATTCTGAAATGGAAACCATAAGATCAGTGAAGTAATGAGAGAATCATCAATTAACAGTGTGAAAACCTTCATAATATTTTATTATTAATTTACTGTAGATGTATTTGTAATGCACAAATGCAATTTTGGCATTAAAACATGGGCCTACTAACAGACTCAAGACAAACAATTTCCTAACCGAATTAGGCAAAAATACACACAGTATAAGTAAACTATGACTTAAAACAATGCCAAAAAGTGCAATCTCTTCACTACATTTTGTGGGTTGAGGCAATGCGGCATCAAAACTCTGGTAATTTGCATACTGTACTTAAGCCAACAGCTGGCGCTTCATATTTGAGTGCATTACCTGCATGCTTGGAGAAAAAAAACAAATGTACACTGTTGTTTTGTGTGAGTCAAAATCACTCTTGTTGCTGAAATGAATAGGAATATAAAAATTAAGGCAAGGATATTAGTTGTGAAATGGAAACCACTCATTGGTGCCACGCAACCGTAGCTTTAAGCTGACAGAGCAAAAAAAAATGGTCTGCCCTCGGTCCAAAAAAAGTACTGGCCAGAATTTTGCCATGTGTTTTTGTCGCTGTTGTCTTCCTTTTATGGGTTTAAGTTCTATTATTTCCAGCTGGGATGAGAACAGTGAGGACCCAGCTGGTCCAACCGCACTAGTAGTTCTACTCTCAGCCGCATTATCTGGGTGTGTTTTCTAATGTCATGTAAATGTACCGAGTGTTTCTATAATGGGAGTTATTTACTGATATAAGCAGCTGCACAAATGGGAAAAGGTAGTGTGACTTGATGCTGTCAACAAAAAGCACCTGTAAATGTTAATTATTTATTTATTCATTTATATTTTTTTTACATTTTGTTGCTACTGAAACTCAATATTGTAGTATTATTTGTCTCTTGTACTAAGTTCAGGAATGTTGTTTTCACCATCTGTCAATACTCTCGCCCACTGTCTCCAACATTTCTGCTATCATTCCAGTAAATGCAGAAGTTTAGATACGAAGTTTAGACATGTGAATTCTACACATCCACTTTCAGTCACGTCTAACTTTTATCGACA
Organism: Brachirus orientalis; assembly: GCA_016785285.1. Classification (NCBI taxonomy): domain Eukaryota; kingdom Metazoa; phylum Chordata; class Actinopteri; order Pleuronectiformes; family Soleidae; genus Brachirus; species Brachirus orientalis. The sequence continues at coordinate 2,405,675 of JAFBJR010019380.1, read as the reverse complement.
TTCCGAATTTTTCACCTCCTCAAACATAAAAAAATTGAATGGAATATTTCTTGTTTTCCTGAATTATGTGTTTCCATTCAGGTCTTCTCATGAGCAAATCGCAAATGAGCATAAACATAAAAACAGGCTCATGATAACTGACTATTGCATGTGATTATGTATGATTGAGTTCAAGTACTTGGGTGTGGAGCAGAGGCTGCTTTGTGGTGAAGTATTGGAAACATAAATTTGATTTGGGCAGACACAAGTAGCCAGCAGAGGCTGATGAGCTGTGGAGTGGAATGTGTCCTTTAAGGCTAATTGAAGGCCAGATGCACTGCAGAGTTCTGCACCATCTGTAAGGGTTTCATTGTGCATGAAAGGAAGCCCGCCAGCAGGCCATCGCAGTAGTCGAGAGACAAGGCTGGTCTGTTGGGTGGCAAACTGAGTCAAGCATATTCTTAATCTCTAAAACAAAGCAGTCAGCCAGAAGATAACTGTAACAGAGATGTGGTGAAGAATAATAACTCCTAATAAAAATGACACCCACTCCTCCTACAACCTTCATTTGAGGCAAAGGATTCATTTAAAAAGTGTAGTTGCACAACTTTTAAATATACACACATGTCCATTACATTCAAACTATTGTCAGCTGAGTCCTCGCAATGCTGATTAAGCATATTAGCTCCCCACAACTACTGCATGTGTTTCCCTGTATGGCAGTGTTGCGATCTCCTGTCGCCCAGCAACAGTCCCTCCCTGAGCACACCAAGTGATCTGATTTATCTCATGACAGACGGAGGCAGCAGCAACATCGTACAAGTCAGTGGACGACTGCAAAAAAGGTTGGCGTGTGAGTGAAAACACACACACACAAATTTCAGGAATGAATTCTACTGCTCATAAACCTGGTCATTCAGCAGTTTGACACGATAAACATTTATTGCGCCCGCTTGTCCCTGTGCTGCCGCTGTATACACAACCAACACTTCTTTTCATGCCATGTTAACACTACTTTCACCCCACTTACATCCCAGTCTGGTAAAAGTGATACATCAGGAAGGAATTTCATTATTTACAAATGAGCAAATGTCTATTAGACCTCAGATTGGTGATCAAATGTCACTTTAACCTAATAAAGCATGTTTTTTAACCATAACTCAGGGAATTCATGATATTATGATCATGCTATATCAATAAAATAATAAGAGAACAGACATTGATGTAAACTGCAGGTTAACTGGCTGGGGAAACGCACACAGTGGCTCATAGTTCTATTTTCACTTCACCTCTTGTTATTCATGGATCAATTTCACACGGATTTAACATTTGATGACTGACATTAATTGTTGTAAGATAACCAGTTAAGGATCCCACGAGCCACAAGCCATTCATCAGTTCATCTGCTGGTTGGCTGTAATGGTGGAAAAAGAAGCACTTGCTGGTGAATTTCCCCTTTGGTTAATTTAGCTGAGTAGTAGAGAATATATTCAGGCAGATTTGATGAGTCATCCATTTCAAACGACTCTTTGATGCGTCTCGGCTCTCTTCCACTTAAAGAAATAGCCTCTGTGATATTGACCTAAAAAAAAACTGGCTTTCATTGAAAACTCCATCTGAATTTAATCTGCTTGTTAGGGAACGTTACTGTTTGTAGTACATCAGAGGCAGCTGATGTAATACATCTGCTTTAAGACAATGTGACATCTTTTTTTTTTTTTTTTTTTTTTTTTAAAAACAGGCTGGACTGAGCGTTTCAGATGAAGTGAAGACACATTCTTGTTTTTTTTTTTTTTTTTTAATATAAGCATTTAATATAAGTGGGGAGTGCAGCTCATATTGTCAGATCAGGAGCCAGTGCTTTCAGCCAGAGATAAAATAAAGCTCTTGCTCAATCTGTCTTGGTGTCATAACATTTTAACAAAAAAGGTGAGATAATAGAGCCATTACATCTCCACCTGTCTCATCATGTGTATCCAAATTTTTTTGCTATAAACTGCCTCCAACATCCTGATCCAGATTCTGCCTACATCTGTTTTATTCTCCTGCTTTACTTGTCAGCTTCTGTTCCTCTTTGTCATTGAATTACTTTTTTTTTTTTTTTTGCATCTCGACTTAAATGAGCGATGATGTGATGCAGCTGTTCACAGAAATCAATGAATAGCTTAAAGAGTCTATAACCTTGAAAGCAGACCTGTGGGGTAATCCATAGTGACAGTGCTATTGTAATCATATTTTTGTTAGTAGGCCTAATTACTAAATATCAAGTTTATCGTTTACCATCATTACATAGGATCTGTACATTTCAGATTTTAGTTTTAGGGAAAGCTCCCCAATTTTTCTGAATATAAAAATTGGCAAATCTGCAACTCATTTCTTCTTGCATTGCTTACAAGTGTTACTGCAGTTTAGTATAAACCAGTCGTTGCTCATGTTGTATTTGAATGCCTGTCAATAATAATTATTATTATTATTATTATTATTGTGGGTGGGTTATATATAAATCATAAATAGCAGAGAAAAAGTTGAATGTAATGTTCACATTGTTTTTATTTGGGTCCACAAAAAAAGGCACTCCCTTTAGAAGAAGACAGGGGAAAAAAATCGGAGGAACATCAATATGGCTTATGTGGTTTTCCTTCTCCTGTGTCTTACTCAGTGATACACCTAAAGGATTCTTTTACAGTTAGACCAAGGAGCAGCACCAATGGAATATTGAGGAGGGTAATGTATCTCACGCTAGGGCATCCTAAATGTTGCAGGAAATTTTATTAGGCTCTGTGATGGAAAAAAGCCCCATCTTCTACTGATAACAGTTAAAACGGTATTGTGCAATTGCTCATGACGGTTTGCTCGTAGACCCACCCCACAGGCTAAGCCTCGGGGAAAGCACTCCGCTGTGGGTAGAACAGTCACTCAATGTCTGCAGCCATATAAGAGACAAGGCAACACACACACACACACTCACAGAGAAACCATTAACCCCTGTCCTTCCATATACCTCTGTATAATTACATTCTACAGGTAATCTGTGTTGGTAAATGCAAGGGAAAAAACTAATAGCTCACTATGCAATAACAGAAAAAGGTCAGAAAAATGATTCAGGTCTAATATGGGTTTCAATGAAGAAATGACACATGGATACAGAGCACTGTCACTTCTCTTGACATAAGATGTGACGAAGTGATGAGGTGTTTTTAACTTGTGACCTTTTCACAACACACTGATGCCTCGCTTATTAGACAGAAAGGCCTTAGGTTACACATCTTAAGAGATTGCATTTTAAAGCCTGATTCATTCCACTAATTGAGCTTTCCATAAAATCTACACTGATGGGGCTGGGCAATAATTCAAAAACATTGTATATAATGCAATATATAATGAATGTGATATAAGGTTCTTCAAACATAATGTAACGGAAGCGTATGAATGCTGTTCTGACATTTTGCAGGTTTCTTCGACTTTTTACTGGGGAGCAAATTCGGTTTCTAATCATTTTTGCATTCATCATAATAATTATTGATACTGACCCATTCAAAAAGATTCATTGTGATGACATTTTTGGCTATATTGCTTGATGATCCAAGGTCAAGTCAAGATATAGGGTCAGAGATTGAAATTCTAAATCATAAAAAAAAGACAATTTTACAGTTTGACTTGCTATATCAGATTTGGAACTGAAAGTTTACAGACGTCACCTGCAACCAGGCACCTATTGGACAATACCAGCTGTCCATCACACTTATGCCCACTCAAATGTGCTGTGCTTAACTACTGTATCTATGTGCCTCTAAATGGGAACAGAATGTAGTCATTAAGACCATTAACTTCTCAGGATTCAATATTTTCTGATGTTATAAATCAACTGAAAAGTAAACTAAATTTCCCACAGAATTCCACTCAAACTGAACTCCCTTTTGAACCCAGCAGAATTGCCCCCTGGTGGCTAACTGCTAGTTCTGGGCAAGTCTGTTTCTTTCTGTATCTTTAGGTTACTAGTGTATCTCCATTGCCCAGCGTTCTAGCTGCATCTATGCCACAGCGCCTCCTGTTGTCAGTATGCTTCAATATAAAGGGAGAATGCATGCTGATTGTGCCGATTTTTTAATCCATAGCAGTGTGGCTCTGTCCCTCAGTAACTGTGATGTGATAATTTTAGCCACCAGCTGACAATGAACATGGAGATACAGCCATTATACTTGAGTCTCTTTCACCTGAGCCCTATTGTGTTTCTGTTTCAACTAAATTACCTCCATTTTGAGTGGAACCCAGACAATGACAGGGAAAGGTAGGCCTAATTAAACCTAATAATAACTGGTTTTAGCCCGGCTCAATACACCTAAATGTTTTAGGCAAAAATACTGTGTATATCTTTCTTTGTGATTCTTTTGAAAATAATTTAATTTTGAGAAATGCTTTGGCAATCATGCACATAAACACAGTAGGTGGAAAAAAAAACCCAGAGAGGAGTTTAAAGAAAGCAAAGAACAAAAATGTCTCAGACTTGCATAAGAACTGGTTTGTTGGATGGAGTATGTTGTGTTTATGTGGCAGAAATTGTATAGCCAAGAATAGTTAGCACTGCCAGAACAAATGCCAAGTATGGAGAGTGACACAGGAAGCTGCATGTTTCTATGTCTGTGTGTGTGTGTGTGTGTGTGACAGATAGAGAGGGTGGGACTGTTGTACTGAGATTTGAATCCACTTGGATAGTTTGACTGTTTGCGTTAGCCTGCCTTTCTTGCCAGATGGCCATGGTTTGTGGTGTGGGACTGCTGTGGCACAGTCCATAAGGCAGCCGTCTCTCAAACTCATGTAAGAATCCCCTCGTGTGAAGTTGTTTTTTGTCTTAGGCAAATTCTCATTGTTTGTTACAGGCTCTGCTGTCTCACTACCTGAATTATAGAGAAGATGCACAAACAGTGTGGGAGGCCCGGTTGGGTAACTGATTCCATTTGTTTTAAATACTGATAAGTGAGACAACATCAGTGGTAGAGTAAATCAAATTCATCTATACTATACACAATCTATTTCTGCCATGCTTTAAAATAATATACTAAGTCATAAGACAAGTATAGTAAGCATAGTGACTTCAAGACAATGTCTAAAATAAAGGTATAGGTACAGTATTTGAAAATGTATCTGGGAGATGTGAAGAGAGTTGAAAACAAATATGAAAATAATTGTAGGTATCATAAACTTATCACATGCTAGGTCTGAATGCTCTTGTGTCCTCAGATCCAATCACAGAAAGTACATTCGGGGGGTTTCAGGACATATGTGGCCAGATTCCAAATTGCTCCATCAAAACAATCCATCCTCAAAACACATTAAAGACCACCTCCTCTGACCTGCTGCATTTTAAGTTTGGTTTTTTCCACCAACAAGTTGATTTAATTATATCCACTCGCACAATGTTGACATTGATTGCCACAGGATCTATTTTTCTTATACTTAAAATACTGTTTCATGTAGCAGCAGCATGGGTATTTAATGATGTAGTCTGCAAAGGCCCCTACTCATAGAGCACTTGGATCACTCTATGATTTTACATTAAGTCAACAGTGTGCGGCACTAGTGTGAAATGGAAGAAGTTGGCATGCGCATTCTGCAAAAATTACATACATCACTGAGCAAAGCTTTTCGGTAAAATTAAGAAGAGAGGTATACAACAGCTGCTGATTCATGCTCAGCTGATAGATCTGCAGCATCTACCCCAACAGCATGTAGGGAACTGGAAGGAGAGTCATCAAGACGACATAATCAAGCCAACATAATACAAGCTGTCATTAGAGAGACAGTACAAGCAATGTATTGCTTGTCCAAGAAGCATAACAGCTTATCCATAAAGCTTTGAACTCATGCAATATATTTTACAGAGCCATATGGAGCTTACTAGGCTATATGTTGTATATGTTAATGTTATGCACAAGTTAAATACTGATCTAAAAGTAACTGCTTAATATAATTAGCATTGAATTGTGAAATTTATCAGATTAACAAAAGCAGAGAACAGCAAGCTTGTCTTTTCGCTGCCAGCACAACCAGCACTCTGTTACAGTAAACCTGCTTGTTTTCTTGTGCAGTAATTAAAAAAACAACTGATAAGCAGAGCTGCTGAAGCACCAGGTCAATAAGAGGAGGTGTATTAATAAATCCTTAGTTAGAATGTTCCCACATACAGGTTCATACAACTATTATATTGCAACTTGAATAAAAGTTTGATTTTTATTTAATCAGAACATAAAAATATCTAACAAATGAAATACATTTTTAGTCCCTCAGATGGAAAATGAAGAGATAAATTAATAATGAGATTCACCAGAAAAAATGTCATAATACGACACATAATACAGAATTTTTGACAAAAAAAAACTTTACATTTTGAATCAGCTGCTCCATATTTGTATTAGAAAGTTATGAAGGGAGAACACTGCATCTCATGAAGCAGGAAAATAATTAGTATTAACTTCCTGCTTACTCTTTCCCCATCACATCCTCTTTATCCATCCATCCCTTCTTCCTCCCCATGTGGACAGACCACTCTGACCTGTATCTGTCTGGCATGGATGAGTCCCAGGTTCGGTTTAAATGCCCCAATTATTCTCCTGAATGATGATGTCTTGCTCCAGGCTGTGTTACTTTCTCCCTCTCTCTCTCTGCTCTCTCTCTGGCTCGCTTATGAAAGTTGGCACAACACAACAAAACCATTTACAGGGGCCAGATTAAGGGCACATTCACATAAGCTGTTCTGCCCCCCTGCAGCCAAGCATGGACAGCTGATGGTTGGTTTAGAAAACTCAACTCCAACAGCTTTGGTGCATCACACTTCCTCCTTTACTCATCACCGAGTTCTTGTTTCTGTTCTTATAATGATTGATATAAAGATTGACGTCTGTAACACAAACAAATGTCTGTTACATTTTAGCCACTCTCAAATGAGTTCACACAGTGCTGATGAAGTCTATCACCTCCACACAGTTCTCTGTGCTTGTGTGTTTCTCAGTATAGCAGCGTTTCGATGGCACCATTCCTGCACTGCACACAGGAAGTGACACGTTTTATGTCCAGACAGATGGAGACAGCATTACAATAGTAAAGTGAGACAGCTGCAAACAGGTTGGAGTATGACTGCAAACACAAAGAAGCGGCCGCAAAAAGTTTCGGCAGCCTGAAGGGATAAATGCGTTTTGCTTCCACTCGCTCCTGTGTTGCTAATGTACACACAATCACACACTCAGTCAGGTCTGATAGTTTTGCTTGGCAGAGCCCGTTTTCCGATGATGGGGGGCAGCATACAAATGATGTTACATAATTTCTGTTCAAAACAAAGATAGGAATAATAATAATAACATCACTAAAAAATATGAAAATATTGAAATTTTGAATATAAACCAATGCCCATTACATCCAAGCCATTGCCAAATACATGCTCACAAACCAGCACCACACAACTCTTTCTGTAAGTATATTAATGTTTTGAAATTTCCAAAACTGCCCACAGGAAGTGATTGTTTTTTACGTCAAGACTGACAAAAGCACTCCTGATCAGGTTGGAACATGGCTGAAAATGCCAAAAAGTTCAAAAAGAGGGTTCTAGTTTCATCGTGGCATAAAGCCAGACCAATTAAGCAAGGCCATAATACTGAAAAATAATTAGCCACTTAGTCAACTTAATGAAAGAAAGAAAAACTCAAAATGTTTTAAAACACATTATCATTGGCTCAGAATGATTTCTTTCTAAACAGGCCACAAAAATTCAAAAATGCCACATGGTAATTCACTGTAAATTTCAGTGAAAGTTATGAACTGTAGCCTAAGTGTTGATACTGTGTTGTGATCATTTAATCAATTAAAAAGTGTGAAAAAAGAATGCTTTAGAAATGTGGATTGGAAAGGACGTCATTTTCAAATTGCAAGTGACTCATCAACATGAAATGTTATTGTCTCAAAAGTATCAATCTAGATGATTGCATACTGAAGTGTAAGTGCGTATTTTAAAATGTCTTGGCTGAGCCACTGAGTCATTTCCTCTGTTTATGGTCTTTATGCGTAGCAAAACTCACCAGCTGCTGGATAAGGATTTCCTGGCACCTGTGCTGCCAAATGGTATTGATCTTGTAATCTTACTCTGTGCAGAATAGTAAGTGTATTTCCCAAAATGTGGAACCTTTTCTTTAATTTAATCCATCTTGCATGGTAGCAATATCCAGCAGCCTCTCTTTGCAAGTAAGTTTTGTGCCTTTAAGGAATATTAATGCTTTAGTGTAAAGGTTTGTAGTGAAATGAAAACTGAGACATGTGAGGTGAGGCAATCCATACTGAAGGTGACTTCACTTGATATGGTACCTCAGGTGCACTTGTACTTCTATCCCTGTTGGAAAGTGCAGAACACATTCAGTTCACACATGGATGAGCCCAGTAAAGTCAAACACTCCCATCTTTTTAAAGCAGCAGTATAATCCAACCTCCATGGTTATATTCCTACTTTTTACCACTGTAATCCTACATTACGGCTGAACCCACAAAACCTCGGGTGACATATGTTTCACACTCTGAAAGGTAGTCTAATCATCCAGCTCTTTTTCTTCACCCTATAATTGATCATATCGCATGTTGCCTTGATTAAACACCCACTCACACTTCAGAATGAATCATGCATTGCATGAACTTAGCATTAATCACGGAATAACCCCGTTCCATCTCCATTCCTCAGTCGGACTGTAATGGGATATTCATCTCTTGAACAATTAATAATATCAGAATGGGGCTTCTGCACTCCAGCCTCATTTTTTTCTTTCCCCAAAGTGTTATTTTAAGGTGGTCACGGGCAATGATTGAGAGGTCGCAACAAGAGCTCAAATGAATTTATTAGTGTAGATGCCAGAGGTGAAGAGAGGAAAGAAGTGAAGAAGCAGTGGGCTGAATGTGAGACTGTATTAATAGAAATAGAGAGCAGCAGAGCAAGGAGGAGAGAGGACCTAAAGGTGATAGAGTCATTGGCATGTTTTCACACACGTGCCCCCTGGAGAAGCATCAATAATCTTTATCTCTTCTCGAATTTTTGTATCTCTGTGTTTTTTTCTATCTGTAATAACCCCCTGCCACCTACCAGGTGATTCATCTGAAACACTGCAGCAGAGCTCCTCTGGGGGTTCATAGAATGGCTGCCACTATGATCCATAACTGTACATAACCACACACATGCGCAAAGAGAAGAGGAGCGCCGGAAAATAGATTATTATGCTCTATTAAAAGACGTCACTTGACCGTAACAAAATTAGAAGAGCCTATGATACACTGCAGCTGCAGTGGGGCATAAAATGCAGCAAAGGGATGAGGGACGAGGACAGAAGATGCCACCTAGAACTCCAAACTGAGGTCGTGTGAACTGCATGAAGTCATGTAGACACTCGAAGCATTTAAACTTTTAACTTGCAAAGAAAGTGGCCTACAAGAAATAATGGAAAATATAAGCCCAACCCTTGAGGTCAGGAGGAAACACAGTGACCATAAAAGATGATGCACATTTACAACATGTATTACAGCTTTTCTTATTCTACTGTGTAATTAATTAAACGTTTTAGTTTTGGGCGGTGTAAATGAGGAAAATTACCACCGCTCATGAACGTGTGACAAATAAAAGCCAATTAGCTTTGCTTCAGCACTTAAAACTGTGGGGATAAATTGTTTTCACAAAACAAACAAGACATACCAGGACATTGTGAGACTTTGAGGTGCTAATAGGCAAGTCCCCCCCCCCACTTCTAACTTTATGGTAAGCTGAGCTAACTGGCTGCTCTACCCTCATGTGAATCATTACTAAACGCTTGGTAAGAGCAACAATCTTCACAAATCCACCTCCCAAAACAACAATTCCCTCAAGTGAAAGTGTGGCCACTAAACAAAGAGAAGCAGGAACTAAATGAAATAAAATAAAAGATACATCCATTCATCCATCCATCCACCAAAGTTAATACCTATGTCTCTGAGTTACACTTGAGCTACATATCAAGAGTAAATGAGAACTTAGGCACCTTACCTTTATAAGACATCTTATGTTTCCTACTTTTAGTCCTGTTCCAATGATTCTCCATCAGTTGTCCAGTGTTATATGGCACAGGTTTAACACTCATATTGGTCCATAATGATCCATTTTCCTTAAAGTCATTCTCCTTTTTTGGCGACAACATATTTTGTGCACCAAGTCTACCCCATGTGCGTCCCATAATGATGACATCTTTGAAGAGACCATGAACAGCATTCTGGGAAGTGTAGGAACAGAGGCTTGTAATTACCACTTTTGTCCACTGTTGGCTGCTGTTCAACAGTTCATTTCCACTAACCAGACATCACATTTTGTCTTCAATTGATGGATGCCAGCAACTGTGACGAACATGACATCTACAACTGAAGATGAGCAAGCCAGTAATCTAACCAGTGTTTTTAAAGGCCTGTGACTCATTCATTTCATTAACTATCACTGCGTTAAATCACAATTTAAAAACAAAACCACTTATCAGCTGAAAAACACTGCGAATGCAAGGCCATTCATACAAGTATATATTCAATAACCCTTTGAAATTGAAGTATTATGAAGGAATAGTAGAAATAAAATGCTACTGTACTAAAAGTAGGTGCCTGACATGTCTCACATGCATGTCTCACATGTTCCCAGCTGTCTGTCTGCTGCCGTACCTGATGCCAAAAACACAATCCTTCATGGCGGGCAGAGACAATGTGCTTGAGCATCAAAGGATACCAGTTTCTTTGAAGCTCCTTGGCATTGGTGGACCACTCCATATGTGCTGCACAGCACCCCCGGTGGACATGGTGCAAAACAACGTGACGTCCTGCAGAGGCTTTGGGGCAAAAATCCAGGACAATTTAACACACATGCTCGTGTATGTTCATCAATGGGCTGCAACAAAATTGAAATAATACAAACCACAGTGTGACAATGGCATAAGGAAAATGACATCTACTTATTAAGTCTAGTGCAAGGAGAAACCAAAGAGGAAAGCGTGTTTCATGAGGACAGTGTTAATTATTTTGCAGTAAATTCTGATCCTAAACTCACATTTATTGTCTTGTTTTTATTTGTATCATAAGCTTAATCTCTTACTAATAACTATGGTGGAGTAAATTTTTCCCCTTTGACAAAAACAACTGTCTGAAACTGATCGAGGCTGAACTTAAATAGAACCACAAATAAAGAGTTAAATGATGACAATGACCGGAACAGAGAAGGTTCAAAATTAAATTAATGTTCAGTTGACAAGGACACTTTCGAGAACTGCAGTTAGAAAATCCATGTGACCCTGTTAGCTGTTCAAAGTTGAACTTGAACTTAAATTATACAGAAACCGGCCACAATACAAAGTACATCCATAGCAGTGACTCAGTGCATTTAGGCATGTAGATTTTGAATTTTGGCACACAGCTAGGGTTTATAGAGGATGGTTCGAAAAACAGAAATTATCCAGAGAGCAGCCGTTGTGATAACAAAGGTCAGAGGAAAATACTCCAACTGGTTTAGAATTTTATACACTGAGTCTCAAAGGCTCATTACATTACATAAAGTAATATCAAACAGATTCCACCATCAGTCTGAACCCATTTACCAAAAGTCATACCATTAACCCTCTTCTTTAAACCTGCCATTTCTTTTATGGAAGACTTGGCAGTTGATGCACCATAAGATTTCAACATTTTAAACAAAAAAAAAAAAGGAGAAACAGCTTGTCATGACTGGAGAAGTGGTATTTTATATCTGTATCGAAAACCTGCCATTAAGACTTTGATGAGTCTTAAGAATAGAGTTGTGAGTTGAAGATTCAAAATTGAAAATCACATTGGTGTTACTTAACGATGAATTAAATACCTGACATGTCACATTTATTTTATGCCCACCAATTTGTATTTCAGCTCTGTCACTGAGAGATTTTCTGTTTAATCCATCATTTTGGCAAACGTGTCAGCAGTACTGTACCCATGAGCCTCTGGTGCTGCTGCTGTGGTGACTAAGCCCAAGCAAGGTATGATTTTGGTGTTTCATTTCAAAATGCAATAATTCTGCCCCTTAAAACGTCACATTTGACTATTTATTTTTTTTGTTCAAAGACGTATTGTAGATATTGTAGCGATTGGGTCTATGAGGTGAAGGAGTATATAAAGGACCAGTGCGCAGAGATGGGAATAAAAAGGTTCAACATGATTTATTACAAAAATACAAAGAAAAGGAGGAACGTGGGACTAACAAACAAAAAGGGGGAAAGGCAACTAAGGGCACTGAGGCTGGCCGGGTGGCAAGGCAGGACTCAGGGGGAGAAAAAACCGGAACTAGGAAAAAAGGGAGAACAAAACGCAGTTAGAAAAATGAACGTAAAAAAGCCAGATCCAGCAGTAACAAAAACAGAGTGAGGTCAGAGAGTTGAACGATGTGACGCATGTTACCCGTGAACTGAGTGGGACACACTGACAGCAGGAAGCAGGAAGCAGGAAGCAGGAAGCAGGAAGCAGGAAGCAGGAAGCAGGAAGCAGGAAGCAGGAAGCAGGAAGCAGGAAGCAGGAAGACACAGTATAAGTAGGAGGAGTTGATGAGTAGATCAGGAACAGCTGCGCTGATTAGTCTCCCTGCCTCACCTGCCAACCAGCATCCTGAAACAAAAAACCTTGAAAAAAAGCTTCCCCAGGAAACACAAATGCTTAGCAAAATAAAACAGGAACTAAAGAAAATAAAGGAGAGGCTGGACCCGGGACATGACAGATATTCTGATATTCAGAAGTGAATCATTAAGAATTTGGTATCAATTTGACTCTAGCACATGCTCACTGCAAGTTGTGTCATACTCTCCATAAGGAGTGTAAGAAAATATCTTAATATTTCATGGTGTGATACTGCATCAATTATTTAAAATGCTGTATTGATACATCGGAAATATTTTGACAGTGGCTTTGTAGTGTGCAGTGGTTTTGTACTAGTTGACTCCAAGACTTTGAATCATTTGACTTTCTACCGCTCAATCCACTCATTTTAGTTAATTTATTTTATTTATCTCTAATGTACAGCACTTTGCTTCAGCTGTTGTTGTTGTTTTTAAAGTGCTTTATAAATAAAGTTGGATTGGATTGGAATTGTTTTTTTGCATATTACACTGTCATTTTTTAATATAACAGAGCTTTTCTTAAAATATACTCAATGTGCAGACTGTGTCTTGATATATCGCAACATATCTTATTCTCACAGTCAGAATATGTGTAGTAAATGCCAGATTTTTGCCAGTATACACACTATGTTGTCTATATGAAAACAATTAAATTGACTTTCCTAGAGTCCCAGGTTAAATGTTTTCACACTTTTTCCACCTTCAATCTCTGCCAAGAAATTACCAAACCAAAAGTTTTAACAATAGTTCATGTTCACAATTGTGAGTGCAACCTCCTGGAGGAGAATGTTCTCAAGTCACCAACATCTTGAATTATCACAAGTTCACTTCGCATCAGAAAGTGAATGGATGGTAACAAGGAGATACAGTATATTCAGTGCACGGCACAAGAGCCCGTCTATTTTCAGCTCACCCGGTGTCGTGTCTTCACGAAATGCACCGCATATGATTCACAAAGCCTTTTGTCCGTCCACACTTCGTGTGTCTCCTTGAGAGGCACAGGAAAGAGAACAGCGTAAACCTACAGATGCCTTCGATATTCTCTGTCGGCTGTGTGGAAGACAGAGCTCAGAACAGCAGCCTACAGTGCCTTTTTTTTTTTCCCCCGTGCGTGCTATTGTGCCACAGGAGGGTACAACATCCTGCTTCCACACACATAAATTCAGCAGTGATTTCAACAGCTTGAGGTATTTAAATTTAAACCACAAAATGCCAACAAAGCACAGCAGTGTATGCAAATCCACACTGCTTTTAACTTTGATTGTAGCCTTTCAACTTTTCTATAGAGTTGTAATGCCAATACAACCTATGCTGTTTATATACTGTATTCTTTTTCTTCATACTACAAGTCTGGTTTCTGTCTTACACTAAAGACACTAAAGTATTACGGCAATTATAAATGAGAAGCTCTACTTTGCTTTGATTGCAGGCGCAGCAGTGATGTGACAGCATGCTGTGAGTATATATATATATATACACTATATGATTATGTAACAGCCATGTGACAGCTGAATGTAGTTCCTAACAACCATGTGATAATGGTTTAAAAAGGCTCTTATATCATGAGAGAACCAGATATATCATTCAAGCTTTCTGTTGTTTTATTCCAAATATTTCAAACAAATATGGTGACATATTGTTTCCCAAATTTCATTCTTCAGACTTCAGATTAAATCTGTGGCTCTGTTTTATTATTTATTGCCAAACAGTTCACTTTTTTTTTTTAAATACAGTCTCTCGTGCACATGAGCCACAGTTTATAGACGCACACATTCAGATATGGAGGCTACAGTGTTGGTGACCTGTGAGCAATTCTACTGGAACAGTGGCTGAGTTAAGTCCATGTTCAAGGGCGATGCAATTTTTGGTTATCAGATCACATGTACTGCTATGAGATTACAGTAATCTTTTATTCCCTCTAACACGTAAATTATTGGCTGTGCAGCTCCGTTCCTTGCAGTCGGCTCTGTTGTCAGCCAGCTCTCAGTAAGTAGGTCTGATAATGTCGATTGCAGATAACAACCGAAAGGATTCCCAGAGCTTGTGTCTCTTATGCTTTTCCAGTCCATTAGTCTTACAGCCTGTGTGGCCGACAATTGACTGAATGAGATCTGAGCGTCATCTCATGGCGAGAAAAATATCTTGTCTCTCCTATAGATCCTTGACGTATGCTCTGTTCCCCTCCTCGTCTTCTCTACCTGTGATGTTTTCCTGTCTGAAGAACCTAGGTCTTCTTCCTGTTTCTCTCACTCTCATTCAACCCTTTCTTATAACACCAAACTATTCATTACCTTGTCTGCTATGCTTGTTTTACTTCACTGCAGACCAGTAATGTATATATATATATACAGTATATGTCATTTTTATTGTGATAATAGGCTCTTAGTGATACACTAGGGTATTGAGGCTTCCGTATAGAATGGCTGTGTATGCAATTATGTATGTTATGTATGTTTATTAAACAGTAGTCCCAAATGGGAATGATCAAACTGCGGTTAAAATATCAGCTGTTGCCAAAGATACTGGATTCTTATAGGTTGTTTTATACTTTCAATGCCTCACACAGTTAAGTGCAATCCTATTTCACCACTTGCCGATGCAACTTGAAGAACATGACACATAATCACAAAAGCAAAAGAGATTCGACATGCCACTGTCAGAAAGGTTATACCCCTATTGCTAACATCAGGTATGGGAATGTACTTGTCTGAAGCAAAGTCGTGACATGTCAGAAAATGTATTCAACACACTGGAATACTGGAATTAAGTGATATGGGCAAGTTCCGTGCACATACCTTAAACAGGTCCACCACCATTTCCAGGCTTCAGAGACGTTTTCTAAAAATGTTTTATAATGCCTACAGTCAATGCAAGTGAAATAATAACTATTTGTAGCAGTAGATTTTATCCACTATCTCTTATAACCCTAGTTTCAAGGAGCAGGGGACAAGAGTGTGAGTAAAAACAAGGAATGGGACTGAGCCTTAATATACAGTATAAATCTGCTAGAACTGGGCCCACTGATTTGACTATTCATTTATTCAGTAGGTGTTTAGTTTTTATGATTCAATATTCTTTTAGGGGTTATTAATGACCCCTAACAACAAAATACATTTTGTTAGTGCACTATATTGTAACTTTATTTGCAGTATTAAATTTAATACTGCAAACTTCAGCCTCTTCAGAGGGACAGATAATTAAAATTCTTTGGTTTTGTACAGCTAAAGCTGAGGTCACACTGCTGGGAATCTGCACATAGAGGACAAATCAAATACTAACTTAGTTCTGACAACAGGGAACGCACTCAGCAACTGAGTAAATACAGAGACACAACACAAGGTGCAGTCATGTCGCAAGGCAGCTATCAAAATCCCCAAAAATTATCCCCCAAAGATAAGCAAGTCTCCTGTAACAAAACAAAAACTGACAGTCATCAAAAATATACTAATTTTCACAACAGTCTGGACAGAAGAGGGGGAAACAGCTATATTTGGATGAGATAGAGGATAGAGAGATGAGAATAACAGGGACTGTAAAGTCTGGAGGGAGCAGGAGATGAGTAAACTTTTTCAGACTTAGGCAGGCGAACTATGGCAGCGTACAAGGCTATTTGCAACGTCAGCACACCGCATCTCCAGGATTTGGTCTTACATTGTTCACAATACAGGTATTACGGTAAAGGTCAAACCAGTTATCCAGCAGCAGGCCTCGTCCCCCAAAGGATCCCGCTAAAGTCTCCTGTCAAAAATCACCACATGTTTTCGAGAGACCAAGTAATACCCAGGGATATTACAAGTGAGAGAAATGTCTTAAATGAACTTTTGTTAATTTCTGTCATGTCACTTTCCAAGGTCAGAGATGATCCTTTAAAAAGGTTGAGGTTTGAAGTAATGTTAATGAGAACAAGAGCCAAGACTTCAACACTTTATCACCAGCACCTGAAGTCATGACGTTTTGATCCTCAGAACCAGAAGAATTCTCTGAATCTGTTAAGAAATTTACCTGCCTAAAAACTGTTACCATGAACTGTTAAGCATGAAAACCCCCCCTGATTAAGATGTTGCTGCAAAATCCATAATCTGGATCAGATTGAGATATAATTGTCTGATGGTAGAGAGTGCGGGTCACCATACAAATCCCAAATTTAGTTAAAATCTGACAATTTGGTACAGTTTTGCCCATTATAAGCGGTAGGGACTTTTCTGACATCATCAGTAATTAGATTCTTCCCAAAATGTAAGGGGAACATACTTGGATGATTACATGCCCACATGCCCATCGCAAGAAATTGAGATTATTCTGTCAGAAACTGTAGACAGAAGGGCAAACTTACAGATAAACCCACACAGATGAAAACAAAATCTCCTCGGTAATAACGGGCAGCGACCGGATCAGGGGACAAACTGGAACAGACTCAGTCCAGCTTAGTCCAATTAGTCGACACCTATATGCTGCCTTGAGGAAAGGTGTTTCACACTTGTCCCTTGCTGGAGACAGAGGTATTCATACACCCTCCTCTCCAGTCTAAACTCTTAGCAGTGCCACTCTGTGTATCCCAAACTTTTAATTATATTTGATGAGCTGCCATAAAAATCCAATTTCCCCCAGTGTCTGCAGGCCCTTTTATTATTGCTCTGTTACAAGAGACCTTGCATTTATTTCACGCAGACTCCAAATATTCACCTCAAAGAGCAGCACGGACTCACTCATCATTCTTTTGTGTTTTTCTCACTCTCTCTCTTTTTCTCCTCCTGCCTCATGACACCACCAAATAGCTGTCCCTGCTTCTATCAATCCTCTCATCTTCTGCGTCTCTTTAAGCTCCATCCTTCACAAGAGTGTGCCCCCCCCCCCCCCCGCTCCGCAGCAAATATAGTTCATTACATTTTTAATGTTGTTTGTAATTGCTTTGCACTCTCCACATGTCAAGAGCAAATCATTTCTCCAGTCTTCATTGACAGTATCTTTGCTGTGCAGCGATCTCATTGAGCCTTTCTGCAAGTGTTGAACAACACACACACACACGCACATTAATTATTTATATATAATTAAAATATCCTATCCTATTTTGCTTATCAGGACTCATCAGGTCTTAGCATTCAGCCTCTTTTTCTAAGCATTTCAAACTGTCAATATTACTCTGTGTTGTATCTCAAATTCACTCTGCTACAGAAATGTGACAAGTTAGTTAGTAGTAGACACAGTTTTACAGCCATTAGCCAAAATCTGTGAATGATGTGTCTAATTCTGATTACGGCTGGACAATAATTAAAAACTAAACAATAATGTACATGTATACTGTGCTATAAATGTCCAAAATCAATATGACAAAGGTTCAATATATGGTATATCAGTGTGTGTGTGCAAAGACACAACACTTAATTGTTGTCATGATTAACTGGCTTCTTCAGCTTTAAGTCCTGAGTACAATTAAATTAAATTATCTTTAATTATCTGACTTTTTACTGCATTATCAAAAGACTTTTTTGAAACTTTAATTTCATGATATACAATGATATACTTTTTTTGTCCACATGACTGAGGCCTTATTTATACAATGAGGCTCCGCGGTCCAGATCTGTATTACACAGTATATAAACCTGTTTATATTGACTCTTAACTTATCATCCAGCATGCATAGGTCTCACTCACTCTTTACCGCTTTATTCTCCAGATTAGGGTCATAGGGGGGCGCTGGTGTCTAATCCCACCTGGCATAGGGTGAAAGGTCGCCAGTATAGAGGCCACATAGAGACAAACAACCATCCACTTTGTAAATTGTAAAGAAATATTATATTCCAGGAGTCATTGCTCCCAGACAAGAACTAGTCCAGAACAACAGGCGGCATTAATCTTCTATCAGATTTTGTTTTTTGTTTATTTGCATATTAAACATATTAAACAGAAATATATACTGTAGAATATGTTAATGATTATATACTATTTGAGTCAGTTAGTTGTTTTTTAAACAAAGCCACGTCACCCATAGCAAACTATATTTTTAACCTTATTGTAGCATGTATTGCTTTTATAGTTAAAAAGCAGAAGATCGCAACATGAAAGAAACAACAAAACAAACCACTTCTGGGTGTCTCCGTTGTCTACCAACCTGCCCAGGAAAGGAAGCAAAACACAGCTCATCCTACGTGTCAAAACACAAAGCTGCTCAGTAACCCAACCAGATTTCATACAGGAGCAGGGCTTTCACCGCTTTGTAGTGGGCAAAATCTGCCTTTTTCTGACTTCAACTCAGAAAATACCCAACAAACAGATGAAATCCAGAGAGAGGAGTAAGACAAGACGAGGCTAATCACTAGAGAGGAGCAGAAAGTAAGAAAGGGGGAGTAAAGATACAGCAGAGGAAAAACACAGAAATGCTATTAACTCTGTGTGTGCGTGCGTGTAAATGAGAGCGAGAATAACATGTTTGACCCTGACTAGAAAAATGCTCTTACTCAACATCTGCACCTTTAGAGTAAGTTTGTCCTCACAAAGAAAAAAATGCAAGAACAGACACACCTTTAACTGTGAACTGTCTGCTAATTAAGTATTATAGAAGTGAAGGGAACCATTAAGCGGAAATAAAAGACAAATAACAAATAATAAAATAAATTCCACCTTATTGATAAGAATGTTTACAAACAGCTACGGACAGCTGACTGCTGTGGCTTCGATACTAAATACAAGATCAGGACGCAGATTGATGTGAACCAGTACCAGCCACCACATCGTTTCACATTGCGTCATTTAAGCATTTAATGAAAAACACCCCCCCCACTCATGTGTACCACAAAAGTATGAGACCTTTTTAAAAAAGAACAGGATCAGGGATTGGAAATTATACATGAACACAAGGTCTCACAGATATAATATTGTAGGCTTAAATGTTAAGCCATCACAGCATTGTTTCACTTCTAGTGGAAGTTCTCAGATAAATGCTGTGCTTAAATGTGAACATGCACAATCCACACTGACCTGTAAGGACACATCCTTACAATTAAGTGCTCACATTAGATAAAAATAGATTCCCATGTCCCTTGTCTATTCCAAACCCTCCTTATCTCAAGTGCATTAAGCCAGGTCATGTCCCTTCCACTGCATTACACATGTACATGTCCTCAACATCACACTGTAACACACAGCCCAGAGTGTGGGAGTGTGGATGCAAGAGTACGGACTCATCTATCACAATCATGTGTAGGATTGTATGTATGTATGTATTTTGTATGTATTTTGTGCATCAAGATGCCAAAACAGTTGGGGAAAAGCAAACAGGAGAACATTTTACAGGATCACCGAAGATCCCAACGGGCAGTGGAGATGCATCACTGCCAAAAAACAATGGAGTGATTGAAACCCACAGTCAAGGAAATCTGTTTGTGTTCTGCTCATTTCAGGTACAGAATCCAATTCCGACTAACTTTAAACTCTTGTTCATTTCACATGCTTCTATTGAAATGTGTGTGTTTTTTTAGAAACTTCAAGATGTCGGGTTACTGCAGGTCTGGAATAATGTCCCCTTCAGTTCTTTCCACACACAAGGGACTGATATGCATTCAGTCAGTCCAGTTCTGCGATATACTGCTTGATCTCTGTGGATTTAAAGTGCACGGTCGACTCTGACGGCTTGAAAGTGGCACCCTTCATCTTTCCTGCCACCATGGCGGTGTAAACAAATCATATTATTCCCATTTTTTGAAAGTTAGACAAAGCTTGGCAAATGAGCGGACTCCGGTGTAAACAACACCCAATAGGTGCCTGGTTGGAGATGACATCTGTGAATTCCTCTTTCAAAATAGGACTTTGTTTTGTACTATGTTGGTGTTTTTCCTTTCTTTCCTTTATTTCTCTCATGGAGGTGTACTGCAGTAGTTTTGTCTCGTCAGTGTTCCACAGTCATCTCTGTTCGTCTGTCAATCACCTACGGAGACATGACAGCTTTTGACCCGTTCTAGTGTTGCAGCTCATAAAACCAGCTTAATATAAAGGAGAAAATAAGATTGATTCACAAAGCCTGTTTTATACGGCTTATTGCAGCTCCCCGTATAAGCAGCACAGAAGAGACGATGTGACAGACGAAGGAGAGAGAGTGGGGTCACGGGGTCCATGAATATCCACTTAAGTCTCATGAAAATTGTTTAAATCACTTCATGCATGCGTCACTGTTGTGTTTTTCAGTGGCTGTGACTCAGACTTGAATTGCTTTTGTTGTTTCTTTTTTTTCTGGGCCCTAAACTGAACAAAAGCTCCGACTTCAGAGGCAGTCGCTTGATGACTGTTGATACTGAGGGAGCCCTGCTCAGTGACCCCTGTGACCCAGAGCCTTAAATCTCTGAACGAGAAAAAAAAAGGGGGGGTGAAGAGGTGCAGTTTATGATATCGCACTTCAGTGGGCACCAGAGAAGAGAAAAATAAGTATCAATTTTACGAGGGACTCTAAATCAGGATGGGTTTGCAGAGACGACTTTATTGTTCAATCTGGCCGCCTATTCTGGAGCCGTTAGCGAGGTTAGACAAGCGAGCGATGAGCACGCCCGGCTTGCCATAACAATAATCATCTCGCTAAGCCCGCAGCTCACGACCTGTAAATTGATTAAGAAGAGGATGATGACAGAAAGATTCTCTGCAAACTTCGACTAAGCGCAGTGTGATGAATTTTCAGGCCTTTATTAGATGGACCGTCTGTCCAAGCATGCTGAATCCAGAGAGGAGATGATGAGATGGTGTGAGGAGGGTAATGGGAAAACTCCCAGCTCGTTGGCGATGTTTATACGAGCTGTCTATGGCGACGAGAAGGGCCATGGCCTGGTTTGTCCTGAGATGAATAAAAAATCATCTTCTCTGTCTGTTTTATTACAGAAGAATCATTTCTCCCAAATCAGAGCAGATAAATAATTTAGAGGAAAATGAAGGAGGCTGTGTGGTGTGTGCGTGTGTGTGTGTGCGTGTGTGTGTGGGTGTGTGTGTGTGTGTGTGTGTGTGTGGGCGTGTATGGGTGTGTGTGCGTGCGTGTGTGTGGGTGGGGCCTTTAACAAAGCCTCTGTTTACGTCCGTCTTTGTGTCTTGTGCACAACATGTGTCTGTTTGCAGGACTGTCACATTAAAAACCAACAAAAGCCACACGGATGGATGGTTGATCTGCATCACAGGCCTTTCCTGCAAGAGGAAGCAATATTTCGTCAGACTCCGGTTGAGATATTGCAGCCGAGTCGTGCTTCATCAGACAAGTTGACACAAACAAGTTAAACATGACTCCATCCAACTTTAATCGGCCCCTCCAGGAAACTCAGGGAAGCTGAGGTCTTTTTTTATATTTTTATTTTTTATATGCAAAATAAACTTCTTTTTTTGTGCCATAATTACAAAAGTCTTGCATTGTTTGGCCAATCTTTTACAGCAAAAGTCATCATTTTCAAAATGATGAAGGCTGCAATTCTTTCTTTCTTTTTTTAAAAATAATAATTTAATTAGTGTAACTTAGACTTAAGCCAAAGCCTCATAAACTATAAGTTATCCAGGCTTCATAAAGTGGTAAGCATGAATTTAATCACTCTAACAATATTTTAAATATTACTTTTAAAGGAAAAGGTTCAAATTTAAGCCAGTTGTTGAACTGTATTTATTGTGTGGCAAGTTAACAATGTTAAAGGCAATAAACCCGAACTGAATACTGCAGTGTTGGATACTTAGCAAAGGTCAGTTCATTGGCTCAGGGAGAGAGAGAGAGAGAGAGAGAGAGAGGCGGTGGTTGAGCGAGCAAATGAATGAAAGTTAGCAGGATCAAACAACAAAAGGTTTAACTAAGACTAAGATTCAGATTGCAACCTGCATACCACTTTTCTTGTAACTAAAGATCACAGCCCATGTAACCTGCTATTACTTTGTAAGTTAATGTAACAAGGGTGTAACTAACCGTGTAATAAACAGTTTTTTCTAATTACAGCCTATACACTCTGTAATTACTCTGTATCTAAAGGTAACAAGGGGAACTAAACGTGATTTAAATTACACGCCGCATACCATGTAATTACCCCGCAACTAAATGCAATATGGGATAACTAATCGATTTCTGTATTACCCTTTTATATGTTTATTTTTAAATGTATGGAATACGTTTGTACAGACTGATTCTACCCACATTTTTTTTTTTTTTTGCATCATTTCAAGCTACAGTACATTTGTGCCTCAAATTGTTCAGCTCAAAGATCATGAAGTACTAATATTACACCAATTATTTTCAACTCTCCTAATATTCAAAATAATTGCACCTGTAAAAATTATATTAACCTTTTATTTTTAAACACAGAATCCATCAAAACTGTTCTAACTGGGGCCATGAGTGAAGCTTCATGACAAAAGCTTTTTAACTTTCCCCATGAGGCTACTTACCCTCAGGCAGTTAACTGAAAATTCCTAATTCAATTACTTACCTGCAGACACATTTTCTTTGATTCACAGCTATGCCCGCGCGTAAAAAATACACCAGTGTTTTGTTTTGTTTTTTTATTGAAAAAGAAATAGTAGCAGCAGCTCTGACTCTGATACTGTAGAGACATCTACAACTGTATCGATGAGATTTCCCATGGTGATATGAACTGCTCAGCCAAAACAATAAATAAATACAGAACACTTGTTTTTGTTGGACCAAAGAATCACAACATTTATTTCAATCCACTGTTAATTTAATGAATTAACATTACCTTTTTTGTTGTTGTTTTTCTCCCCATGCTTGTACCTCCATGGGGTTAAGCTCTGAAATCTGTGGTGGACAATCCATGTGTGAAAATGATGACCAACGCTTCCTGAACCATTCTGTCACAATTTGAGCCTGATGAATCCTAACATTGTCAACTCGGAATATGTCCAAAACCCCTGGTCATTCAGTATATTCATGTAGTCAGCTGACCTCTTTTTTGGGGCACATGATTTTGCTGAACTTAGACTCACTGTAGTAACTTTTGGTTGAGCGGCATGCAAAATCAAGAACAACCATTTGGCCACTCGCCCTCCTGCTCACAGCACACACACACAAAATAATACCGCCCTAAGAACCTTGTGCAATATAATGCAGTTATTTTGGGATCGAGTGCATTTTTCCTCGTAAAATGTAAAAGCATTAAAGCAGTCAGGAAATCTTTTTCTTCAACATTAAACAACATGCAGTTTTCCTTGATGCTATTGCAGGTATACATATGTATGTAGTTAGGGGTTCAAAGCTCCAAACTTAAGGAAGCTTTTCTATAGATCTGACGTCGCAGTGAACGCGTAATCAAACAATTTCAAAACATAACCGCTCCAAAATACCGTATTCTCTCCTTCCTGCACTCATACTTAATACCATATTTGCTTCTTAATTTCAATGTAACACTCACCC
Organism: Brachirus orientalis; assembly: GCA_016785285.1. NCBI lineage: Eukaryota > Metazoa > Chordata > Actinopteri > Pleuronectiformes > Soleidae > Brachirus > Brachirus orientalis. The sequence goes on along the minus strand of JAFBJR010019380.1, from coordinate 2,381,654 downwards.
ACAAAAGAAACAGGGAATACTGTGAAGCACAAAAATAGACACACACACACACACAGGCACAGCGGACCCTGCACATGCCTCTTTCTCTGCCCTTCACAGCACATGGACCAATCAAAATGGAGAAAGCTGAAACACTGCAGAGCAGTCAGGCATCTCCTCCACTTATGGACTGAATTAACCTTTCCACAGATGTCATAATATAATAGGTTATACCATGTGCTGCACACTGGCATTTGTCTTGGATAAGGTGCAGGGTTCCTCCTGCTAAATGCCACCAGTAATGAAGCAGCGTTTCTGTCTGTACCTATGCTTCCTCTAATCTGCAGTTAATGTCCCTCTAGAGTATATGTATGAAAATGTGCGTATTTGTGTGTGTGTGTGTGTGTGTGTGTGCATGTGTGTGAGGAAAGTAGAAACTGTGAAATGTGTGTCTGTCCTAAAGGGACTGGGATGGATCGTGTATATTAATGTAGGTCATCAGTACTGCCTTCAGAAATGTTAATATCATTCATCACCAGTATATGTGCAGTGCTGTAACTAAATACTGTTTCCCCTTTTGTTAACAAATCACTGAACGCGTCACTTTCTTAAGTATCCACTGATGGGAACCTAAAAAGATTTGGCCACAGAATATAAAAGTTACCTATGACAGGCCAAAGCAATAAATACAGTACAACATATTAAACAGGACATCTGTATGTATAGTATAGTTCTGTCAATATTAGAAGGCATTTTTCCTCATTTCTATATGTATATTATAAATATTCCCACATACTGATACATAATACTTTGATTTCCATGACTGTTTTCTGTCTTGCTATGGGTTGTGGCATCGATGGTAACCTGCTCTGGTGTCAGATCACATTAAAGGTCTGGACTTAAATAAGTGATATCTTAAACATGAGCCTCTAGTGTGAACCCCTCTAATCTAAAGGGATAAAGTGTTGGCTCTTTACCTCGCACCATCAGCAGGTCAAGCTGACCTTTAGTTATTTGTTAAAATATCAAACTACCTATGAGCTAGAGGCTCAGAGAGATTTTCACAACGCATCTCAATTGTGTTCGCTGATTAAAACATCTGCCAAATTAGACAATGAGCATCTCTACAATAAATGTTATTGAATGAGGACATTTACTGTCTACCATAAAGACAGATGTGAAATTTGATACTGATTGACCATTTCATCATAATTTTCTCTGAGCCAGCTTTTAGTAGCCTTTAGAAAGGTTTTGAGCATGAAATCAAACACAGTACAGGTGGGTTTTCACATTTGGTATAAATGAGATAAATAAAATACAAAAAATACAAAAGGAACACATATGAGACCCCATTTCAGGAACTCTCTGAAACGAACATAATTGTAAGACATTATAATGGCAGATGTGTGCCATATATAGGTGAAATGCTGTCTTGAGTCACACAGGGACGTACAAAAGATCAGTAAAATATATGGTCTTTTCATTATGAACCCGTCTTTCATCTCACTGTCCTCCTCCCATGTTGGTCAAATTTGGACCATCCTGAGCAGAGGAGAGGACCCAGTGGGCCTGACCACATCCTGCACTGACAGCAAACTGCATCTGCCCCATGAAATCCTCCAAAACACATTCCCCTTTATCACAGTGTGGTTTCAAAAGATTTTGCAGTTGAAGTTGGAAAGCCGCGCAGATGCACGAGAGAACTTTGAATTAAAATGCCACCTAAACAGCAAATCATTACATGTTCACTGGTCTCTTTATTAAGTACACAGGACACCTTAAACCTAATAAATGGCTGTGCGTTAAAATCCTGAAAAGTTCTTAAAAAGGTTAGATCAGCCCATCTGGCACCAACAACCATGCCAAGCTGAAGGTCACTGAAATTACATTTGTTCCTCATTTTGATGCTGAGTTTAAACTTTAGGTCATCCTGACTATGTCTAAATCCCAAAAGACACTGAGTTGCTTCCAAATTGTCAGATTAGATATTTTTGTCCACAAGCAATATAACAGGTGTACCTAATAAAGTGTACATTTTGGGTTTTTGCAATGAATACATTTTGGACTGACCATACAAAAGTAGTAATACCTGAAAATATAAGTTTATCCACTGTTCACTTGAAAATATGATTTATAAATGTTTGGAGTTTAGACACTGTATGTCAAACTAAAACCACAACCTTAATCCTTTTGTGTATCCATCGCATCGATAATGATATAGTTTCTACTGTATGCTTTGAATAATAAAGAATTTAAATTCAATTTGCGGCTGAATGTGAAGTCTGACTTGAGCGAAAGAAATTCATCACATCATTGGTAATATTGTCAAATTTGTGTTAATCGAGACGTGACATGGAGCAGCAGCGTGCAATTAGTGGAGAGGCTTCTAATGTCATCTTGCACTGCCAATGAACGAAACCATTAAAAAAAGAAAGAGAGATAATGAGACAGTCAGCATGTTTACATGATAAATCACTGTGAGAGTCCGACTAAAACCAGACTTTTACATGTTCGACTGAGTCTCTAGTTGGACCAATATCCAGATAATGTGACTGGGAGTCCAATTACTACTGTATATACACACCACAGTTCCTGCTCTGCTGATTAGACCCGGAAATCATAGACCACATAAACACAGTGGAATCAGACAAAGTGACAAACAAGACAGACAAGTTTTATGCTCCGTCAGCTCAACATGTGATGGTGTTTAGTTAGTAGGTGTCATATTCTATGTCCGGCTTGAGTTGCCTCTCCCTTATTTTCCTTCGTTCCTGTTTTATTCTGGTATGTTTTTGTGTTTCCTGAGGAAGTGCTGTGCTTTTTGTTTCAGGAGGCTGGTTGGCAGGTGAGGCAGGGGTAACCTGTGTCACGTCGTTGCTCTCTGATCGCAGTTACAGTTTTATCCGTTGTTTTGTCACCTCCCTAACCATCGTTTATTCTCTTTTTTTTCGAGTCCTGCCTCGCCAGCCAGTCTCGCCGCCTTTAGTTCTCCTTCCCCTTCTTAATTTTTAGCCCCCAAGTTCCTGTGCCTGGCTCACCCTTTGTTTGTATTTTCTGGAATAAATCTAGTTATTCCTTTTTTACGCCCGTCTCCGCGCGCTGGTCCTTACATACACCCTCACCCCCTAGACTCCAATCATTTCAGTAGGAGCGAACATACATCCCAAAGAGTAACAATTCTTAGTCTACAAAACTTCAGGGGCAACAGTAGAATATTCCCAGTGCAAAGCATCACATGATGAAACAGGAACTATTATAACAATAACTCGGTCAGCGAGCCTGTGACCATGACATGCAGTTCTGCACGAGGACTGATTCTCAACTGCATTTTCTACTAGGGATCTAATTTGATTTCCAAACACTTCCCTCTGAAACCTTACCACTCCAGCTGTGTCTTGTCCTTGTAACTATATGGTACGGATGTACAATAAGGACGGCTCAGAAGTAGAAGCCTCCACAGCTAAAAGGTGTGCAGCAAAAATCTGCCAGGGAAAGCCACGAATAGCATCCTCTAGTCTCTCAGCAGCTTGTGTGAAGGTTAGAGAGGCGACCAAGTCCCTCTGCAGCCTCGGCGGAGCCGAGCACACACACACACACACACACACAGCAGCTCACAGCTGTGCATGTGTGCTACGGCGGTTGCGGCGGTAGAGGAACAAACCAGTATTAGCCAGGATGAGAAATGAGAAGGTAGTTGATAGCCCCACCACCAGCAGCAGCACCACCACCCCAACTGTGACACTGTCCATTATCCCTGTCCTGTGGCAATGATGGGGAAGCCAGCTGGCAACAGACATCAACAATAAACAAACACAACATTGTCTGGCTTGGGAAAAAAAATTAAAAAAAAAAACCTGTAAGTTCCCCAGAGCTAGCCACTTCCTCCCCAGCAATGATGAATATTCTCTGTCTCCCTCAGTCATATTTTTCTGTTGGCTGTGGTGAGGTTTTTTGGCTTGAGGGCCAGATATTGATGAAGCTGGAACAAGATTTTCTGCACTGTATAATGTGGCTATCGCTCAGTGGTGTGTGTGTGTGTCCGCTGTGGATATAGATATCCAAACCTCCAGCTTTGAGACACAGGGTGACTGAGGTTTATATCTAAACAGTGAAGCAAGAGGAGTATGATCGCTAACCTTACGTCATCCCCGACCGCCGGGCCTCCGTCCTGCACAGACACAAAATGAGTTGTGCGCATTTACAGCTCACACTGTTCTATTTGAGCTATTTACCCATTTACTCCCAGTGTGTGCTGCATTTTATGTCAACCAGCAGTAATGAGCTGTGGTTAAACCCTGCTGTGCATGTGTGCGCGCGTGTGTGTATAAATGCATCCTGCAGTGAGGTCTTTAGCGTCAACCATGTGGAGTCACCCGGCACAGCTCAGCACCGCGACATCTCACTGTGGTGTGTGTTTGAATAGTAACAGGCCCACTTTTTTTTTTTTTTTTTGCTGCACTCCTCCTGTGCCTCATTGAGTCCATAAAAATGCTATACAGACACACACACATATCCGTGCACTGCTAAATAAATGCACACGCTGCCTGCAAACGCAAACAATTTTACGCCTTTATTTTTTTTCCAGACACACTGGGTCACCCTTGATGCTAAAAGAACATTGCTTTCACTGCCGGAGTTCATGTAGCAGTAAATAAATATAATTACTGCATTAAGTTGTGTTTTCATCCGAAATACAAGCTTGTGTACTATAGGGCTAATGTTCTGTGTTAGTGCTACTTTGCTTATTAAGTCTCTAAATACAAATGTTTGCTTCAACAGGTCTAAAACTGGCAGCAAAACAGGCCACAGAGTTTAAGAAATATAAAAATAGGGATTTACCGGAACATCATACAACTACAATAATAATAATAATAATAATAATAATAATAATAATAATAAATCACCCAGTGATTGTGAAGCTCTGATGACCAATCAAGTCAGTGTACACAATAGTCTTCCACACTCATACCAAGGCTCATTATGACATAAGAGGAATTTCTATATCAAGAGGGGAGAAATATGTTATGAGACCACACTGTCCTTAGAGCCTCAACCAAGTAGTAAATCCATGGGTCCTGGTGAACATCATGTTCTCTGAAGACACTTTAATGACCCTGTTCAAGTCTTGAGTGATCTGGTCATGGGCAGACCATGACCACTTCCCACTCTGTCCAGAGTGTGTCCTCAAGGCACGATCACAGAAGCCACATTCAGCGGTGGCTGGAGGACACGTGGGGGTGGCCCAGTTCCTGAGCTGCATTGACACAACCTGTTCACATTACAGATCACGGGCTGACGTCATCTGGGCTGCGGGCAGTTTCATTTTGGTTTTTACACTAATTGTTTGCGGCAACCACCATAATATTAACGTTGATCACTTAACTTTTCTGAGCCTTCCTTTTGGGTTTTAAGCAGGAGGAAAATTTACCACAGGCATAACTGGCTTGTGGCGGCCAAGCGTTCATAGCGACGCCGCTTTTTGATCCTTCGATGTCGGCTCTTCCTATCAGTGTGAAGCAGAATTCACCAAGCGTTCGATTGTTCACCCACTAATAGGCAACGTGAGCTGGGTTTAGACCGTCGTGAGACAGGTTGGTTTTACAATAGTAATCCTATTAGAACCTATTTCATATTTCAGCAACTGGAGTAGGGCTTTGATTCACGGAAGCTCCTCTTGTCTCAAGAGAGAGACAGCTGTGTCCACACACACGTCTCATATATCGCAACAGCAGACACACCTGTGCAGGCAGACATAAAAACATTTTATTCACGTAAACAATCATTTCAGTGTGTTTTGTGAATAAAATGTGGGACGCCAAAATCATGTGGTCACAGGAGACACATTAAAGGTGAATGTGGACAGTCCTACCTAAATCTGTCCAGATGTGATCAGACGTTTTGAATGTGGCCTAAGCTAAAACCATTCAAAAGGAACATTAAGTTTCAGAGGTCACAGCCACCTTTGCCTCAGTTACAGTAAGTTCACACTTGAGTCTAAGTGATCACAAATTGGACCGAATTGACTCAAGACATTATTTAGTTGCGACAATTAGTTGCACAAGAATGGATTAGGCAGCTATTTAGAGATGGACAGACAGGCAACCTAAAAACATAATGAATTCAGGCATCGCTATCACAGGTGCGAAGGCACGAATGCCACAAGAAATGATCGAGGCCGCTGGAAAAATGCCACCTATCGAGTTGGGACACATACAGTAATAGGCAAAAGGTCAGACAGCCTTGAAAATACAAGAGATGCATACACACAAAATATGTCAACACGGAACCATTATGTTGTAAAGAAACAGCACTGTAATGCCTGCAGTAGTTAAATGCTGAGGGCAGGTGCACTGCAGCAAACTTTATCATTAAATTGCCCTGAAATAGCAGTAATAAGCATCTGACTTCCACCAAGTCCATTGGGGGTGATGAGTTGCTGTGAAATATGTTGTTCATCATGCAACTGTAATCCTTTATCAGGAAACAATGTGTCTGCGAGCATATAGTGTCTGTGTATTGGCTGAAACAGACAGCAGCAATAATGGCACCACAAAATACTTGAAGACAGAAAGTTCACCGGGAATCCCATGAGTTCTTTAAAGAGCTGAAGCAGGATAAAACCAGGTTCAGGTGGGACTAAATTCTAAAAGGCTAGCAAACAGAGACAGGAGCACACATATTATATATTATCCAGCAGAAATACTGCAGCACTTTTACAATAAAGGGTGTGAACCAGGACTGTGTGGGAGAAGGATTGCTAGAAATCCATAATGCAGCAAAGATCGATTCATCTGCAAATACTTTCACAAGAGCTGATGCATCTTTTATACAGAAACAAAACATATGCATGGCCTTATAAAGATAGAGTGTCCTTCTGAAAAGCAGTGCACTGGTCTAGACCTGATCTTAATCTGCCTTGGTCTTGGACTTGACTGGGTCCGAGTCCCTCTCTGTTGTGTTGTTGACTACAGCACTATCTCCAAAGAAAGTAAAGTAAAACCCACACTGTCCAAGAATTTTTTTTACCTCATGGTGACACCATTATCACAGGATTTATTCTCAGTGACTCTGTCCATGAACGTCCATCCATTAGTCACTGAGGCATTTCAATCTGGACCTAAGTGAGCAAGAGTAGAAGAGATCAGTTTAGGTCTCAGTTATCAGTTTGTTTGTTTTTTTGTTTTTTTTTGTACTTTTTACTTCTACTCCTTACATTTGAACACAAATATCTGTACTTTCAACATTCTTTAAAACAGGTTCATAACTTAAGTCGTACTAATGTGAGGGGAATTTTTTTTATTGTGCACACCACCTTTCCAACATCAAGGCTGATTTCATCCAACACAGAAAGCTAGTGATGCACAAGTCAGGGATTTTTATGACCAACACCTGTGATGATCTGGGGTTGGGATTAATGTGGATCCAAAAAGTGCGGAAACCAGGACGAGGAGACTTGACTGGCAGGCTGGGCAGAGATCTCCCGAGGAAAAAACTGGAAAGGAAAATAAACTGAGTTAACAACTGAAAAGCAAAGAACGACTAGGAGAGCGAGAGAAAACTAACGAGCTGAACTGAACTGCACTGTACCACTGTACCACTGAACCACGTAGGTAGTGTTACGCGCCGACACCTGCAGCGGCAAGGACCAAGGTTTAAGTAGGGAGGGAACCTCATCAGGAAACAAGCTGCAGGTGCGAAGGAGAGAGACTCCGCCCAGCCGCACAGTCAAGTCACCTGAAAACACAGAACAAGCTCCAAAGGAAATACAAAACCTAAAAATGAAAGGAGCAGGAAGCAGTGCGAAGCAGGATCCTGACAAACACCTGCCTGTATGAAAGACGAACTGCATGGACAACCTGCTATTTAGGGGGTTTTTTTAAAGCTCATTTTAAAATTACAATCAGGAGGTCTCACTCTGAGTGATGTCCTGGGTGCTGGTGTGTTATATATTATATACGGATATTTCCATATCCAGGCCACAGGTGTTGGTCAGGTGTTGACATTAAATAAATAGACAAACTATTTTGCAGCTCAACATGGAGAGGAAAGGGCACACACAGAGATTTTTCCAGAAAGACTTTAAGCATCTGTAGTGTATCCAAAACAAAAAAGTTATGGACCTTTAGGGAAAAAATAAAACACAGATGAAGCCTCATTCGTTCTCTGTGTGCACGTATGTGTGCACATGTGAGTGCGGGTTCTTTTGACCAAACCACAGTATTTTTTTCTGTTAAGACCATCCAAACCACCTGTGGGTTTTAGGTCGGCACATCAGTTCAGCTGCAACAGACAACCATGTAGGGGAGGGGATGACCAGCAGCAACATGGATTCATTTTTGTATTCTCACTTCAGAGCATGTTCTTTTTTTTTTTTTTTTTGCTTAAGGAATGAAGTTCAATCAGTACTCCACCTGTTACCAGGCTTTTCTCACAAGTTTCTGCACTGAGGTAAAGACTGCGGGCACATCTGCAACCTCTGCAGACCAACAACCCACACAATCATCTCATCCGAAAACAGAAGCAGGAGATTGGGTTTCCAACACCAACATGCCCCCTGTGCTTCACATCTCACATTCATAATGCAGCTGATGATCGCTCATGAAGAGCACATAGATCTAATTTAGCACAGCAGTGGCCTTGACCAAATAAATATTTAACAACATATTACACAAAAATGGCTGACTGGCTGCTCACTGATGAGCAGGAAGGAAGGCACATCATAACGAGCCGAGATCCCCCTGCTCACTTTTTCCTCTGCTCTGATCATTCAGACTAAAACCATTACATTATACATTAAAGAGTGTAATAAGCAGCAAATTGACAAAAATGTGGGGAAAAACAGACATATTGCTTTACTAATGACTGGATTTATTGCACTTACAGTCCCAGTTCTATCTGAAGTCACTCTTACTGAGGGTAATGTATAAAAATACAGTTGTAGAAACAATGGAAATTACAGAATTATATAAAAAGAAACATTTCTGTAACAACTCGGGAGGTTTGAAGCCAAAAGCACGACACAGAAGCTGGCAAAAATCAGTTTAGTCAGCTTACTTGGCAGAGATCAGGATACCATCCAATAATAAAGGCAAATAAATCAACAACAGCAAAGCAGAGGAGCCACAGGTGGGGAGGAGATCAGCGAAGCCAGGTGAGGTGGTTTCCATACACGGAATTAAGACAAGATCTGGAATGACAGGAGAGTTAATGAACCAGTCAACATGCTGTAACGTAAAATTAAAAACGAGAACAACTTGTGACAGTTTCTTTATTTCGATTTGGTGAAATAGAAACACAAGCAGTGAAGACTTTAATAAGGCACGACTGATTGGAGGAGAACTTTAAAGGAATTCTGATTATTTTTAGGACACAGTGCCTTTGACATGAAGTAGTTTTATATTTTCTTTGTTTCCAGTATTTTAGTCACACTGCGTCTGTGTGTGTAACTCTGTGTGTGTGCACATTAATTAATCTGCTATGTGTCAAACATTCATACATGTTTTGATGGTGGGAGGAAAGTGGAGAGCCTGGAATCGAACCCCAGTGCCTTCTTGCTGTGAGACAATCAGGTGCTTTAAAACGAGCAGGAGAGGTTCCCCAGCCATATAAGGTGTCTAATCACAACAACTATGTGGACAGACTATAGGTGCTTTAGGACTTTAACAAACAGAAAACCAGGAATTGTTTGAGATCAGGGATATGACTTTTGCATATTTACAGTAATTATACAGGCATATAGCCAACAGAATGTTAGTCTGTCTTTGCAGAAAGACTGTGGACAGTGGAAGCAGCTACCCTGGCTTTGGAGAAGTAATTGATATTTTGCCAAAGTGTGAAAATGACACTCATTGTTTTTTGGATTGTGATGGAGGTCTTCTTGTTGGCAGGCTGCAGTAGCTTCCTGGAGTTGTATCATTAGCAAATTAAAAGATATGATATTAAATGGGCCCTTAACATTTTAACAGGTCACAGACGGAAAATCACAGGTGAAAATAATCAAAGTAATGATGGGTAAATGTACCATTTAGCTCCTTCAGGTTCAGGGCACATGCTTTCATGACTGTGAAAGAAGGTGTATTTAATGAAAAATTTGTGGGGGGAAAAAAAGCCAGGCCAATTGTTTCCCCCCATACTTACAATCTTTTACAATCTTTTTATTAGCTGTAGGAGCATTACCACTGACTCCTCATTTTATTCTCAGCAAGAAAGCAAACATCGCTATTAACCAACATGTCAAGTTCAAGTCAGTAGGGTAAAATAAATTACCATTTATTGACTTTAAGCACAGGTACATAAAAGTTTTTTATTCTTTAAATTAGATAGAGATTTGTATAAGCTCTTGCAGGCCCTGTGCAGTATATTCCCAATGTAAAATAATTGGAATTTGACAATAATTGTGTCTCTGCCTCTTCAAAGGTAAGTATACGGAGCAAGGTTTGGTTACGTAACCCATATCGTAACAGTAACCTTACATTGAAAGCTACTTTATGTTATAAGTTATTGTAAGTCTAAGGTGAATAACCACCATATGTGTCATATATTCACAGGAAAGAGGCTCTCACAAAATTTTCACTGTCTCCCACCAGCCTGTCTGCGTATGCAGGCACATGCTTCTGCAACTGTATCCTTACTCACAAAGTGAGGGATTTTAGCCATCATATTTTCATTACTTATACTGAGGGGAACCTCCCGGTGTTGTGACTGCCAACTGTCAAGCTCACACTGAGTGGATCTGAGTGCACTGGCCTGTTTCATCCCTGCTGGATGCCTGCAGTTACTCACTGTACATTACCCAGTCAGCAAAAGTCATGTCCACGCAGAATGAAGAATTTGATTAAAAAAACATTGTGGAAAAACCTCATCAATTAACTAAAAAGCCTTTGAGAGGGAGGATTCTACTGGCTAGAAGTCACACGCATCAAAAACAAAATCTGACAGCTGCTTGTTGCATTCGCAGTACTCTGCATCTTTTATATACAGCACTACAACCAAAAAGTCAATCAAATATCATATACAGTAGGTTATGCTGTATATTACTGAGTGATTACTGATTACTAAGAATCCACTAATATCATACCATATAACAAATGTTTGACAGATACTGTGCCAGCCACATTATTTCTTTGTATTATCATTTGTGAAACCATATTAGAGGTTTGCTTTAATTAAACCTTCATCATCCCATGGCAGTTGTCACCAACATTTCGTGCAGTGGGCTCAAAGCAAAACAAAGGTAGAGATCCATTTTAATTCAAATTAATAGCTGCCAGCTTAGAGGTTGGTATCCAGTCCATACAAATCACTACAGTGTAGCTCTAACCTGCTTCTGAGGTGTTTTTCCTGATCCCTAATAAATAATTGAGAGAGCAGAGTGAAACCGAGTCCATCAATGCCATCCTCTTCTGCTAGTTAACAGGAGATTTATACGAAAGCTCTTGATAAACTGGTTTCAGCAGTTTCCAGCTTCAAGTGCACCACCACCACCTACTTGACCAAAGTGAATGAAGCGCTGTAGAAGCCAAGATAAATGCAATGAAATTTGTAATCTGGCTAGCAACCTATTAAATACTGTATGTTTAAATGTACATATGTAATTTAAATGTAATTTCAAAGTGCAGGACTTGTTGTTGTTCTTCCATTTCCTTCCCCTAAATTACAATACATGTATTACAGCCTACTATAAAAGTGCCCAGTAGAAATCAGATTTATGGACCTCAGTTGATCCAAGCTGATGGAATGCTACAGAGGTTGTGAAATATTGTTAGTTGTCAAAAAAGCATCACTTATCATAAATGGCCTACATCAGTCCTTGACTGAGGCTCTGAAACCTCTGTGTTTAAATTCAAAGCTGGGGTCAGCAAAGCACTTTTGGCAATTGTGATCAATAATTCCATAAGAGCCTATCAGCACGTTGTGAAACAAGCGATTTGAGGGCAAACTAGACTTCTGTGCCTCCATCTCTACCGCCTGACTGCCCACTTTGTACCCTTTCCAGGCTACCTGGGCACTCATCATGTGCTTGAAGTGGGCAAGTTAGGCAGGTCCAAAACATGGGTTGGGCCACAGTGGAAACCATGGCCAAGCCTACATGGGACCCACATGGACAGGCTAGCTGGGAGCCATGGAGACATCTGGCCCATAATTGAAGGCTTTGACCAATCATAGGGCAGTTCAGAGAGTGAGAGAAAGAGAGAGAGAGAGGAGGGGGGGGGGCTCCTATTGGTTGTTTCGCCTAGCAGCTTCATTTATGCATCCTTTGGCTGGAAATGTCACTATTACAGCATTGGCAACAACTGTATTTGCAAAGTAAGGGAAAAGGAGTCATTAGAGCGGAGCCATTGAGACACTAACCAGAGTAAATCAGCTGAGACCGTGTTCAGAGACAGATATTTACTTGGGTCATTTTTAAATTATGTGGGACTGTCCATGCTCACCTGGTGGGACAGGTTTAAAGATGGAGATCCAAACATAGATTGTGAAAAACTAGATGCAGTCTCTTGGATTGCCAGATGAACTGAAGTATAAATTTAGTGAATAGCCGTCCGAGTATGAGGTCAGTTTGAAATGAAGACCTTTAACCTGATTTAGTTAATGCATTCAATGATTACTTTCAGATTTTCTCCAATAGAACATGAGGTCAGCTTTGTCAGGATGAGTGGACACCAGTGTGAGCGACGGCTGGCATCGTCCAGTCCTTGTTGCAGGTGTCCTCTGTGAACCTCAAGTTGCAGAACCTTGGCACAGCATCAGCCTAATTTCAGAACAGGAGTACAGAGATACGGTATGGATGACATCACTACTAATTGCCACATATTCATCCCAATGAATGAGTATTTAGGAGGTGGAGATACAAAGGTAACAGGGAAGAGATCACCTGCTCACCCGATACAATCCTGAGCAACCAGCATTAAAGGTATGTTCACTGGCTGATATTGTGCTTGGTCATAGAAATCAGAAGAAAGAGAAAGAGAGAGAGAGAGTGAGTCTCCATGGTTACCATGGCTGATGTCATAATCCTGTGACCTTTTACACACAGCAGATCAATAATAGCGAGGTATAGCATCCTAGGTAAACAAGGGAATAAGAAGACGGCTGACAGGAGTAACTGCCGACATTTCTCAAGCAGTCAGTAAAAATCCTGAGCTACAGAATAACAGCAAATACTTCTTCAAGAAAATTTCTCCCGCCCCCCCCCACCCACACTCTCTCTATCTGCTCCAAAAACCTGGTGTCAAACCAGTCAGTCACTGAGCATTTGAACTTCTTGTTGCTGTAGAAAATTGGAGCAATTTGTGATAAAGTTATAAAATTTTATCACTACAAGTAGCAATAATATCCCCCTTTATTAGACCAAAGGAATTCACAGGCCGCCTCAGAGTAAGCAAGGCATACATGGAAGAAGAGCAGGGGTTGGTTTGGTGAGACTGTTCTGGAACTCCTATTGTAATGTGTTTTCCGTCCTAGGCTGCCATGTCAAGCCTATTTAAGACGCTTTTTGTCAAGCTCCTCCTGGGTGAAGGTGCTTTGGTGCAGATGCTCGACTGAAACGGGCAGAGGAAGGTGGAAGGTGAGCGTGAATGGAGGGTGTGAAGAGAGGGATTGTTGAGTCGGGACAAAGAGCATTGTGGCTGACAACTAAAGTGACAAATGTGGACATGTTTTGAGGGAGCAAACAGGGGCAAGAGGTAGTAGAGAAGTTGTTCATGGCAGCAGTTAAAGGGTTATTTCTACTCTTTCTTGTGGTCTTACATTTCATACATTTCATAATAAATGCCCTATATGCTGAATAGAGTGCACGAAGGCAGAAGCTTAGGTGTTTGAAGGAGTTTTTAGGGGCCAAAGGCATAAAGTGGGGGGTTGGGGGTCTGACCAAGGTGTCATCAAAGTGTTCTGATCTTTAAATTCAAGGACGTGCTCACAGAATTGTTGTTGTTGTCACTCTTACACCCAGACAATCCCCACCCAGCTGCAATGCCTTCTGGGTAGAATACTGATCTGAAAAGAAAATGATAAGACATAACTTGTCATATGTATTAATATTTATACTTTGAATTAATTCAGTAATGATTGCCTTTCAGCAACAACAACAAATACGTTAATTTGAGGTAAGAATCCCGCGGCTTCGTTCTGTTTTGAATTTTGATGTCGGGATTAATTTCACGTCCGATCCTCCAGTCAAAACGGATTCTAAATATGATATAATGAAAAAGGGCTTGTTAAATGAAAGTAGAGGTGTTTGTCTAGGTATTTGCAATTTAAGAATCGGCGAGGATGATTTTTCTTTTTTTTTTTTTGGGCCAACAATGACCTCTTTTTCACCTCACAGTCTAATAATGGTATAATGCCTTGGTATTTTTAGACAGAGCCCTGTGTCCAGCACACATCAGTTCTCTAGCATCAAAGTTTCAGCAAACACCAGCCTAACACTGACAGTATGACATTTCTCTATTCCAACTTTTGCAGCTGAATCTAACAGTACATTACTGTCAGTCTCTATAATAAAAGGCGTAAGTGACAGCATAACTAACTATTGCCACGGCAACTGCTATTTTATCACTGAATTGCCTTCATTTCTTATGTTTTTTTCCGCTGTGCTTCTTCCATATGTTTCCTTTGCCCGTTTGCCTCATGCAGTAAACTGTGCAAATGGACACATTAAAATCGCAGATACTGTGCACACACACACACATATACACATCAGCCACCAGCACAGCGTGAGTCCAAGCAGCCAGCAGCACGAGTACAACAGGAAGAAAGGCAGGTGGAAGCAAGAATAGTGGGTTATTTTAGAAAGTGGCAGTTCAGTGCTAGAATAGAGTATAATACCTTATTTTGATGACAGCAGATGTAGATGCTGCAGGGAGCGGAGGAAAAAAAAAAAAAAAGATTGCTGCTGCTGCAGACATGGTCAAACTGTTCTCATGTCGGATTCTCATGTCGGACTCCTGAGCATTTCTCAACCAAAGGGCTGCAGCCGCTGACGCTCTGAAACGGCAGAAGAAACACTCAAACAATTAGTGCAGGAGTTTAGAGAAAGGTCAAGTAATGTAAGTGGAAGGGCTGCTTTGATAAAAACATCTCCAACCAAAGTAAATGTCAAACCTTTTAACCAAGTATTCTGCAAAAGGACAAAAACCTGAAAAACCTTGAAAACGTTAATTGATTGTCGGAGCCTTTTCTGTAAAATAAATAAAATAAAAAAAACACATTTGTTCAGGTGGAAGCTTGACCATAATACAACAAATGGAATGCTAATTGTTTAAAAAAGAAAAAAAAGTGGACAAATATCTGAGAATGGAGAGGAGATTTCAAGGTCAAATTCAATATATTTGGCTTAATAATTGTTTTCTGACATATATCTAATATCTCTCTGGCCTCTTCACGGTAAAGTTACTGATTAAATCTATTCTAAACACTGCATACATTTTATATAACATTTACATTTAACCTAAGTGAATTTCTCTTGTAATAATGGATGAACTTGTTTCTTATCACAGCGAACACTCTTTCATGATCAGTCAAACACACAGCAGGACTTCTCTTACATCTGCTTGATTTCACTCTATATAAAAAATCTGTGTTATCTGCTATGCTCTGTGAAGTCCTGTAGGCCTACCTCATGTTTTTCTGTGTGTCTGTGCAGCATGAGCTACATCTAAACATGGCTCCTTTCAGCACAGACAAACATCTGAAGCTTATTCAAAGCTAAAATGCTATTTATTATTTGTTCATTTACAATGTCCCTAAATGCACCGGATTTTAGACATTTCCCTGCTAAATGTCGGAAATGAACGCATCTTCAGGATTTTTAAGTCTTTTTAAACAGTTCGAAATTGCTTGGTTTCATTCCTGTCTGTCGACATCACATTTTTGTATGGGCTCAGCTCACTTGGAACCTCAAAAAAACAAAAAAACAAAAAACAAAACAGGTTTTAGGTACTATCACTAACAGAAAACAAAGTAAGTTAGTATAATGGAAAAGTGCCAAAAGTGGCCCCTCTGGAGGAGTTTCAGGCATTTATATCCCATGAGCATTGGTTAAAAAAAAACAGTTTTAATATAAATAGGTTTTTCATGAGTGGTAATGTGTTTAATTGGCACTCACTCATCTGCTTTTGCTCTAATCAGCATCAGTCGGAACACAAACCCAGGTCAACACACTAAATTCTTCTTTGTCTACTTCATTTTTGGTAGTGACACAAATACCAATATCATTTCCAGCATAACGCTCCAACACATACAACTTCCATGCGATTAGTACAGACATTAGTCTAGCTGTTAATGCCATTAATGTTTGTGGCAAACCTTATTTTCTTTACATCTTGGCACGGCGTGCATTATTTTTTCAATCCTCGATCAGATTAAATGAACGATCGATTGATTGAAAGAGTGACTGAAGTAAACGCTACAGAAAAGGAGTAACAACCGTGAAACTGTCACACAATACCATGCTGTTGTTTTTAAATTTTCTCTTGGTTTCATGGTGTTAGCTGCTATGGTATGCTCATTAACTTTAGTGTGAACGAGGCTTTGAGGGTTAGATGGAGCCAACACTTTTTATTATGCGGAAATGAAGTGCACAAACTTGTGCAGCCTGACAGTACGCCTGAACAAATCAGTCTCTGAAGTGTGGAAATCCACAGTACAAATGAATCGTGTTAATCTGGAGGCTTGAGTGCAGCACACTCGCGGAGCGAACAAACTGTGAAATCTTGTTTGTTACCCTTTTGCTCTCTCCCTCTCCCACCAACACCCCTCCTTCCCCGAGTCCTTACTTCACTTTATCTTCTTTTCTGCTCTCTTGTCCTCCTCCTTCTCCAGCTCAGATGTTTAGAGCCCGAAAAGAAACAGGCAGCGTCTCAGTGGGAGAGCGCCGGTGGTGCTGAAATCGGCTCAGCATCCTCCCACAGTCTCCTCCCCGCTCCCAACTTCTCCTCCCTGGTGTCATCCACAATTTACACAGAGCAATGAAATGTTAAGTCACTGATGTGAATCCACATCCAACATTCATCAGACCCCCTACCAGGAACAGAGGAGGTGGCCTTGCTTTATGAATACTGTATCTGTTGTTGGATGTACTCCGTCTGATTCCTGCTAGTAACAATGAGTGTTTGTTAGTTCAACCATATGGTTTCATTTGTACTGATTTATATCACACACGTCTTCTTGTTCAAGATGATTCTCCTTTTTTTTCCCCACCGAATGTTCTCCCCTGTTGTCTAAGAAATACTTGAGTGTCACACACACTGGTGGAGACACATGGTGGGATGATAGATTGCCCAGCATCAGAAGCGCTGCGGGGTTCAAACAAATGTGTTGTGGAGAGGCATATTGGAGGCAAAAATCCTGTCATGTTGTCGGTGGGTAATGCAAAAGACGCGAGGATTAAGTAGAGTTTCCCAGACCTTTGAGGCCACATTCAGGTCATGTACGAGGTCATTCACCTGCAGCATCAAGACATGGTGGAAAAATAAGTGGTAGGATCCAGGGTGTTTGAAGAGCTGCCTCTCTGTCTTGTCTGTTGTTATTAGGCGTCCAAAACCTGGGAGCTGCTGAGATGAGTGAAGTCGCTGCAGCTTCACTGAAATAATTACAACATTAAACTTAAAGACAACATAAAAAATCAATACAATGACAATATAATCCTCTTTCACCTCACCCCACCCGTATTATTCTCTGGCCCCAGAATTAAATCATCTGAAAGTATCGCAGGCATCTCCACCCAAAATAACATTGTTGTGGGTGTAAAAGGCACTGCACGTGCTTGGCCCCCCGAAAAGAACATTTAAGTAAACAGATAATGTTGAGAATGGAATATTTTTAGATCAACCGCATGGGAAGAACTAATGCAAAGCAATGGGTGTGTACTTTCATAAAAGCAGCAACCATATTGTGTCTGAAGGCGCCAATCCTATCTCTGCTAATGACAGATTAAAGACAGGGAAAGGAGGAACAAATAACAAGCACACACACACACACACACACATGAATAAAGCATAAAACAGAATATTGTCTTCACCAAGCAAACACCCACTTCCACTCGTCATCAGGATGAAAGGTGCTCACCAGGAAGACACACATATACAGTAACTCCGTCTGTGGGAATCAGTCCTCCCACTTAAATCAATGGACATCTTTCACTTTCATTTTGTTGAGAAGCAGAAAAGTGTGAGAGCAGACCTCTCCTGCTCAATCATTTGACATTTGATGTGGCTTGTGAGATTTAAATTTAAAGTCTAGTCTCATTCTGTGTCAATTTCCTCCTCCCTGTTCTGTTCTGTTACTGCTACATCCTGGTGTGGAGAAACTCCTGTGGATTATCCAGCAGTCAATATTGACTACTGGAGGTGGACAGTGCAGTTTTTTTTTTTTTCCTCCTCTCTCAGTCTCAGTAAAAGTGGGAAGAAGAAGTTTGATTAATCAGTATCACAGTGGCTTGGTTTTTACAGTGACTAAAAAATGTAATTCAAAATCAAGCAACCACATCAAACTGATTATTTATAACGACATGTATTGTGGTCCTAAAAAAGAGCTTAGCAACAATTATATGTATAAAAACATTATATATTATACTAACATTTAGTGCAAGTCAACAGACATACACTATATACACTGTATTTGACAACATGTCTCTTTGCCTTGTGATAACAATACGTTGATTAGTACAGAGAAAATACCCATAAATGCAAGAAAAGCAAATATCTCACTGTATAATGACAAACCAATCGTTTTAATGAGTTAAATTTTTGTGCATTTCTATTTCAGCTGCTTCAGAGAGTGTTTTCCCGCTCTAAACTTGCTTTAGTGCAAACACTTAGCAAACTTAGTCTTCTTCCGTGTTACCAAGGTGATGAGCAGGGTCCTACTTTCAATGATATCCCAGCTGGTGTGACCAGACTTTAATTTATATTCTGAAGTTTTAATAAATCGGATAAGCACAAGCTGAATGTGGTGCTGACTAAATAAGGAAGGGAAAACTGCAGCGGAGAGATGAGCGGACAGGCTGAAGGCCATGGACTACTGTGCATGAAAAAAAATGAGGTTTCTGGTTTGAAAAATGAAGCCGAGGAAGTAGGTAGAGGTAGGAGTTAGACACTGGGGGGGTGACTGCATTGGTTTCGAAATAAAGGATCTCTGTTTGAATGAAAGTCTCTAGGAAAATGAGTTTCTGCATTGATTTATTATGTCAATATATATATATTTTTATTTCCCTGAGGAGTTAGTGGCCTTAATCACAATGTTTCAAAAATTAGGTTTCCATTTAAAGGAGAATGGCGCCTGTCAAGTCAAGCCCTCGATCGCCGGCTTTCAGCAGTGCTGTCGCTAAATACACCAGACACCGCTGTTAAATATTAAGATTTTAGAAATTTTCTGGCTACTTGTTGGAGATTGACGCTTGGTTTCAGGATTTTTCAAACTTTTTTTTTTAACTGATCTAAAGTTCGACATTGTTCGGTTTGATTCCTGTGTCTTACATCACGCTCAGGACTCTGCCGGTGGCTGGCAGACTGTCGCCATCACGTTTCAGTATCAGATCAGCTCGACTGGAACCTCGCCAGAGCAGGTAAAATTAAAAAAAATAAAAAAAAGCTGAGTCGAGCCAGGCCGTGCTGCGCTAGAACTGTAGAATGGAAATTCAGTGGACAAAACAGGCAACTATTTATCCCATTAAAAGCAAAAGGCAACCAAACCTTTGCGACTATTCTGTTTTGGCCATTACATGTGGAAAAAAACATCAAATTTTTTTTTTAAAAAAAGGCTTTATGCTTTATACACCTCAGAGGAGTTTCATTTCCCTAAATTTGGTGTCACACTGCTCTTATAAAGAAGAAAGAACATTAGATGTGATGAAATTGTTGCCTAGACAGCAGCTGCATGCGTAGGAGTGCATAGGATACGACTATCGCTCCATGGCAACAGGTGAGTAGGAACGTGGAGCAAGGACGGAGACATGAAGACGTGTTCACAGCTGTAGTCTTATGTAGTGTGTGTGCGTGTGTGTGTGTGTGCGTGTGTGTGAGTGCATGTGTGGGTGCTTGTAAGCCACAGTGCAGTGTACTATGAGGAGGTGAACAGACCAGTACACGTGTTGGTGCATGTGCCTGGACTTTTCATCTCTGGGATCAGAAGTTTTCTAACAGGTTTATCTTATGTAACTTTACAAGCTGCCGCCCAGCAATTTCCACCACACAACATGCAGCAGAACTGCAACCTTGGGTTTCACTTCAAAGTGGTACAAGAAACAGGGAAACTTCAGGAGGAGGATGCAACATAAGTTGACTATGATTAGCCAGCCGTGACAATAATTAAGCACAAAGATTTTTGTGTTTAAATTTAGTCCAAAAACCGCTCTACCCTTTTAAATTATATAAAAACAGCATACATCATTACTGAAAAGAATAAAAATACACATTTGAATGAGTGCTCCTTTTTCCCGAGCGACTAAGCTCTTCTTAGAAACAACACGTGCTAAAATGGAAAATTGGAAGAACTAAATGAGAATCACAGTGTTTCAGAGTTTCTCGGCGTTCACTTCTGACAAACGTCTGAAGTTGGTTATAGAGCAGTGATTCTCAAACTTTTTATACCAGGTACCACCTGAGAAAATACGAAGCTCTCAATGTAACGCCGCTCTCACCGACATTAAAATGCAGCGGTGTAAATAGGTCTTTGCACAGGAGGCAGATTTATTCCCAATAAGATAATCTGCTCTCTCATCATCCTCCTCTTCCTCACATACACTTCAGACACTGGTATAGAGAAATTAGATTAAAAACGAGTGAGATATAAGGTGACTCTACTTATTACTATTACTATTATCAGCTGCCTATGACCCTATACCCTGGTATATACAGTACAATTGCATTTCTGATCGTCCTCCAAGTACCACCAGAGGGAATAATTGCTGATTAAAACTGGTATAATTGGATTAGGCATTTTGAAGTGGAAGATTATTATGCAAATTAATTAGAATTAAATTATTTCTGGTATAAAAAAAAAAAAGACCACAAAAAGTGACACAGGTGTAAACTTCAGAGCCCCAAACATTCCGGTCATTTATTAGAAATTTAGAAATGGAAATGCAAGCCGCAGAGAATTCAAGTGTCGAGGTAGTAGATTTACTGTATCACTTAGTTTAACAGTGGTCAAGAAGCTGCCGCACACTCACCTCTTTCTCTGAGAGCAGAAGTAGAAAGAGGGGGTTGATTCCGACATGGCAGCCTCGTTCTCAGTCCAAATTAGCTTGTCCGTATTTTATATTTGTAGCCCTGCATTTGTCAACATATTGGAGAACAATTTCCTTTTTGAATCTGGAGTTAATCCAAAATTGACAAGCGAGGGGTTCGAAAACAACATGTATCCTCACAACTATTCAGTTATGTTCCTCTCTGAAATGAGAAATGCAATTTTGTCGGTTTCAATTTGAGTAAGCCGACACTGTGACGCATTCCCCTACTAAAGAAATAACTGAGGCGGAACAGATTCAACAAATCAAACTAAGCTCAGGCAATAGAAAATATTACTTGAGTGGTAAGTGTGCTGAAGGTAATTACAGGACGACTCCAGCGACTTTTTCTAACCGAGCTGCTCGCAGAGCTCTGACTTCTGCAATGTTTCAGATTTTTCACAAAGTCATCAAACTGGGAAAAAAGAAGAAGAAGAAGAAAAAGAAGAGAACTCCCGTTCACCTGAATGGGTTTTTCATGGATCTCCCTTTGCCATTGACAGTCAAATAACCCGTTATTATGAGGCAGCATATAATCTTATTTCTGTTCTGTTTTCCATGCGATATCCCGGATCATCAGTCACTTGGAAAAACTGTTTTCAAAACAGTCAAGGCCGTTTAATGAAGAACGGAATGTGGAAATGTTGATGTGCTTATGGGTTAACAATGTTCTGCTTTGGTGAGACCTTCAGTCTTAAGACTTTCTTCAAAAGATAAAAGGCTGCATTTAGTGAGCAAAGCAAGGTGTTTGTTGTCAGGAACTCAAGGTGAGCCTCTATCTATTCATTTATTTCATCGAATTTCATTTGTCTCTCTCTCTCTCTCTTTTTTGTTTAAGAGTTGGCACAAGGAAAATGGACAATGACCTTGAGCTCCAGTGTGTTATGCACTTGACAGAAGACTCCTTCAGATAAGTGTTTGACGCACAACAAGACCACAATATACACATTCCTGCATGAACATGAGCCAAGCTTAAGCTTATTTAAGTGCAATATCAGCATCATAGACAGTCATTTTAATGAGCATTATTCATTGACTGACTGACCTTTATATTACATATAAATAAATAGCAATATTTAAAGTATATTTTCTAACGAAGAAATCAGTTCAATCAGTATTAGTTCAACATTCGACTGCTGGGCATGAAAATTAGCTAAATGCATCATTCCTCATGTCACTTCTCATGTGTGTTGTTTTTTGTTTTGTTTTGTTTTGTTTTTTGTTTTTTTGTCTCTGTACATTTGGTCAATGTCTGAAACCCAAACAAGAAAACAACATCGTAGTTAGTTTCAGGAAGTAAGGAGATACCAAAACTTAAAATAAGTATTAACGAGGGTTTTTCCTTACTTCCTTAAACTCCAGTCGTGGTTGACAAGAACCAGTCGAGAGGTGAACGCGGGTAACTCTGTCAGCCCCCCGAGTTCAAACGAGAACTGTGTGATTCCCCGTGAGAGGCAACTCACTGCGCGGTGTGGGACACACAGCCATTCTTCAACTCTAACAAGTCATGAAGTGTGAACTCTGCTGAAATAAGGCGGCTTATTGCATCTCTGCAATAAGGCCCCTCCTCTCAGGTCTGCCAGATCAGACTAAACTATCTTGAAACGCAGCCGATATCCCTCCTGTGAAATTCAAATGAAGATTAACAGGAAGTGCTAAGACGTCTGCTTGACAGAAAGACAGACCTCTGAAGGCTGCAGGATTCAGCAGAGGAGCAGGAGGAAGAGGGGGAAGAAAGAGAGAGGAGGGGAAGGAAGGAAGGAAGCAAAGAGCGGTAATCAGTGGAGAAGGAGACAGTGGCACTCGGCAGTGTGCGTGTGTGCATGTGTCACATGTGTCACCAGAACAAAAGCTGGGTGTAACTGTGACCCAGGGATGTCACTGGAGGTCAAATAGTTCAAGGCCTTTTGTATCCGTCTGTGTGGAGGTGGATATTTGAGCAAGTGGATTGTGTGTGAAAATATCAAATGTGAAGGAGAAAACTTGCCTCATGGAACACGGAGAGCTACTGTAACTAAATGACCTCAGGGCTTTCTTTTTTTGTTCCAAATGGCGTGGCGCGAGACTGGTGAACATCAGTAACCACTGTGATTACGATGTTCAGTGAGTTAATGATCTTACATTGAATATAAGTATACGCTGTACGGACAAAAGTATAGTATATTAAGTACTGAATTCAGGTTTTTCAAGCAGGACCACTGAGATCTGTACCCAGCACGATGTGGACAAGCTCAGGTCACTCGGGGCGGCACACACTCAGACCGTCTGTAGTGCCGTCTGGACCTTGGTTCAGTGTTCTCCAGCCAACGTGGACTGTAAACTTAACAAGTCCTCTCTCGACATATTAAAACCAACAGTTTATCTCAGGAGGCCGCAGACCTACAGTCCTCTTCACGCCCTCTTTTCTTGAAAGTGGTCCAGTGAACGTGGAGAAGGTGAAGGGGTGAGTTGGTGAGTGTTGTCGCCCCGAAGCTGCTCGCTGTCCTCTAAAGGTCTCACACCAAAGTAAACCGGCTGCAAAAACATCCAGAAACACACAGTCTGACAGCTGCTTGTGGACTTTTTGTATGTTTGGCTTGGACAGTTGTTGGATTTGTAGTTTTTCATTCCCGTGTTTAACTGTGTGCCCACACTCCTGCTTTGCTGGGGCCAGCCCGACCCTGTGGGACAAACAAAATGGTCAACCGTCCTTAATCTAAATGATTCGAAAAAATTAAATTTCTTTCACTGCAAATATGGACAAAGTGTAGCTAAGTATGTGCTGTATTTATTTTTGTCTTTGTAATGTTAACTTTGCGGCATAATCACACCCACATGTCCAAAAGTGATTGATATTTTACACATTTAGGTTGCATTTCTCTTTGTAATTAGTCCATGGTTTTTGTATATTGAGGAATTTGGCTCCACTCCTGTTCATGGTTTTTAATTAAAGTGAGAAGCGTTTACTCCAATTGGGCTGTGAGTTAGGTTCTTTAATTTCAGTGATGACTTCCTCATTACCAATCCATCTATGGTCACACTTAAAGGTTCGCTGTTCTGCAGCTCATCTTAAACAAGAGCCCACATATTCAGATTCATTTAGGTTCATCACTGAATCGAAATATCTGGGTTTTTTTTGATCTGCAACTTTACAAATAAAATGACAATTTAATCTTAATGTGCATTTTTTTCATTGTGGAAAAACACAATACTGAACCATGTGAGACCAATGTAAGGCACACAGATCCAAACTTATCGTTTTCATTCACACACACACACACACTGTGGAAGCTTGCCAGGTGGCACATTGTCACTGCATGAGGCTTTTACGGTACTTCAGGCAGTGCAGCATGGTACGGTGTAAGCTGTCATTTGTCAGCAGAAATCACACACACACACACACACACACACACCCATGCACATACACAGACAGATAAGGTTAAAAGAATACATTAGACTTCATCAGTTTAACCTCAAACTAATTAGGAAAAAGCCAATAAGGGTATTTCTCATTAATGTGTGAGTGAATGTACTGTCCAGCAGACAGGATTAAACAGGTTAAGCTGCCAAATGGAAAGCAGGGGTAACACACACACACATACACACACACACACACACACACACACACACACACACACACACACACACACACAAGATAATTACATATCCTGAGTGTGGCATTGCTAACCATTCTGTCTTTATCTTTACAGAGTCACTTAGGCTTAGGCCAGCAAGGTCGCCTGTTATTTTAGTGAACACAGCAGCTTGGTGGCCTTTGATGGACGCTGCGTACACAATGTGTGACGGTTAAGACACACACTATATTGCACTTTTGAACTTGACGTGTTCCTGAAAGGCAGTGTTCTTCTTACCCTAATAATCTGGGGGGAAAAAAACAGCCGCAGCAGCATGAGAGCAACGTCAACCGTCGACTGTGTTGCAAAGAAGCTACAACTACATCAGAAGAGTGAGTGCAAACTGTGAGTGTGAATTACAGGTAATGTTACCCTCTCATCTCTAACTGCCGTTAACATTACAACAGCATGAACTGTCAGTTTGGTAAAAGTCTCAAATCCACATTACCTTTCAGTGATCATGACTGCTCTCTTTAACATCCCCCAGGGGCAAATTGAAGCACAGCCAGCAGCAACCAAAAATAAATGACAATAAACCCAAACAACAATTTTGATGACAGTGACAAGTCAAGCAGAGACTCAAATGACTATTTCAGAGCCTTAACGACGAAAGAATTCTTACATCTGTTGGTTTTGCACCTGGGCCTGAAGGCAGCAACTCATTTGAAACCCGCGATTATATATAGATTATTCAAGGTTGAGTCTGTCACCTTGCAGCACATCTTTGCATTTGTAAGCTGGTCCTGTCCGTCTGATTCAAGAGGCCATGCCAACAGATAAATAAAAGTGAAGGTTTAAACCGATTCACTGAAACACAAACTGAAAGTTGGTCTTAAACTGTATATTAGGAACCTGTCAATGAGGTTAACTTAACTAATACAAGCATGTCTCCAATAAACCTCGCCTAATAGACCCTTTACACAGCAGATATTTGTTAACATTAAATAGTAGAACAGACGCAGATTTTACCACTAACATTAATTAGGGTTCCCCTCCAGGTTTAAGAGAACCAGGGTCAGGCCAAGTTCTTTAAAATGCATACATTTCCTGTATTTTCAAGTTCCAATAAAGGGATTAAGAAATAATAATAATAACATACCATATCATATCATATCCCTTGGCAACTGGGGATGCAGGAGAACAAATTGCTGGTAGCGGATCTCTGCTTAAAAGACTGAGGTCTTCTTTCTAAGAGGCAGTAATGATGGAGCAGCTGACAGTATCAGTATTCACCAGACGATATTCTGCTTTGTAACAGATCATGTTGGATCCCTCTCAGTCTCCTTCACTGTCAGTCGACTCAGTAAAACGCATTTCACTGCCTGTAAATTGCACATTTGATTGCTCAGGGTTACGTGGCACGCTGTGACACAGTTCAGCACGTTGCCATGTGGGCTGGACCTTTTTCTTAGAAGCTTTTAGGGATGTGGAGGTGTGACTCATCACCAGTCAGCTCACTGCTCACCGAATTTGCAGGGAGAGGAAGAGAAAAAAAAACATGAATCACAGACATGCAGCTCTATCAACATTGTAGCAGACAAATAATCCATGCCGGAGCTTCCCACACTTATGTTTTTGAGAAAATGAGATTATTTGTCAGGAGCAGGGGTGAAAATCTATATTGGTGTGCAGCATTGGGCTGCAGCAGTCTGTTGACAGTGAGTCATCTCTTGGATGACACTCATGACTGACATGTAAACACGGCAGTTGCTCCTTTTTTTTTTTCCTTCCAGTGGCACATTCTGAGTTGTTAATAGATCCGAGCACTGAACACACTGTCCATCCATCCTGTTAAAGTAGCCTGTTTTTATACAGGTTTTCAATTTTCACCTAACACCTGGATAAAAATACAAAAATAAAAATAATTAAAAACTACCCTCAGGCATCATTATGAACATTTTCTTCCATTTGGACATTTTTTTATCGTGTTCTGGCCATCATTTTTGGCAGGGTTAGTGCGTATGGCACAATTTTTTTGTAAGAAAGTCTCTTTCTAAACAATTTGTAATTTTTCTAACAAAGAGCACTGTCATTTATTTATTTTTTTTAAATAAATGACAGTGCTCGGCCTACACTGCGATGCCACATATCCATTATGCCTCTATTTGGATGACGGACTGTTCAAAATTTTAGGGTACATACACAGTCAAATGTTTATGTGCTGTATGTATAATTCTGACGTGTGCCATTATTACGTTCAACTTGTAACAATTGTGGACTAATTGATTTTATGTTATGTGGTATATGGATGTGATATTTCAATTTCCCAGCTTGGGATTAATAAAGTATCAATCAATCAATCAATCAATCAATCAAATTAACCATACTCTTAAGATATTGGAGGACAAAAATGTCAGTTTCTTTTTTTTTTGCATAAATATTTCATTTAATTTCATGTATGGGCCTATATATGGGCCTATATACAACATTCTAAAAAATTAAACCCTAACAACATACAATGCATAATTATTTTTTTAATAACTATGAGATTTAAAAATGTGGTTCTAATGGGACTTGACCCTAACCCTTAATTTAGCTTTTTTTTTTTCCTAAAATGACTTAAGAGGGTATTACAAAGGATTTAACAAAACAAGTAGAAATAAAATATTAATCTATACTATTTTAACAGTTTTTGGAAGTGGACATTTTTGTCCCAAATGACTTAAGAGGGTATTACACTTAAAATAATACAATATTTGGCTAATTTTTGACATATCCAAGAGTGATTAAAAAAGTCCTTCATCCACCCAACACTTGTTATATATTTAAAATAACAAATTATTAACAAATGATTTTCATAAAGAACACAGTGGCATCAAGTAATCAAACTGGTATGTAAAGGGTTAAAATCCTCAAAATGATTGAATGTTTGGACATTTTTGTCCTTAATGACTTAAGTGGGTAGTAAATTAAACTGAACCCTGAGGGTTAAGGGAGATGGCGTATCGATGCAAAAGAGTGCAATGGAAACAAATTTTAGCGAATAAAAGAAGACATTTTGAAATTACATCCCTCCAGCTTCCGCATTTTACTGTGCCGGAAAATAGCACTGGGTGAGAAGTGTAAGCACTAATGGAGAATGACTAAAATAATGACTTGCATCAGCAACTACATGTGACCATGTACGAGATTAGAGGAGCAGATAGAACAAGCTGACGTGCCTGTGACACATGCTGAAGGTAAAACTACTGAGGTCTCATCTATGACTGTGTATTACTAAGAAATGACATTCTCCAAAAGCTCCGTTTGCTCTTTGGACTCTCCAACTCAACACTGACATTTTCAAATGCACACGTTTTGCGGCACCTTTTGGAAAAGATCCGAATTTGACATTTTCATTTGAAACATGCGTGTTTTTTTTTTTAAACTACGTTAAGTGTTCTTGCCGATAACAGCACTGTATTAAACAAACTGCAGTAGTCTTTTACAAAAAACACAAAGATGTTAGATTACAATATTAAAACCTTTCCATTTATGACACTGTTTACCATCCAGCCTGAAAAAAAAAAAAAAAACTAGCTCAGTAGTTATCGCCTTTCTGCCTGCACAGAGCAAAACAATTATCTTTAATGGAAGAAAGTTTGGTGCATATTGGATTCAGTAACTTAACCGTGAGCCTTGTCAGATAAAGTGTGGCATGTTGGATTCACTGTCACTGGGTGAATAGCATGAGCTGGAGAACCATCACACTTTAGCGGAGACAAACATGGCTGGGTAAAGTATACAACAGCTAAAAATTCAATATTAGATTTAAAACTGGGGTTAAAAAAAAGGAAAAAAAATGCTTTTGGTGTAAACCAGGGTCATGAGACTGCTGGTGCCAATCCAAGCTGACGCAGGGTGAAATAGGAGCTACAACGTGGATAGGTCACAGTCCATCACATATAGAGACAAACACCCATTCACTCTCACATTCACAATGAAGGGCAATTTTGTTCAAAAAAGTTTGTTCAGTAAACCTCTGCATGATTTTGGACTGCGGGAGGAATCGGGTTAAAACACACATACACACAGGGAGAATGTGCAAACAGAAAGGCCCCGACTAGGAAGCGAACCAGCAGCCTTCTTGCTGTGAGGCAACAGAACTATCCACATGTTCCACTGTGTGGCAACAGTAAAAATAAAAATAATGCAATCAGGACTGTGCGGGATCTCGCAAATGTCGTGCTTCTAATACACTATGATTTGGAAATTTGACAAAGCTAAATGAGGCATTAGTTCTTTGGTCTACCTGACCGTGGCTTGGTTGCAACAGAAATGTAACGCTGCTGATTGGTATTCCCAATTCCTTGGATATCTATTTCCTGTTCTATTCAACCACCTTCTCCCGTAGATCTTTTGATAATTCTTTTACTTACCCCATGGCTCGGAATCCAGCAACATCAGTGCCGCACTGGATGGAACAAAACGGGTCTGTCAGGCTTATACAAGCAAACACATCACAGGTGAGGATGATTACATTTAGAAGCCATTTAAACATGTGTGTACACTGTTATCAAACCTATGATCAGGGTCATTTGGGTAGAATCTGTTGTCTTAATGATTGAAAAAGAGCAAGCATAATTGTTTCATGATTAATGGCTTCACCCAACCACTGACCATGAGTGAAAGAAAAGCCTTTGTATTATTATTGATATTTTCTGTAAAATGGCCAAAAAAAATATCACAAATTCTGCTCGGGTATGTAAACTCATGAGCACAACTGTAAGATTAGCCTTCTGTCATAACTGGTTCTCGCAGTCACCTTCACAGCTGGAAGAGAAATCAAAAGTAAGTAGCTCTTGTTTTGGAGATTCACAGCCAAACCAATGTTCACTCACAGCTGGATTTTCGTACAAAGGCGGACATTCTTCCGCAGAGGCAATGAACAAAGATTAAGAACAGAGATTTGTATACTTTATATCTTCGCTTAACATTAACTGTGTGAGAAGCCAGAAATAATTTTCCATTCAGCGTCTGACATTTCTTGGTTCCCCGTGTTTCTTCAGCAGGAACTTTAAATTGAAACCCATCTACATCACCGCCGCCAATTCTCTTCAGAAAACATCCTCAAAGTGAACAATTTCTTCATTGAGAAAT
The DNA here is from genome assembly GCA_016785285.1 of Brachirus orientalis. Classification (NCBI taxonomy): domain Eukaryota; kingdom Metazoa; phylum Chordata; class Actinopteri; order Pleuronectiformes; family Soleidae; genus Brachirus; species Brachirus orientalis. The sequence goes on along the minus strand of JAFBJR010019380.1, from coordinate 2,351,756 downwards.
GAATACTACCGCTGTGTCGCTTCTCTTCTGAAAGAGGGGAGGTTCATTTGGGAAAGATGCTTAAAAGAAATTGCCATAGAAAGTCTTTTTTTTTTTTTTTTTTAAACATTTCTGCCTTAGTGATCCCTTAAAGAAAAGGCCTCACACTGGTAAATACTGCTTTATAAGCCTGTAAATTTGACAAGTAAAAATAACACTGAGTGGGTAAAACCAATGTGTCCTTGAGAGCTCAGCGCTCAAAAAAAAACAAAAAAAAACAAAAAAAAACACAAGCAAATTAACAAAACATAGAAAAATCTCTGCAAGCGCACACAACAAAACCAAAATGAGCAGCATGTGTTGTCAAATTGATGAGGACCTTTCCCTAATTTGCTTGTGTGTTGTTGTTTTGTTTCTTCTTCTTTTTTTCGCCTATCCATGTGCGCTTTCCTGAGCTGCAGTGCTCAGAGCTCTGAGTGCCTCCATATAAAACAGCAGAAGCTTGTACTATAAACGTGACATACTGTGCAAATAAATAGTAAACAGCTCCAATATGTAGAGAGAGGAGAATGGCTGCAAGGAAATGGCCAAAAGAACAGTTGACTGTGCTAATACGGGCGCTCTATCTCTTTAGCTTCACAGTCAGCTCCAGCTGCTTCTTTGTGAGTGCCTCGGCAAATCTTTCATTCTCTTACTCTGTGTGTATGTGTGTGTGAGAGGGAGAGAGAGAGAGAGCAAGCAGGCACCTTCCTGTGCCCATTGTTGGTTTTAATGTATTCTTAATTTCCCATGAAGTGACTGGAGTCCTCAGTGACCAGCACTCCATAATTGGCTGGCTGTGTGAACATCAGTCAGCTTAACGAGAGTGAGGAGCTTCCATGGCCGCTGCTGCATGCGCTCTCTCTTTCACAAAAACACAGGTATGCACTCACATCGGCGAGTAAATGCAGCTGGCTCTCTCTTGCTTTCATCTTCTCTGTCTTCTCCTTTTCCTTTCTGAGGCACACACACACACACACACACACACAGAGAAGGGGGGGAAGTCTCATTAATCGAGCTTCTGCTGCCAACGATTCCATCCAGACAGCTCAGACAAGAAGTGTTTACCTGTTACACTGCGACTGTGGGAACGCTGCTTGAATGCAACCGACACAATTGGATGCACACGGCACGTAAGCACAGCTGTTCGCCAAAGTTTCCGGCTGTCTGGCTAAAGCGACGCAGCAGACACAGATTCAGACCCTGACTTTAAGTGACGACAATTGGACATGGGATATTTAGAGGTTCCTTCTACACATCCACACACAGCAAACACAGCAGGCCCTGAAAAGACACGCATACACAACATATTCACAGGGATTTCATCATATATAGGATTTATTTACACTTTCTATTTACATATTTTTTTGTTCCAAAATCATCTCTGTACACATTTTAAGTCCAAGAACCGCTACTCCTGTCACCCACAGTGCTTTAGTATTATTAGACTTTTCTGAGATCCCCCTTAAATTTATTTGGTGACCCCCCCCCCCCCCCCCCCAAAAAAAAAAAGTTTGGTTTATCATAAACATATTTGCATGTCTGGAGAAGCAGAGAGTAGAGTGAGGGAAAAAAAGAGTAAAAGAAATGAAAGCTGCTCAAAATGTTACTTAAGGATACCGTTAGGAAGATGCTCTCAACTGTGTTTGAAGTTTACCTCAGTGGGTGTGTGTGTGTGTGTTTGTGTGCTCACAGAAAATAAAAAGGACTCCTTCAGCCTCATCACAACATGGACACGTGTGCTGAGAGCCAGTGGGTTACAGACAGGTTCATTTGACACTATTAGAAGTTGAATGTGTAAGTAATGTGATTGTTTATTAAACCATCTCATTTCACAAACGCACTAATCTTAGAGGCAGCTGATTCTTGTTAAAGGGAAATTGCTGCATATGACATGACAGCAGGAAGAGTTTGATAAGATTAAAAATGAGGGGTGAAAGCGAGGGAGTCTACACTGTTTGGCCATGATACGCACACATGCACACAAACACGCATTCACAAAGAGCAACACTCAATCATCTTTTTTGGCCCTGGTCATCAATGTCAAGAAATTGAATATGAATATGTGCAATAAGGCGACATTGTGTTTTTAAATGCAGGTTTTGGATTTTAAACTGGACAAAAAAATTGACTGATTGCTAAACCTCGCTTCATTTGCTGTTGTTATGCTTGTGACAACAGCTTAACCGTTGACGGGATATTTCATCAGATTTCACTAGGTAATGCTGTTTGTGGCTGAATCTGTTTTTTTTTTTCATAGACCATCAGGTAAAATGCTGCTATTGTGACACTTTTGTATGTGATCGACAGCAAACAGTGGTAGTTGTATCAAATATAATGCTGGGTAATGTTGGTGCTAGACTTCCTCCAAAACTTCACCTGTAATCACAAACGACTAATTTACAGCAGTTAGTTTCAATTACACATAGGGCTGGGCAATAATTGAATAACTATACTGTGACAATTTTCTTTAATATCAATGTCAACTGTAGTGTTTATGCACTGTGAAAACACACTGAGACACAATACATGATTAGCTTCTGCCTCAGATTTGTGAAATGTTTTTTTGGCAAATAACCTAAGGTAATTATTGATAGTGAGCGATATGGAACTTTTTTTTAATCATGATTATATTATCAGACTTATTGTCCAGCCCGAATAATACACCTTTGTAAAATGAGAAGTAGAATTATGTTTTACCTTCATTTAACCTGATTTGGATAAATATGACAGTCTTACAAACTCTAAAATGCTAAATCCTATCCAAATCACTTCAGCACATGGAGGAATCTGACACTTGACAATGTCTACCATCACTATACCCATTCCCACATTAAGCTGCAATTAGGTTCACAGTCAGTTGCTGAGTTTGGACTACATGTATGGTGTAAATGCTGAGTAAAATCACACAAAAGAAAAACAAATCAACTTTTTTTCCCATGAAATGCTAAATTTCATATTGCTTTTGAAAATCTAAAACCTCTTTGAGTTAATTTTGAGGTTGAAGACAGGTTGTTGTCTAGCGTCTCAAGAGTCAGGCACAACTTAACAGGCTTGTCATGTAAACAGTATAAAACTTTAAAACCCAAAAGGAAAAACCTAATCTTTAAAATGCTAATTGGAAGATTACTTCTCATACAAAGAAAGAGAGAGAGAGAGAGAGAACAAGGCAATGGACTTCCTAAATTAAGAGCAGTATTTTTTCTTTGTCATAGAGCATAGGAGATGAGGAGCTTGTGAAACTGGTGAAGGTTGACAAAAAAAAAATCCCACTGTGCGATCAGAGACTGGCAGCTCTCACAAAAAAAAAATCTCCTTCAAAGAGTGTGGCTCCCTCTCTGCTTCTATGTCCCCTTCACACAACTATGCACACCGTCTTTGTGGGGCTCAGTGACAATAATGGATCCTGTCAGAGTCGCAAATAGGCTCCGAACATCTACAGCTACGTGTTATGTCATGAATGTCTGATTACATCCACATCACCTTCTCCAAACATCACACCAATCTGTTGACAGTGACTTTGGTGAAGACATGAACATGTGACAAAGATGACAAAAAAAAAAAGCATAAGGCTGTGATTAAAGACACCTGCTCTTTTGTTAATGTATGTGCTGTTTGTTACAAAGAAAACAAAACCAAAATACTATATTGTAATTATTTTTGAAGTTTCTAAACATTGCAAATGTTTTTTTTCCTACTGTGTGACCAAAAACAAAAAGCTGTTTTAGCAATAAAAGTATCAAGAAATCTAAAAACAGGAGCTATGCAGATGTGCAGAATACAAAATTGTAATGGACTTGTTTCTGTATCTTATTAGTGACATGATATGAAAATTGACTTTTTAATGTTCAGCTGGACAGAATGTTACTGAAACTATACCTGCATTTAAGTTTTTTTTAGGTGTAATGAAATAATACTCTTAAGTTAACTCTCCCCTTCTGTAAGGATTGGTAATATGTCAAAGTTTTCTTTTGTCTGAAAAAATGTCAGTGATGGTTTTCCCTTATACTAAATCATTGGAAAAGACAGCTTAACCTTTTCACACTGAGGAAAATAGGCCAGTAAAACAGGAAAGAAAGATATATACTACATACTTTACTTAAGGCAAAATTATTAATATTGTTCTTTACAAGTTCACAAAAACATTTTCTATGCCAAGAGCTCAATAATTGAAATAACTGCAAATAGTGTGTTTTGATACTGATGGGTATGTGATGGTGTGTGTCTTTTTCTGTCACAAAAAATGTATGCCTTAATGAGTGATTTTTTTTATTTGTTTTTAAACTGTGTTCTGAGGTAGGAGAGAAGGAGCAGGAATAAATAAGACTTTACATACTGTATAGCTAGGTCAGAAGAAACCTGATGCGTGGAAATAAATAGCTTAGATAATAATGATTTTCTGTGTATGTGCGACTCTCCTGACCATTGTTTGTCTTCTGTTGGTGTTGGGTGGGAGGACAAGGAAAAATCCATTGCTTTAGCCAGTGTGCATGGTTTGTGGAAGGAAGAAGACATTATTTCACCCTACCTAAACTGACAATCTCTCTCTCTCTCTCTCTCTCTCTCCCTTTTCCCATGTAAAATCCTTATGTGTTCATGAAAAAAAAAACAGTCCCCAGTGAAGAGAAGGAAGGAAAAAACAGTCGAGGTCCTGTTCCTTCAGGTTCTGTGTTTACCAGGAGAGGGGCTCAGATATGTAAACATCAAGAGTTGTGCCCTTCTGCATCTCTCTTTGCCTTTGCAGACTGTGGTCTTCAGTGATGAAGATGAGGGTTCTGCACTATGACAGGACTGTAGGAGTGCACCTTTCAGAGCTGATCAGAGAAAAATAAACTTAAAAAAAAAGGTTGAAGTTTGCCTCCACATCACCGTGTTAGAACGCTATACCACCTGTCCTCTCCTCCAAGTCATTGGTTCTTTGAATCTCTTAGTTGCTGAAAGGGCCATTGGGCAATTTAGGAAAAGGGGTTAAGAAAAGGATAGGTCTTTAAGTTCAGTAGATGAGCGCAGGAAAGGAAAAGGAAGAATAAGAGGGGAAGGAAGGGAAAGGGAGCAACTGCAGAAGAGCCACGCTCATCATCTCTTGTAGTGGTTGGGTGCATCGGCAAAGGCAAACTTCAACCTGTAGGCTTCGGCAAGCAGCACGCTGACTTCCTCGTTACCCCAGTGCATTGTGGGAAGGTTCTGCAGGAGAATCATTAACCCCTGTTGGAAAAAACAGCAAGCATTAAGATAGTGATAATTCTAAATTGCACAAGACATGGTGGGAACTAGAAAGGTTAACACCTGTTTCATAGAACAAAAAAATATATAATATTAATATTATTATATTAATATTATTCTGCCTCTGTTTGGTCTTGTGAACAGAGGCAATGTGACATCATTTGTTTGCTGCATCCTTTATCAGAAAGCAGGCTCTGTCAAGCAATACTATCAGACCTGATTGATGAAGCACTCGTGTGTACAGAGCAGCAGTGGAGAGGCAGGCAATAATAAGAGGATATCAGTATAAGAATAATAAACTGCTGAACAACTGGGTTTTCTGCACTATAGAATTCACTTCTGCAACTTTTCAGGGGTGCGTCTTTGTGTTTTCAGTCATACTGTGAACTCATTTACAGACATTTGATATTTATTAGTTATGCACTAAAGATTTACAAAGAAAAATAATGTTGATATGAGAAAACATGAATGTAGAAGAATGTTGAGTCGGTGATAGATAGGGAAGGAGGAAATAACACTGGTGGTAGAAATTGTCTTTATTATTAAATCACACAGCATTGTTTGTAAGCAGTACCCAGCAAACTAATTTTTAATTCACACACTGGGTTTAGTTCAGACTCTTGTAATGATTTTTATTTTAAATCATCTGTATAATGAAGACAGAAGCCATCAGACATAAGAAATGAAACAAAGATGTAACTTACAGCCTTTGCTCCTGATGCACCAGTGAGCAACAAGATCATTTACAAGTTTAAGTTTCATCTAAATTTCAATACTTATTTTACTTATGAACATTTTACTTATGAGCTGTAATAGTTTATAATTGAAAAGATCACTTTAATGCTGACATCTTTATTGGGAATTATTTATATTTGAACATAATTTTCACATATGTGATTATGTATTTATTGATATACCCCTAAAATCTCTTTATGTCCTGCTGAATGAGCTCTCATAATATTAATTTTACATTGTTATCCAGCAACCCTCTGCGCTAATGAGTATTTGGTCCTTGGCTAGTGGACCCTGTGCCCCCACCATCTACCGAACCTCTTTCCATCAACAACACCAGTAGAGTGCAAAGGATAAGGAACTGCACTGACATTCGAGCTGCATGTAACTGATGAGGAGGGCGAGGAGGAGCAGCACTACAGCATGTCTCTGCGTGTAACAAGTCAAGTGTGTGTACACTGTGAACTCGCCTATGCAGGTGCATCTAATGCACTGTTTAAATAGCCAAGAAAACACTGCAGCATTGACTTTAGACCAGGTCTTTGCTTATCAATGGCACATTTGATACCTACAAATCGTGGGCACTGGGCGTGAAAATGACAGCTGCATTTACATTTTACAAGCAATGATGTGTGTGATGGGAGTAATTTAGAGTCGACTCTGTACTACAGTCTCTGAATAAAATGATAAATCTCATGGCCATGCATTATTTCGTGGCCACAGAGGGGCTCTGTAACTTTCTGATTGGTCATCTACTCTTATTTTATTCTGTATCAAGAGGGCAAAAACCTGTTTAAACCTTTACTGTGACCTTAGGCCTTAGGCCAGCAAAATCACTGAAAATAACTAAACATGAGCCAGTTGTGAAAACACTCCCTTAAGTCATTCAAAACATAAGCAAGGTAAAATGCACAGCATATTTCAACAAATTCCTCAAGGTGTTCTTAAATATATAGCATATTGCATTCACAAGTATTGTATACACAGATAAACTGAAAACATTACGTCTCTGGCCACTGGCTGTTTCCAGGCATGGAGGAGTAAGCATCTCTGACTTGATATCTTATATGGATGAATAAAATTGTTGAAATCTGCTACTGGAAGCAAACTATGTGCAACTATCTAAATGCAACGACAGCACAAAATATTATTACAGGCTGTAGCTGCATTTGTGATCTGACAAAATATGCCCTGAGGGGTCTTGTCTGGTACGTACAAGTTTAATGTTAGTGTAGCAGACAAGCACAGTTGCACTGGCTTTTTTGCCTCTGTCTGTGTGTTTGAGTGTGACAGAGATGTTATTAACTCAGTCAAAGTGGTTTAATAAAAGCTGGGAGGAAGAAAGTGGCAAAGGTGGGTGAGTGTACAGGGGGGAAAAGTAAAAGAAAGAATAAAGTGTCAAGTACAATTCAGTGAGGTTCAGTCCTTTCCCCAGATTCTTCTTCTCTACATTACTGTGAGTGTGAAGACAGAAAACAGCAAAACACACGCGCGCACGCACACACACACACACACACACACACACACACACACAATCCCTTTGTCTCACCACTAACCAGTCTCATTCCCCTTTGAGAGTGAGGCATTAGTCGGTGAGATTGAACCTGTGTGTGCGAGTTTGTGTGCATGCGCTATGGCTATCAGTGTCTCAGTTTTGATAATCAAGGCTGAAATCATTGCCGTGACAACAGGCTTTACAACCAATCACGATGCTGATTATCACATTGGAGGACAAGTCATGTTGGGTCTTCTGGTGTCTACACTCATTTGACTCCTTAGTAATGTGCTGCAGATTTAACCCTGTCACAGAACATACTTCAACACTGTATTTTTAAAAGTGCCATATATGAGAATCTACAATATTAATACATAAAATGACCATTATGTATCATCGGAGATTGAGGAAACATTTAAACTGAAATACTGGTTTCTGAGAAAACAATGGTGCAGCCATTATTTTTACAGTTTTGTGTTATAGTCTGATGCGCCACCCGCCAACGCCCACCCAGTAATGCAGCTCGAAGCAATTCAACATACAAGATACCAGCAGAGAGCAGTTAGGTGCTAATGTGTTGGAAATGTCAAAAGTTAATCAACCTAACAAAAATTAACTTCTGCAGTGGAGATGTGTTAAAATATAGACAGCTCAAACCTTAGAGGAAGTTGACCTCAGAAATGCAGATGTGGATACTTTTCTCCCCGACAGGAAATCAAAACAGAGAATGTCAGCCAAGGTTAGCCAACTCTCTCTCTCTCTCTCTCCCCTCTTTCATATACCTGTTACCAGTGATATTTATCATCTGTTCACTGCTGCCAATCTAATGGAGACACACTTTACTTAAACATGAAAATTAACCAGGATTATTGTTCATAAAATAAAACAGATGGTAGGAAAGTGATATATGGGATATACATGTGCGTAAACTCATGTAATGTATTGTAATGTAATGTAATGTAATGTAATGTACTGTCGGGTATAAATGTATTTTTGTGTTTCTTTTTTGAAAAATGTGTTAACTTCACTTATTCAATGTTCTGAATTGGAATGGAAGTTACCATTTTAAACAATAAAGGTCACTGATATACTGTACATATCTTACCTTTATCACCTTTAAGTATGTGAATATAACTGCAATAAATCACTAATGCGACATATTCTAAACCGCATGTCATTGTGCTTATAAATGTTTATGCACATTCCAACTGCTGTGAAAGTCAAACCACACTAAACCTTAATTGGGTATATTTACCACAACGAGGCACTTGGTATTATTTTACCTTCTGACAAATTAAATCCAAGGTGTTAGGCTCCATTAATTTTTTTCTTTCCTGCTTTGGTTTTAATGAGCTGCCATGATGACCCTGATGACTTTTCAACAAAAAGCATTTGTATTCTGAGTGAGCCTGGGAAAACATGCAAGATTTCTCTAACTAATGAAGCTCAACGCTGCACTCCCAGCAAGATCATACAGATTAGGTCAAGTTTGTTTTTCCACATCTGTTTTCCTTAATAACCAACAGGTGAACCCAGCTGAATATCAGTTCTGACATACAGTAAATTTTAAAAACGTCCTGGCTCGACTAAAGGAGCAGCTGGTGATTACAGCGGTGACTGACTTTTATGAGCCTTAGGCTCCTTAAATGTGTTAAACCCCTCTTCAAGCATTTAAAAAAACTCACAAGCAGCGAGAGAGTACTTTTAAAAAGCGAGCAAATTGGGCCTCCAGTGTCGATAAACATAAAACAGGACTCTCAGTACGTGATCACATTCTCCATAACCATTCTCCATGTGATCCATCAATCCACTTATTAATTCTCCATTACTAAAAGTAACAGAATGTCCTTTGAAAAAACCTGTATCTTGACTTTGAAAGGTCAACATGATGGTCCAAAAAGATGCACTTCTCTGAAGCATATCAACACAAAAGAGTGGTAGAAAGAGAGGAAAGCAGCCTCATCCAAATTCAGCTTGCCTTCCTCTCATCTGTATTCAATAGAGCATCACTATCAGCTCTCTCCTTTCATCACTCACCCTCTCTTGCCCATTCACACACACACATTTCAAATCTACCTATTTTACTCACAGATAACAGGGTACAGGGTGAATATATGTTTTGTGGTCATTCTATGTTTGCTCTTGTGGAAACAATCAGATACTAAAAACAAAGAACAAGTCAAATAAAAACTATGTAAGCAGCACATACTGTATATGCAGGCCACCTGTGAAGTATGTGTGACTGACTACAAAATACTCATAACTGTTCATTTGGAAGAGAAGATTTATCACCCAACTGTTCTTGTGTATTCTTGTGTATGCATGTATTAATGTTGGTATTCTGTTGCCTTAAAAAAGAAACTTCACTGCTCTAGACATGTTAGGGAAAAGAACAGTTTTGCTAGGCTGCACTTTAGCTCCAGCTGTTGTGTAGCAACAGTAATATAATAAGCTCTAGTCATAGGGGTGGCAATCACAAAGCACCCTAAAATACTGTACGATATAATACATAGTCCATAATACCAATAAAATCAAATACAATGATTCTGTGATAACCAGTGTATTGCAAAACAATCATTTATTTGTCCAATTGAAGAAACAAAAAAAAAAGTTCAAAGTGCATAAAGTCTATGTATTCAGCGTGGATAGGGAATCTCTTAACGTAGCTTTATTATTCACCATTAGCCCACTGTAAAGTCCCTCTTCTTTGGTCAGGTAACCTCCCCCCATTTCGCTCATTCATTTGAGCAGTGTCACCGTGAAGAGACAGTAAAAGTGGCAGGGACTGCTGATCAATAAAATAAAATTTATATAAAACCAAATCAACATTTTCACACACCTCTATCAACCGCCTGAAAATATAATATCAGGCTAGAGCCAAATTATCAAGGTCAAACGGCTTATTTAGGAAGCACTGTAAAAACTGTAAAAAAAAAAAAAAAAACTACCAAACAAACATATTGGCCAAAATGCACACACCCATTTATTAGCCAAATTTGTTTACAGACCCACAAACACACATACACACCCACAAATGTACTGCATATGTGATAGACCAGTATTGGCTTATGTTATCTAACATGCTTTGATTTAAATACTGTGGATGATGGGTATGTAGGTGAAGGTGCATCATTCATTCATGAAGAAACTTAACTAAAGCAATAGAAAAAAGTCAGACACAAAACAGTGGAAAAAAAAAAAAAAAAAAAAAAAAACATTAACCCTAAAATTCTGATTCTACAAAGGTTGCTGCCACAAATTGACTAAAACACTTAATAAAAATAAATAGTTATAACTGATTGCATTGCATATTATAGTAGCTTTTACACATTATGTTAAATTAAAGTTTAACAAAAAAGACTTAAATTACATCTAGTTTTGAAACCTATCTTGCTGCAGTGTAACTACCCCCCAGTGCATATACACTTGAGAGTGGAAACTTCTTGTTGATATTGGACACATCATGTTGGTCTAATTAGACATTTTAAAAAATAAACAGGGTTGAAACATTTGTACCATTTTGTGCATATAAAACACACAACATAACAATGGGAGGGTACAGCAGTGAGATGATGTTTCAACTGTAGTGATAAGGATTGAATAGGTACTGTTAGGGATAAGGAATAAGAAGGAGACACTTATGAAACATTATGGATAACAACTGCTGTAAATCATTCAGGAAAAAATATATATATATGGATAAATAGCAGGAGGGAACCTACTATTTGACACCATATCTTTATAAATCAACAAAGGGCACTCATTACTCTGCAGCAGGAGAAGGACCAACCACTGTCTAATCAAGTGCAGCTTGGAATTTCACAGACACTAGTCTACTCACCCAAACATACAAACAACCTACATACATTAGTGCAACCGTGCATGCTCCAGCACACAAGTACATGCACAAAGTGACTGAGGAGCTTCATTAAGAGCATATTTGTGCGTGGTGACCATCTGGTGGCTATCACTTCTGTTGGGCTAATGACTTTAATAGGGTTTAATCGCATACATCTCACTGTCAGGGGAAAATACTACACCCAATCCACTCCACGCAGGTGGCAGCACTCCACGCTGAGAGGCCATGAGTGTCTGCGTGAGTAAGCGTGTGCATTTGCAAGAGAGAAAGGGGTGAATCTGCGCAGTGGGTGAAATCCAGTGTATGTTTTTGTGTTGGTGAAGGCTGTGTGTGAAATTAGAAACGAGATGTGCCTACATACTGTATATGGGTTTACAAAGCATGTACACAGGTTTTTGTTTCACACAGAAAGATGCACTTCAGTGCACCTCCACCTACATGCGAGTTGAATGTTGGTGCAATTCCTTATCCACTGCAGTCTCATGGAGTTGTTGATGAGACAGAGGGTCAAGTGGATGGTGGAGGCAAAGGATCTACTGGCCAAGGACCACATACCCATTAGTGCAGAAAAGAAAGTGCTGGATGCCGGGGCTTCAGCCCCCTCCTGTGCGTACAAGTACACAAACAGAAACACCAAGATCCTTCAGATCTCAACAGCAAGGTAACAGGACGCATACAGCATCTGCTGCTGTACTTCTGTCTCTTCCTTCTCTTCATGGGTAAATTGTTATACTGCTGATTCAGCTGAGAATCAAAAATAACAAGCTAAGTGTCTCACACATCAGTATTGACACTGCGTTGTCTTAAATGTAAAGAGCAATGTGAGACTGTGTGCTCCTGTCTCATCAGCATTGACTTCTTGTGCTTGTTCTTAATTTCAAACCTGACTTTGGCATATTTTAAGTTCCTTAAAGCTTTATTTTTAAATATTACATTTTCAGCTCAGATTGTTTTACTCTGAATTCAGTCTGCCCTCGCACCTTCCCCTCACACACGAGCAGTTGTCAGTAGAGAAATGTTTACTCCTCAATTTTCCTGAATTCACCACTTAAACAGAAATACACCTGATACAGTAATAATATAATTTAAGCACTACATAAAACCCCTTTGTGCCTTCTCTCCAGTATGTGTAGAGATCATGCCCTGTATAACTAGCAAAAAAGAAGTTGGACTCCCCCTAATGCACTTGTGGTTGTTTAACTATCACCCAATACTAACAAACACATTATTCCACAATTACTGTATACAGTCACTACAAAAAAGGAATTAGCTCTCCATCTTCTCCACTTGGCAATGATTAAAGTAGTTAATGGATATTGATAGCAAAGGGAGAGCAGATTGTCAATAGTCAGTGCTAAACCTCTTTCTTCAGAAAGAGAATCAAGTACTGTATTGGGCACACAGGGAGCCAAGACCAATGCTAATGAAAACGTATTTAATGTGTATGTAGTTATGACTGAAACCAAGATCTGACAGGGGTAAGCTAATTTTCATGTTTACACAGCTGAAAGTGGGGGTTTTAATTAAAAAAGGAAAACCAACAAAAAGTGACTTAGTACAGTGTTGGACCACCTCAAGCTGCCAGAACAGCTTGCACCTTGGCATCAGAGCTCTAGCGAGAGATTCTTCCAAAAATATTCTCACACTCGGTGTACTGATCATGCTGGTGGAGAGAGCTGTCTAACATGTCGGTTTAAAATCTCCCTTGGCTTTTTAATGTGACAATGATTAAAATCCTCCCTATTCACTGCTCAGTGACCTCCAGTGCCCTATGGATGTTTCTCTCCCCATATATATAAATATATACAGTCAAGGACGAAATTATTAGCCCCGCTATGAAAATGTCATTGTGTCAAAAGCATTTCCCAAGTGCTGTTAAACAGAGCTAAGAATTTTTAACACAGCTTTTTCAAACATCCCAGTTTCATTTTGGATGCTTCCATTATTTGACTTTGGCTATAGAAAAAGAAATTATTCCACAAAAACCAAAAACTGCCAGGGTCAAAATTATTAGAACCCTTGATGCTAATAATCAATTGTGTATCGTTTTTGCTGGATAACAGGCTGCAGTTGTTTGTTGTAGTTTTCAACAAGTCTCTGAAACATCTCAAGTGTCTGGCAAATCTCATATGTTTTGGGTCGTTGTCATGGAAGACAGTATGATGACCCAGACCCAGTTTTGCTGCTGGCTGCTTCAGGGTTTTTTTTTTTTTCAAAAATCTTCACATATCCTTCTTTCTTCATGATTCCTTCCACCTTGATGAGATTCCCAGTTCCAGACACACTAAAGCATCCCCACAGCATAATACTCCCACCACCGTGTTCTTTTGACCTTCTGTTGGTTTGGAATGGTGTTTCGAACCAAAAATGCTGAAAACACCCGAAGTTTGCCACAGACTTGTCTGACCGCCTAGTGCAAAATGGAATGCTTCTTCAATTGCCTCCATGCTTGATAGTCTGAGGAGAACTACTTTTAAACGTGATATGATGGTATTATATCTATATTATATATTCTATTGATGGATATTTATCATCACCAGATGATTAACAATTACTTTATCCAGCTCACGATGTAAAACTAACCCCGCCCAAATAGAGCTTTTGTTACACTTATTGACGGGATAGACTGTGCCATGCTGCTATAATGTCATGCCGTTGCAAGCCAGACTGCTGTGAGCTGAACTTGGTATGTGTGATCATATTTGTACCTCACACTGAGCCAGATAGATATATTACATAAAGTACTATTGAGACACTGACTGAGTATTGCTGTTCAGTAATGTTCAGTAGTGCTGAACTCATACACTGAGACAAATGTGAACACAGATAGATATAGACAAAGATAAAAAAAAAAAAAACACAATTAAAGCCCACTCTGCATGAGAACCATACAATCTATTTGCTTGCAGAATGGGATGATACTAAGTAAAATGAGTACATTGAGTGCAAGGTGCCTTGCTGTATTTCTTGCAACAAGCAGCTAAAGCCCTTGAGAAATTAATGGGGGAGAGATGACAGGTGGGGTGTACATAAACATACCAAAAGACAAACACTCATGGCTAAAAATTGCAGACATCTGTAGTAGCTGTTGTGTTTCTTTGACATGTATCATTACACCTCCAACCTCCTTCAAACAACACATCTACACACATACACACAAACATGCAGCTGCACACACAACAGACAGACAGTCTGTAACCTACAAGCACAAGCACTCCAGGTTGCTGGTGGTAATGGTGTTTTGCAGCACCCTGAGGTGTAATGGGCCCAGGCACTGCTCTGTCGGGGCCATTAGCTTGCTGTAGTTCGTATAATTACACAAAATGGGCACTCTGGCAAACAGTGGGTGCTAATGTAGGATTGAGGCACTGTAGCATGTGGAGGTAGAAGCTGACATAGGATGGAACAGCCAAGTCATCTTGTAAAAAGCCCAACAAATTAAAACAGAGTGATTGAGATGTTTTTATGAGTTTCTCAACTTAATATTTCTTTTTTTTAAGTTTATTACAATTAATCAACCTGTTGATGTGATATACAGTAATAATTTCACATACTGTTTAGGCAAGAATATTAAGACAGTTTTTGAACTATTATTACTTATTGGTCCCCAAATGAAAACCTAATGTACAGTACTATGTGTAGTGAGTACAGTATAAATCTGTAGCCATGAGCTTAGTTTAGAAAAATGACTAAAAAAACAAGGGAACAGCTGGCATGACCTTGTGTACATATAATAAAATGTAGTTATCCACACCTAAACCATAGTAATTAAGGTATAAAAATATACCTAGTTTCCAGCAATCATTACATTAAAAAATAAATGACTCTACTAAACCTACTAAATAAACCTGGACAGTTTTCCCAGTACAGTATCTATTTCTAACAGACTTATTGTGCTGAAAGTAAAAAAAAAAAAAATTAAATCCTGCTGTGTCCTTTGTAAAAAGGAAATAAATTAGGGCGATGTAGGATGTGGGTAAAGCCTATGGCAATTTAAATAATGTGGGAGTGTGAATAAGATTAAAGCACAAGAGAGTGCATGAGAGATTGCCTGAAAGCTTTCAGTACAAACAAAATCACAAGCGTGGGTGTCCTTGTATTGAGGTTATCATTTCAATACTGCAACCTCTGCTGATGCCTCAAAGAAAGGTGTCTCTTAATGGTTTTTATTAAAACTAAAACATAAAAGGAAGAATGGACATTAGGAAAAAAAAAATAAAGACCCTGTTGCACTTCACAGTTCACACTCATAGGCAGCAGGTTTGAGGCCTGCAGCCATTCGGTAGGATTCAATGCAAGTCCAATGACAAGTTCGCAACCATCTGATAAACACAGCCACGAGCAATCTAGGCATGACAACAGTTGTCGGTGCTTATTCTGTATATTGGACCATTTCCATTGATATCTCCATCTGCTTGGCTAGTTTCACCTCTTTTACAACTTCAAAGTTCAAGAGCAGTCAATATTTAACCATTTGTCCTCTTAGCATCAGCCATTACCAAACAAATGCTTTTGACAAACCATTTTAAGAACTGTCAAGTTCACCATTACACATTTATGGTTCATTTATCAAAACATGCAGAGGACTAGACAAACTAGTAAGAACTTTTCACTTGAACATACAGAGGCCATTTGAATGCAAAAATCCCAAGATTTCAGTTAGAGCTTCAATGTGGAACTTCAACTATCAACCCCCTGAAGATTTCTGAGTAATTACCAAAACAGTTTGCAGTCTCTGAGACCCTGCAGTCTATGATCTATTATCAGTACGCCACTACCCACTCTCACACATACACGTGTGCACACAAGCACAAGCACAAGCCAGGCAGCTGTTTGGGGACTTGATTGCTGTTGGAGGAGCATTTTCAATATTGTATCATGATATCGCCATGAAGTTCGACTGAATAAACAGGTTGAGTAGTTGAATCCAGTTCTGAAACTTTTCATGGTCGTTTCTTGGTGTTTTCAGCCATAGTGATGCTGTATGTAGCTGTCTCTCCTAATTTGCACTGTGTGCTTCTTCGATCTTGCTTGCTCATTCATGATGTGAAATTCATCCACAGCATGCAGCACAACAATGCCCCCCACAATGCAAAGACAAGACTGCTATACTGGGAAAGACAAAGAGCATCATCTGGAGCTGATAGGCTTGATCAGCATTGTGTGAACTCATTTGACAAAGATTTTGAATGTAACAAAACAACAGCTGTATTGTGTAACATTTATATCTAAATGTTACACAATACAACTTTAATCACCAGCCTTCAACCACTGCCAAGTTGTGAAAGGTTAATGCCAGTTTAATAGAGAGTTCACAAACCCTGGAAAAAAAAAAAAAAAACATGACCAGGCCCATTACTCCAATCTCCTTCCATCTCTTCTTCCCTTGAAAAAAAGATTGTCCCCTCCTGCTGCTATTGCCGTTTATTCCTCAAGTGGGATAACAATGGCATGTAGGTGGCTTATGGGTTGAAAGAGCAACTCCTTTTATTCTCATATCTTAGGGCAAAAATTCCATAAAACTCTGACTCTTCCTATCTCTATTTTTCTTGTGGGTAAACCTCAGCCAGTGATAATGTCAGAATGCAGGCTAATCGCCTTACACACTCTTGCTTTCAGCTGATAAATGCTTTGCAGACACTCCCTTGCAATAGCAAACCAGCACAGAACAACAACAATCAGTTGTACAGCATTTCTGCACAGATTTTAAAATATACATATTTACATAGTGTTTACCATTTCCACTCCATGACTGATCAATGCCAACTTTCTTTGGTCATCAAAACCATAGAGAATTAGAACTCAGCGTACCAGCCTACGCAAGTTAGCCTAACAGCGAACTTAAGTTGTCAGAGATGGAGAGCATGTAGGAGGATGAAGAGCAATGAAAGAAGTATGTCACAGAATAAAAGAGCAGATGGGTGGAGGGTTACATAATTACTTCTTCCTTATCAAGTACTCTGTTCTCCACTTATTTTATTCCCCTTCTACTATTGTTTTGGCATAAATAGATTCATTTGCCACATATGACATGGCACTCAATCAACAGGGTGATTATTAAAAGCTGTTTACTGGGAGTGGCCTTGTTTCACTTTCAGTCCTATGGACTACAGTGCCATCTATCAGACAGGCTTCAAAGGCCTGAGACAGTATTATTCATACAAACCAAGTTTGGAAACAAAGTTCTGGGGAGAAGATGAGAAGCTTTTGTCATGATAAATGGGTGAAAAGTAATAAATAATTGAGAGGAGGTCCCAGCTTTTTCCATTATACAGCATGCAACAATTGAATGTTGTCTTCTGGATTGAAAAGTGAGGCCTAGGAAGTAGGATGGAAGTAGCAATTAGCCACCAGGGGGCAAAAAAGCTTTTTTAAAGGAAGTCTATGAGAAAATCAGGTCACTTCTCACTTGATTTATGACATAAGTTAACACTTTTCTGGAAGTTGATGAACTATTTGAAAGTTCTAGGTCTATTCAATGCATGACATTGAATTTGTAAATGATGCACAAGTAAATACACAATAAAGCAAGGCACATATATGTGGGCACCATGGGATTATCTTCTGACAGGCGTCTAGTTGGAGGCAATCTGTGAATGGGTTTAAAACTGACATGGCACCAGTCTAATTGCAAATCTCAAAGCATCACAACAAGAGTTTATTTCGCAACCACAAGTCTACATCTTTTTTTACATACAGTATATAGCAAAAAATAAAAAAAGAAAACATAAATCTACTCCCCTTTATTAAAAAAAATATTATCCTTATTTGTTGTTCACTATTTCTTTTGCTTCATGTTAGTAAAGCTGGCTCTCTTTTTCCAGATTAATCAATATTTAGTAAACATATATTATACAATAACAGACAAATGACTAAATGCATTAAAATTATTATACAAAACACATATTTTTCCAGTAGAGAGCCCTGTGAACTCTGGATTGTTTACAGGACTCGGCAGCATTAGTCTTGGCAGGATAAAACATCTAGAGTGACCAGATGTCCTGATTAAACAGTGAGAGTTCCAATTTTCCAAGCATTTGTCCTGGCATCCTGACAGGAACACACATTGTTCTGATAATTGGACTGAATGATATGAGTTTTGTTTGTCCAAAAATAAACTTTTGAAAGAGGTTTTTATGAAATGTGTCATTAGGGTAAGAGGGTTAAATGAACACTAAATAGGCTGAGGGTGACAGTCGAAGAACAGCAGGGGTAGTACAATTATCAGGATATAATGTCAAAGCCACAAAGAGGTTATGATTTTTACAACAGAAAAAAAGGAAAAAAAAAAAAACAACTAATTTTTTTCAGACGTTGGGATACAATTCAAAGGATGCATATTCAATTTGGATAAGATATGTTTTTCTATTGACATTATGCAGAAAATAACTGAATTGAATGTCTCACCACAAAACATCATTTTTTTCCTCTGATATATTCATCTATCGCTGGGTCCTCAGGAGTGCCCTCCATTCCTTTATTGCAAAGGCTGTTGAACCCAAGGCGCTCTCCACTCGCAACTGATCTGAGGACCGATGCTGCTGACATTTGCAAAGGTCCACAGTTTCTCACAGATCAGTAATTAAGGTGAAAACAAATCTTTGTCTCTGTCTTTCAACCTTCTACCCATTACAGCTCTTCTGCAGATCTTTGGGGGGAAAGAAATACTGAAGTGACAGTGAGATGCACTTTAGGCAGAACTAATTGCATTGCATTCACAAAGACATTCAGCCTCACATTGACAATCACTGTTGGCTTCCTCTCGACCGAGGCAATTCGACAGCCCTTACTAATGATATCTCAAGCAGATGATATTAAATGGTGATGAGCAAGAGCTTATACTGATGACCGTGAATTCGTAGATTCTTTGTGGATAGTATTAGAGCTGTGTGTATACTTGTATTTCTTGCCTCTTTAGGACCTTTTCTGACAAAAACACTAACCTTTTCAGGAACAGTATTCTTTATGGGCCTCATTTATAAAACTGTGCATAGGTACATCTGAAAAGTTGGCCTACGTATGAAACACATAAAGTGCTTCTGTAAGTAAATATACTGATTTATAAAAGCATGCGCACGCATGTCCCACGACAGTTTATCTTTATAAATCATAATCAACTCGTAATGTGGTGCAGCTTTTGCGGGCTCCAGGTAACATCCACACAATAGTCAGAAAAACGCCCCAGATTAATATTCATGGATCCGGAGTGACCGGTAAAACATGGCAAACACAGAGAGAAGAAAAAAATAGAGGAAGTGCACACAATCATAATTGAGGTAAAAAAAAAAAAAGGTTTTACACAATGTCGCCATCACGAATATTATAAAAGGGATATTAAGTGACGGTGGCACTGTGGCAGATGCTGTAAATGTAGAAGGTCAAATATGTGCTGCTCCAAAACAGCACACACTGAAGTCCCGCTCATCTGCGCACTGAGAGTTCGGGGGGAAAATAGTGAGTAGGCTATCCACCGTTTATACAGGTATCCACTGTGGTCTGCAGTGTTAGCAAATGGTTCGAGGGGCAAGACATTGTAAGAGGGTTGTTTGTCAAAGTGGATTTGTGCATACAGTAATCGCCATATGTAGAAACCAGTTCCTGTGCCCACTGACGCTGGATCCAGTGTGGCACAGAGATGCAGCAGGACAGCGTGTGAAAGTCAAAACCGGCTCACAATCCATTCATCATCATTGGCCAGCAGATTTGACTGCTCTCTTAAAATAATCTCAATCTGAAGCTTCCGTTTACTTCTTTCTCTAGCAGACACAAATTAACCATTTTGCGTCATTACGCATCATGATTATATTCTTTATTCTCTTCCCATTTGATTAAATCCGAGTGGCTCTATTTGTGGCAATTAAACTGATCATAAATGACACACAGTGCTGCACAATAATAATAATGCATTTGATTAGAATATCTAATCACTGTTACAACATTCCTAAATGAAAATGCATAATTATTGACTTTTTTAAAATAAATTATTATTATTATTATAAATTACTGTAGTTGAAAAAAACTAATCTAGATCCATGCAAAAATAAGCTGTCCTCCTTGTTATCCCTGACAATGTGTTTCATACCACAAAAGTATTTAGTAATTACAGCATTTATTATTTTTCTTCCTGCAATTACAGATCTTGTAATTATTTATATTTTATTTGTGTCTGTCCATGTTTTTGGGGGGGGGGTATCAGTCAAGCAGTTGTTTGCATGTATGTCTCGTTAGTGTGTACAAACAAAATCATGTCGTGAGCAGCAATAATCAAATTTATTTTACATTGTGGCATCATTTTAACATTTTGGGTTACCAGTTTCACATCTCACATTAATGTGCGTACGTATGGGTCAGAGTTTGCATGAGACGCTGCACATTTCCGATTTTGTTTTTTTTATTGCCAAACTCTGTAAAAAAAAAAAAAAAAAATTGGCGTAAGCCTTCTTTTATGTGTACGCAAGCTTTATAAATTAGGCCCCTGGTCCTTATGAGGTAGAACCTCATTCATACAGAACTAGTTAAGTTTAGGACTAAAAATTGAATTGTGGTTAAGTTAAGGTTAGGGTTCGGGTAACACATTGGTTAGACTGTCAAAATGAATGAAAGTCAATGAAAGCCATTCAAAGGACAGCTGTTTGAACATCTGTGTGTGTTGGTGTGTGTGTCTGGTGATTTGTGATTGTAAGAATAAAATGAGAGAGAACTGTTTGTGTGCATCTTTATATTGTCATGCCAGATTTTGAGTGACAGAGAGTACATAAAAGAGTGTATATGTGGGTGTGTGTGTGGAGTGTACTAACTTATCCAGTCAGTCCAGACCTGCAGTTAGCAGTAGTGTGCTAACTGAAGTGGAACGGTGGAGGGCAGATTGCTTGGGGAATGCCACACTCCTACTGCTTTTCATTTAGCAGCTTAACTAATCCAATCCCACAACCAGGGGATAAGATTCACAGTTACTCTACTAAGTTTGATAACAATGCATGAATTATCCTTTTTAAATTACTTTCCGTATGCATTTTTTAATTAACTATTAAGGGCAAACAATAATTTGTGTTTCCTCTCAAGAACCCAAGCATGTAACTTGCCAGAAGTTTGTCATACACTGATGCTCCTTGAGTTCTACTTTTTAAAGTGAAGGCAATGGCTTCACCTAACAGATTTGTGTGTTAAAATAGCCATAAATTAAAGTCATAACTTTTAAAAGGTGTTGAAATATATTAGGTGAAGAAATAATTTGATTTCACTGCAGCATGTTTAGGTTTTTGTTCAGTTTTGTTTACTTCAGGCATAAACAACAATGCAAAGGCAACCTATGAAACTAAACAATCTCTCATTATGCTAACCAACTATTTCAGGTTCTGTTAGCCTTAAGGCCTGGAAAAATTAAACTATTAATTTTGTGGTTGATGAGAATAGGTATGGTAACATTTATTGTGATGCCTAGAGCATGTGTTGTTTTTGTGTCTGAATTTTTTAGATTGAAAAGAATGGACCGATTCCAGTTATCATCCTTAAGACTTCATTAATCTCCTGCAAAATTTAAGGCCTACAAAAAAAAAATAACACAAGCTGTAATAAATTAAACTGGGAGGACTTCTTGATAGTGTGTATGTATTCTTTTAACATTTTCACAAATAACAGATGTGATTATATATATTGTCTTATAAACATATTCTATATTATATATATTCTTAATTTACAAAACAAAAAAAATATTCATACTCATGAGGAAAATGATGAGATATTTATTGTTAAGAATGTATTTGTCAAGCCCTCCATCTTAGGTTCATTACTACGTTGCCTCTAATTTTGCAAGCATTTTGTTTTAATGGACAAACTAAATTGTTGACTGCATAATTGCAACAAGGCAAGGAGTGATAAGGAATCACCAGTGATTTCTTAGATCATCCTGTGGGGGAACATAATATGAGTGCTATCATCATTTCATGGCCACCAAACTCATAGCCATTTTAATAGCACATTTATACTAAAAAAAAAAACAACAAACACATGAAGTCACCACGCATCATCCTCAGGGGAACATGAATATTTTTCAGAACTTAGGGGCAATTTGACTAACAGCTGCCACAAAACACAAACAACATGGATATTTCAACTTCATAGTGGTTTAAGAAAGTACTTCATTATATTTCATCATCTCTCAACCATGAATATCAAGTGATATAACAGATGTTAAGGAATTTCACTACATAAATTAAAATGCTGGCCTGCTGATGGGGCAAGAAAACTTGGGGGAAAACTCATGGGAAGACCAGGAAGCTTCGTTTGTTAATGCCTGTACAAACTTTAATGGTGATGCATCAAACCGTGAGATATTTCATTTGCCAGTCCATACCAAAGTGGTGGACCAAATGGCACAAAAAAACAAAAATACAAGGCAGGGATCCATGGTAAAAAGAAATAAAAAAGAAACAAAGACAGTCAGAATGAGAGATAGACCCAAGAAACAACAGACCAAAACCAAGTGTGACACAAGCAGAGAAATAAAAGCGAGGCAAACACAAAGCAGCTGGGAATTAGCAACATGAAACAGAGTGACAGAGCCACAAAGAAAGACTGACTGAAAAAGAAATGGCAGACATGAGAGAAGAGGGATGCCATGAGGGTTGCCGGGTAAAGCAAGAAGAGATAAGAGCTGTTCAACAGGCCCTTAAGAACCTGGCAGGCAGATATTTGAACTCTGGGACTCAGTGGATCAGAGGCAGAAATCTCTTGGAATTAAATCTCTCAAGCTGAAAAAAAGAAGAAATCGTCTCTTTCCCCACTGCTGCTAATCACTGTCAGGAAACACCGCTAAATGGTACGATATTTAGTCAATCAATATATGAAAAAATTAACATCTCAGTAAAGTACATGATTAAGAGATGCACGTCTTTTCAAAGTCAATGTAGGATCTGCAATTTGAACAACAATGCATATGACACACACTTCATTAGGTACAGACAATAAACTACCTGAAGACATAAACAAATAGACGATGAGAGCTCATTTGCTGCATGCTAAACAGAAGGCAATGTCAGGATAACATTTGGCTGTGTATGTTTATGAGTGTGTGTTTGCTTTTGAGTACACGTAACTTTCTGCCAGTGTTTTTTTTTTGGGGGGGGGGCTGTTTTTGAGTCTAATAGTTAAACATAGATGAAGTGCTGAATTTACAATAACAGCAAGGGAAATCAAAACAGAAAGAGATGAGAGAAAGGGAGAAGTTCTACTATAATGTCTGAAAAGAAAACAAAAATGTTGAAAATGTTTAAAAACAAAAAAGCCATAATGTATGCATGTGTGCCCTCTGCAAGGACTTTTATCAAAGTACAGAGCAGCAAAGGTGTCTTTAGAAAGAAGTCTGGATTCTAGCAGTACTGCAGAAGTTTGAACAGACTTTTGGCTGTACTGTATGTCTGAGTACATATTAGAGATACACTTGGTTTTCAAAAATTTGTCAAACATTAGAAACAGCTCTGTGCTTACACTGGTGCTTCCATGCTAACATCAATGTGCTAAAAACCTGTTTACAGTTTGGTTTGCTAAAGTCCATAAAAAAAGTCACAAGAAATCAAAACCAGGGACTACAAATGTTTCTACAATATGGTGGTGTCTAATAGACACCACCATATTTTGTTGTGTAAGAAAATTTTCTAATGCTGACCCTATATGAAAAGAATACATGGCAATCTATTAAAAATCTAATTTATCATCAAAATAATTAGTCAAATTGAATAAGATGTGGACATATTACTTCGCAGCATATGGAATCAATGCTTCATTCTTCTTGAAAAGATATTACATTGAAAGTCAGATGTAGTCTGATGTGCTAAAAATGCATGTGAACAAACAGAAAAGCTACTCTAAAATGATCCTCTATGAGTCCTCGCGCTAATCCAATTTAACATCAATGGAAAGATCTGACAGTGTGTGGAATGCACAATGTGGAGAAGGCCCCATTCAAACCTGAGAGAGCTGGAACAGTTTGCTCAGAAGAGTGAGCCAAACTACTTGTTGGCAGATACTGTAGTCTCATTAGGAGTTACAGAGGTTGACTGTTGGCAACAATTGCTAAGGTTTGTGCAATAAAGTATGAAGTTTGTGGAGGGGGGAGTCCTTAACTGTTTTAGCTGGCACCCTACAGGCAAAGGACTGCCTGCAAAAACCATGGGTCCAATATTTATTATATAAAGTACTAAGATAAGGGTGCCATCATTTTAGTCCATGCCACTTTCATTTTTTATATTTATGGAGGCCACTTACTTTTGTCAATTTCAACTTATTTGTGAAATAGTTGCGGGTTCACATTCTTTTTTGAACGGGTACGAGCAAATTGCCAATGTCTGCACTGAATTATTGAGACATGTCAATCTTGACCAAAGTGGTTGACTGACACACAGAATGATATTTCAATCCCTAAAGCTATGCCACGAGCACAACAGAGAGGAGAAAACAGACTTAAGGCAAGATTATTCCTAAGATATAATGCGTGGGCAAACACTCATTCAAATCATATTAAAAATGAAGTTGACCCACTTTTCTCAAGGTTGATGCTGTTTTGAAGCTTTTTGAAATTTATTATGGTTTTACAGTCCACCACTCTTGACCTCCATCACAAGCTCTATGTACTCTCAATAAGCCAAGTCTCCTCTTGTTCAAAAAAAGATGAATATCTCCATAAATGGGCAGATTTTCTTTTTGAAACATTTTAAGTTGAGTGTGGACACAATGTAACTATGCAAAGGCAGGCAAGGTTTTTCCTACAGTATTTGGGCCCCAGCTTGAGAGGAAAGTATAAATGGTGGAAGAGGCTGAGAAGGTAAAAGTAAGAAGAGATGAGTCAGTGATGTCTCATCTTCAAACATGGACGGCCTCCAGTGTCTGACTCAGTGGGTGAGTCTGCTTTTATCAACTGGCCTCCAGTTGATGCTTCAAAACTCTAACCCCCCTGACTCGTGTTGCCTTTGATGACGTTGACTGATTTATTATATGGTGGGAGTCACAGAGAAGAATCTCAGTGTCAGCAACACACATGATGAGTAGGATTAAATCCCTCTTGCACTAGCAGTAACAATGTTAATTTCCATCCCTCTGTTCTTCAAAATACCCACCTGAGGCCTGAAACAGTAACCTCTGATGTGTAGAACTTCTGAAGCTGTTAACATACAAAGGTATGGAAAGACAATTTACAGAATTTTTTCCACTCACTCTAATGAATAAACCCCAGCTCAAAGAGTATTCATACAAATTCTCACTGTTTAGTCACACCGAGGGAAACTATTTTCATATTTGTCAAACTGTGTTAAAAAAATATATATTGTATATTGTTCTTTTGGCCACCTGGAAGTGGACTTTTCATCAGTGCTTGATTCATGGCACAAAAGAAATGCATTATTCTGTGACCAAACTCTGGATTTACCTGATACTGATACTGACACCTTTAAGGAAAAGTACCGCAGTTCAACAGTGACCAAACAGAGGGGGATAGCTCACTATGAAGTCTTTTTTCCCCCTTTCTTTTCCTAAAAGTATGCCACGTCAAAAATGTGCTCTTCTTGTAAGAATCTTTTGTTTCCTCTCTGCTACTCTGAAGTTGATCTGTTCCTAATTCTACGTTTCTTGCTACCCTCTCATTACTGTGCTGATCATCGTCCTTTACGCCTCCTCTTTTTCTCTGAGCTTCATGGGGATGATTACTTTGCCCATGACACGCAACACTAAGTAGTCTGTGTGGCAAGTCAACCAGCTGATAAATTATATGTGCTTGTAAGGTAACGGACGTTATAGTGACCCTGTGGATGCTGCTATTTAAGAAATAAAACAGCAAATATATGACCAAGCAATATAAGAACCATGTGAGTGAGAAGCAAAGGCATTCAGACAGAAAAAAGACTATATATAAGAAACTTAGGTAAAAGTAAGAGGGGAGGAGAGACCAGCTAAAGAGCAGCAATTATGTTTGTATGTGCTGATATTTGACTGTGCTGCTTCTGTTAAGACACAAGGTTTTCACAATGAGCTGGCAACCAAAGTCACCATGGGGCAGCTGTTTACTGTCATCGAATAATACACTCACAATGACTCTTGGACCTCACAGTTAATAACCAGGGAGGTAATAGAGAGGGATGTAGGCCATGAACAGCTCTACAACAGCAGACTGGTGGACTGTTTTATTGTGGACTTTCCTCTACACAAGTGGAATGACGGAAATTAATTCACATAAGAGAAGGCAATATATCACAATAAGTGTCACCATCTGGGTATGTAAAGTTCACTGTGTATACATTTATTGTATACACTACCAGTCAAAAGTTTGGACACATGATTGGACCACATTAAATGAGAAGGTGTGTCCAAACTTTTGACTGGTAGCGTATGTGAATACAAATCCATGTCCTACTTCTGACTATGAAGATAAAGGTTTATGGTGTCACCGTGTCTTGTGTGCATATTACCTGAAAATCCCTCTCCTCAAGAATCTCTTTCCTCCACCTCACCAGGAAGGCTGCACACACGTAGAGGTGGAAATGGGAGAAGCCTTCGGGTTCAGCCTGAGAAAACAGAAAAAAAACATGTTGATTTAAAACAATTTAATAATTCACAGTGATAAAAAAAGTATGCCTCCATGTCAGTGGTGTCATAGGTTACCAAAAAATGAAGGACAGCTTCTAAGCATATTCACAATGTACAGTATATAACACATTTTCTAAGGTTAACTTACAATGTCCATTTTTAAGAATTTTTTGTCCGGTAAAGCAATAGGAAGTTAAATATTCATACAAATGTATACAGAGCATAGTTTAATCATATTAAAAGAGATGGTGTTGCATTTTCAGCAAACTACTTAGTAAGACAGCTATTTTCAAACCCTTTCAAGGATTTCAAGGACCTGTTCAAACCCTGTTTGTATGTAGCTCGGTGGATTTAATTTGAAGATTTCACTAACAAATGCATGCAAAAAATGAAGGGAAACTTTTTATCTGTTAGAAACCAGAAATTGACATTTGTAAAATGGAAAAAGCCAAAGAGGGAAACAAATCCCCTCATGTTTTTAAGCTTTTCTATCACAGCTCCTTGTTACATTTATTGGCTCAATTTTTTATGACTCAGCAGTGAAGGGGAAAAATTAAAGCAGGGGAAAGACAAAAGATGAGATTTTCCTTCTTCACCTTTTTTTTCCCCTCCACATTTCTGCCATTTCAAAGACTGGATAATTACCAAGGTGTTTGAATGCAAGTCAATTAGGAGTACGATCTCCCTACAGGTGGGAGAGAACAACATGCAACGTGAATCTTAAAATGCAGAGATTTCCTGATTGCACTCTGGCATGCTCTTCTGGGGGCTTAGTTTCCCACATGTTGCTTCAGCTTAAAATTCATAGAGTCACAGTGTGGAATTGTGAATGTTGGTGTGTGCCATCCCAGATGTTCACACCAGGGAGAAAACACACACACACAAATACCATCACACTTGTTAATCCCTTCAATTCATGATTTGCATTTCATCTGATGCATCAACTTTCATACATTTTACCTACATTTTACCATGAGGGTATCATATGGGAAACAGGGTTGCACACAAATGCTCTTAAATACTACGAGATGCTCTCATGTCTCTTTTGCACAGGTAATAAAGAGCCTGAGGATACGCACATGTTCCACTCATCCAGCCATATTTAACACATTTGTTATTAACAGGATTCCTGTTACAAAAGTGTAGTCTTAGTTCACAGTTCAAGTTCTCATTTTTACATCTGCCCTTCCTCCAAGGAACTGAGGGCTACAGTTTTTCTTGCCCTTTAAAATGTGATATGTCCCTTAAAGAATGTGATGCATCATCCCTAATACCATGTTTTTACCAAAGATTCAACAAAAAAGTATCAGCTGTTGTATCACTATTGTGGACTACAGATATTATTAAGCAATTATCTGAGTCATGTCAAAAATGTCTTGCTCAGGATTCCTGGTGTACAAGTTTATATATTTATATGTACAAGATACTGGTTAGCATACTGCAGCTACACAACATTAGTTTTGTTTACTGGGAGTCGATTAATGTGGGAAAAATCTCATAACTCTTCATTTGAAGCGGGCTCCTAAAAACATCTAAAGGGACAACTACCATGCACACATCACCTCTGTCTGAGCAAGAATCGGGAACCCTGCACCTCCACATAAAGGTGAAAAATGGAATTGGGCCTTGCTCATTTCTTTAATCAACCAAACTACCAAACTCATCTGTTTCTAACAGAGAGCCATAACTCTGCAGCAATGAACAGAAACTGCCTTTCTGCTGTGATAACTGAATTTATCTCCTGGAAAACATGAATAAAAACAGATTTGTATGAGAAAAAGCACACTTTAGCAGAAATTATGATGCATGCCATGTTTAATTATGTTAAATTGAATAAAACAATGCTTTATTTTAACAATATTATTGTTTCTGTTGTGCTTTCCAGACTGATTGATCTTCTCTATGCCTCAGTGTACATCTCCTGTTGCTTGGGTTTTCCTCTAACTTCACCTCCCACTTAGCTGACACATTTTTCTGAAGTTTCCAACTGAGAGTGTGCTTGTGAGTGCAAGTGAGAGGGGAAAATGGATAAAGTCAAAAAGAGTACGGAGTGTTTTGAGAGAGGGCAGAAAAAAGGATTTTATTTGTGAATAACACAGAGTAGTGTGATGCCAGTTGTTAATTGGCAGGTGACTGACATGTGGGTTAAACCTTGCAGTTCCAATTTAAATAACAGAAGCGTGGAACAAAAATGCTCCTCCAGTGCACAGATGAGGGAGTAAATGACTGTCATATGGGAGCTAAATGTTTATCAGTCTCAAAAGATTCTCAGAGTTTTAACTGAGTGTATACGTGTGTGTATGTGAAGGGTAAACTATAGCATTTCTATTTTATCCCTTGATCTATCTATCTATCTATCTATCTATCTATCTATCTATCTATCTATCTATCTATCTATCTATCTATCTATCTATCTATCTATCTATCTATCTATCTATCTATCTATCTATCTATCTATCTATCTATCTATCTATCTATCTATCTATCTATCTATCTATCTATCTATCTATCTATCTATCTATCTATCTATCTATCTATCTATCTATCTATCTATCTATCTATCTATCTATCTATCTATCTATCTATCTATCTATCTATCTATCTATCTATCTATCTATCTATCTATCTATCTATCTATCTATCTATCTATCCCTGCTCCTCCATCT
The DNA here is from genome assembly GCA_016785285.1 of Brachirus orientalis. NCBI lineage: Eukaryota > Metazoa > Chordata > Actinopteri > Pleuronectiformes > Soleidae > Brachirus > Brachirus orientalis. Next base: position 2,322,190 of record JAFBJR010019380.1, on the reverse strand, counting down.
ACTCTCTGCTCTCGCAAACTGTCACTTTCTTCAGTCTCATTGAACATGCTCTTCCCTCACTCTCATCAATTTGACTGTGAGGGATATTTCAAGAACCACAAAGTGGTTCTTCTTCAGTAAAAATACTTGTGTTAACAACTGATCTTGATATTTTGACTTGCCACCAATCATGTCCAAACTCATTCACCATTCATTTAAATAATCTATTGATTCCACTGGATGCAGCAGGAATGTGTAAAAATAATAAAAACAAATATCCTGTAAAAAGTTAAAGCGACACTTTGTAGTATTTCAACCTTTGAATGTCTCCAAATATATTTTGAAGTTATTGTCTATTTATAACAGCCTGAGAGGGTCTCCATCACCTGTACTGGCACTATGTCACTTTGGGTCACTCCAAGAACAAAAGTGAAATCAACTTCACTGCTTCGACTGTTTACTGCATATGTCACAGTGCTCCGAGCGAGCAAAGCTGCAGTAAGTTTGGAGGTGAAAGTTACACAGGAGTTGTTTTTTCACTGGAAATGGAAGAGACAGCACAGATACCAAAGAGTTTGAAGATTTTTTCGGAGGAGTCAAAGAAAAAAATGGGAGAGTGATAGGATAAGATGCCGGACAAGGTTGAATATTGGTACTGCTTTTACTCACCGGCAGCTGAGAGACACCGACGGATGTCATGATAATGAGTGATAGCGACCTGACTCTACTGTTGAAGTCACGTTGTTCCCTTTTAGTGTTTGGAATTCAGTTATTCTCAGAGTGGAGTGTTTTTTTTTTTTTTTGCCCTAGCCACTAGTTGGCTAACACGCTTGTTGAAGACATCGCTAGAGTTCTCTGGTTTCGTTGGTTTGTCAACAAATGCAAAACAAATAGATTGACATAAAGTGAACACGAAATGGAAATATTAGGTCTTAATCCTCTTACATCATTACCATGCATATGCTTGGAAAGCAGAATATTTTATTACCGTTAATCGCTGTCTACTCGACTGTCAGACGTCCATGCACTGATTGTTCAGTATAAATCTTATTAATGCTGAACAATTAACTGATTAGCTTTGATGTAATGTTCTTGCACTCTGGCAATCAATACTTCCTTTACATAAATTATGGAGAAAAGTGGAACCTTTCTCATCAAACATGTCTTAGATTAACTGTAATGTCTGTTTTTCATGAAACTGATTGCTCATCACCTCAGATCGTTTTTATTGATTCATGCTCATGTTAAAATTCATTATGGAAAGACACTAAAATCACATCAGGGCACAGGTTGTCACAGGTTGATTTGTGTGCATTATGATCAACTATTTTTGCATTCCATAATGCAAAATCCCAAAAAGGACCAAACAATGTATCCATATTTTAAAGCGGACTTTGGTTGAAAAAGAAATTGCATTTCTTTTCTTTTTCTTTGCAACTTGTACTCCTATTATTTATTACAAACTACAGTTTAAAAATTATAATAAATGTCGGTATCTGAAACTTTGTCATTTGTCTATTTTTTTTCTCTCCATGTTTCCATCTATTACTCTTTCTATCCATCCACTGGAGCTGCAAAACAAAGTTTGTCATAGGAGCCAAGGTGACTCCTCTCCTCCATTGTTATTCTAAGTCTTACTCCTCCCCGCTCGTGTCAGAGCAGCAGTATTGGCTGAGACAGACGAGACTCTGACTGACAAGCACTGCTGATCAAAGAAAAGAGAAAGTGGGAAGAGTACTGGAGGAAAGGGGCCATGGTACTGGGTACTGGGTACAGAGTCAACAGGGAGAGGAGGAGGAGGAGGATGAAGAAGGGTTCTCTATGAGTGACAGAGAAGGTAAGGGGGCTAAAGTTGAAGAAAGAAGGAAAGGGGAACGTGAAAAAAGAAATATAGCAGTAAGGTCAGAGCATCTTTAAACTGCTGCATTTGCTGTCTGAGACTGAGATAAAAATGTGATGATGCAGGAGGGTGATGTAAAATGATAAATGAGTAGATTTAAACTGATGCAATTATGTATTGCTATTACAGATAAAATATGATTAACCAAGAACACGTATGTTGTAGTTTCAAGTGTTCAGTTTTATCAGTATAAAGTAACTGCAGTGTGAAGTTTATTTGATTGTAATTGCAGGATTATTTTAGATAATATGCTGAAGATTCATTTTCATCTTTTTTTTGAGCCTTTAGTATATTTAAAATCAACTTTAGTGCATATTTGTTACTGTGTGCTCCTCCAATATGGTGTCTTGCTTTGGGAAACATTTTAAAGTAACAAATGTTGAGGTTAATCACAGGGGAAAAGGTGAAAAAAGTAATAAAATCAGAATCCCCACCTTCATGCCATTTCTGTTCCACCTCACTCAGTGAAGAAGTTTATGATGAAGACAAAATTAGTTTGACATGGAGGTACATGCAGACACAGTGGGGTTTCCCAGATGAAACATTTTTTGTACTGTTTATCTTCCCTTTTGCAAAGAATCCATGAATAAAGTTATCCATTACTGAGTCAACTGAATCTTCACTATCAGTAAGACTCACGGAGCTGGACTGTTTGATCTATGAACACTAGAGCTACAACTAACATCAGTTTTCATAATCAATTAATAATCCATTAGTTGTTTGGTCCATGACATGTAAGAAAACATTGAACACTGTTTCTTAAGCCCGATGAAACGATGATGTTGTCAAATTTTTGTGAACAGATTTAAAAGCTGAAAAATCATACACCTTTTTAGTTGCTTCAAAATAAAACACTCAAACCGACCAATTTAGTAGTCGATTAATAATTAATTGATTAATCTTGCAGCCTAATTAAAATAAATTGCTAATGATCCAGTTTACAACAGCAACAATGTTAAAAAAAAATACAACCTGACATAATTTCCATTCAGTGGACGCAGTCATATTGGTGACAAGGGGAGCAAGCAATATTACTATTAGTTTGTCAGTTTTAGTCTACATTAATATCATTTTTTTGATATTAATGTAGACTAACAGTCTACCCTAACAGTCTTTTAAATGTTGCAGTAGGTTTGAAGCATGACATTTAGTTTATTATTATCGACAGTAATGTCAGAAATTTACGCCAAAATGATATCCGAATCTACAGAAATGCATTAAAATAAAGGCAATTCACAAGTGTCTATCGCTGAGTGAATGTGAACGTAAAGTGAGAATGCACTGTATAATAAGTGTGTGGGAGTGACATCAATGTGTGCCAACATATAGTGATGAGAAAATTAGAGACACAATGCAATTCAGCACATTAACTCTGCAATAAATGCCATCTATGTTTGTGTCATGCCGAGAGTGACGGAGAGAGACAATCAAAGAAACACAGAAGAAGAGAAGAAATAATGATGCACATACCAGTGGGAGTGTAGAGGACCAAAGATGTGTGCATTTGTGCAAGTTGGTTATACTGTGTATGAGTGTGTGTGTGTTTTTCTATTTGTTGCTTGTCAGGACCAGTCGTCCTTATCAAAACCAAAACCTGATCCAAATAAGGCAAAAAAAAATTTAAAGTATGATTTGGATTAGGATTTAATTGGTTATGGCTAAGGTTAGGGAGGAAGTCTTGGTTAGGCTGTCTAAAAGAATGGAAGTCAATCAAAGTCCTTAAAAGGATAGCTGCACAAATGTGTGTGCATGTACATGCATATTGCTCGCATCTGTGTGTTTGCTGTGTGCCGCATGTCTCCCCACACCACCAATATGATTTATTTTCTGATTTATCTGATAAACATCACAATTTTTGTTTTCTAAAATGGGGAGGGACACACATACACACAAAGAGAGAAAACCACGGGTGCCGAAATAGTTAAGAAAAGATATTTGATTTTATTTATGTTTTTCATTGATTCATATTCAGCCTAGGCAATAAAACTACAATAATAGGTGTCAATGATATTGTCATTCTTCCAGCATGATTAAATAAAACATTTCTTCATCAAGAGCTTCTCTCTCTCTATTTTTTGCTGGTAAGCACAATAGGCAAAATAGTATTAACACTCTTTGTTAACATGTGTACCCAAATTAAAACACAGCACAACGCATCTAATATGAACCAGTTTGAGTGACCAAAAGGCTGAACATTACTGTAGATAGAAGGAAATGTAAAAAGGGCTACTTCCCTCTGGAATGTCCACAGTCTCTCTTTTATTCAGTTGGCTTAGAAGTCCTTTATTATTGATATTCATGCAGGAATGCATGAATATATATAGTGGTATAGATATGAAAGTCTGAATGCAGGTTGGGAGGTTATTTATGAGCAGATGTAATTACTTATTTTGCTGTATAACCAAAGCCTAAATTTACAAATGCACCTTTACACCTAGAGTCAATCTTATTTTACCAAGTTGTTTAACATGTGGTTACTAGAAATGCTTAAAAGCCTACTGCTTAATAAATTTGAGCATCCATTTGGAAAAGAGAATCACGCTTAAGAAGCTGACAATGTCAAAGTAGGCCTTTAACATTCCTGTTAACGTTGCCACACTGAGCTACTTGCTAATTTCATGCTCTATGCAACAGAGATAATTTGGTCCATGTCTGTCTGCCAGTCGACATGTACAGGGAGGAGTGGGTGTGGTTGTGTGTGTTTTTATGTGAATCCTCCCTTCTCCCTGCCTGCTTCCTGCTATCTTACCAAGATGGTATCATAAATAAGGAGTGCAAAAGTGCAAAGACAAGGAAAGATACACAAATTAAGCAAAAAAGAAACAAAAGAGGCAAATATCAAGATAAGGATGAAGAAAGAAAGACAGAGAGGGAAAATGATTTAAACAAAGACAGAGCAAATGGTGCCTTTTTCTGGATCAGGCTACTGAGCAGATGGCCACACCACAGAGAGAAGATCACAGTGGAGACATTACAACACTCAGGTTAAAATCTCCCCTGAAACACAAATAGACACAAACACACTTGGAAATGACAAGGTCTTTCTATTCGTGAGACAACCAAAATGAATCTGGTACATTAACAAAGAATACCTTTGTTTGCTAGTGTGGGAAAAACTAAATCATCTGACTAACATCTTTGCCTCCAAGGTAAGGTAAGAGTGGTAAAGTTTGTTGATAGGCTCAAACAAACAAACAGGAAAAAAGGGAAAACACGCCGTCAACACCATCAGTCAAAGGAACACAAGTCAGGAACTTAATGAGGATAGTCTATTAGTGTAGAACATGTCTCTTGAGCTGACAATGAAAAAAAAGCACTCACAAGGATTGTTAAGGTATGTGGTAGAACTTGCACTTAGTTCATTCTTTTGAACATATGCTCTCCTAACAAACCAGATGCTATGACAGGATGTATCTTTGGAGTTTGGAGGAAAAGAGATGGACACAGGGACATGATGGCAAACGAAGGATAGAAGAGGAAACCAGGGATGAGTGTATAAGAGGTGGGGGCATAAACATCTGCTGCATTTTTCAGTTCTGTTTATACTAAACGAAAGACTGTGTCAGATTAGCATTGATCATGATCTAAAAATCCTTTTGAGATTTCTCACCACGATTTTGCCCTCCTTTAAATATCTTTGTATTCTTTGAGCGACGAGTTTTACGAACCTGCTAAACTTGTCTTTTTTGACCAAAAGAAGACCGCGTTACCAACTGGACGGTAAAGTGCTTAAGTGGGATCATTGCAGAAATGGTCAGATGACATAATTCACATCTCTCAGACCTTTGTATAATCTAGACCTCAAAAAAAGAGTTGGCAAGAAAAGCTTTACAAATGAAAAGGGGTAAACAAGTTTTTTTAAAGGACAAAAGAGAGCAGAGAACATCTTCGTGTCTTGCTGTCAAGCTCCACTGAATATTTCATGAGTAGAAATGGCCCAAATCTTCTTCCAGAGTAGTAGAGTGGAGAGGAAGGACTACGACAGAGCGTGCCCAAAATGGTGTGTGTTTTTGTGTTGTCTGGAGGGTTAGTGTTGTGGGCCTTGTGCATGCACCTGTCTCAAGGATGTGATCCAAAAGACATTGTAAAACATCAAATATTTAGAGGATGAATTACAAGTAAAATTTGGAAGAACACCATTTAATCATCCATTTACATGTCATTTTGATAGGTTTGAGGTGGACAGTTTGCGTGCGAGTGTGGTTTATGAAAGTTGTCCTTTCATATTTTAATTCTTGTTAGTGCCTGATTCTTTGTTCTTGGTGTTTCATGGCAGATGACATCTTTAACGTTGCATTATTGCTTATTCTTCTCTTTCCTTTGCATCTTCTCCTTCTCCTGTTGACAATTGGTTGGTTGAGTCTTGGTTAAGATCGGCCATCATAAATTAATTATTCAAAAATTTTCAGAATGGTAGGAATAAGTTTTGCAATTTAATTCTGATAATTGTGTTATTGTGGTAGACGTTTTAAACTTTATGAGTTTAATTCTTTATGGGCAGAAAACAAAAGACATTTATTAAGCACAGATAAACATTTAACACAGTTATATCTAAAAGTCTGCTTGCACTATGCATAAATAACTTTTGTTATACTCTATTGAAGTATATAATACTGTACATTTATCACTCTGGACTTTAACGTGATGAAATGTCAGGAAAAGGATTGGTGCATTTTTTGTATAAATGTATAAAAGTAACTAATGATGCCCTGAATCCATTTTAAAAAGCATCATCATTTTGTCTCTCACACATTTTTCTCTGTGTTTTTTTTTTTACTCACGATTGCAGTCACTTCTATCTTCCTTTCAGTAGGATGATGTATAAATCAGATGCTGAGCTTCTACCTCATGATGCTTGATGGATAAATAACTGCCTGTTACTATGGACACCAAGCAGACCTCATATATAACAGAACTCATTATACTGTAAAGCCGGGTCAGGTGGTGCAAAGCATTACTGGGTAACAAACGCGGTCAAAATCTGATACTGTTCTATTTAATTTATCAATAAACTAATCTGGCGTCTTCAACCAGGTTCAGTCACATAAACCATTTTCTGACTTGTCATCTTCTACCTCTTTTCCCTCTATATCATTTGAAATGTATTCAACGGGAATAACAAGGAACCACTGCAGGGAAATGTGATCATTGGACAGACTTTTACTGCACTGAAACCATAAAAACACCTGCAATACATTCCGATCAAGCTCTCTACAGCTCTTCTGCCAGCTGGCTCAGATTCAGTGAACACTACACAAGAAAAAAACCCTCCTCCAAGAGAGAGGGACAAGATTTTGTAGTAATGATTTAGCATCAGTCCTTTAATGGTACAAAATTCAGCGGATAAGTGTAATGGATAACTGAGCAGGGGGTTGGTTTATGAAAACACAGTGCTGCTATCGGGCCGACAAAAGTGTTCCTTCTGAGGGAAAATAGATTTCCCTAAACTTTTTATCCTCTGATGCCTGTATGTCATGTGAATGGAAAGACTAGACTCTTTGAGACTTTGATTGGACGGGACTCATTTTTCTAGTTTCATGAGCACTGCACTGTAGAAGATGCAGCTGTTTTGTCAGTGAGAAGAACAATATTTTAAAGGAGCGGATGATTTAGATTAGTAATATCAAATAAATCAGAAAACTAATATTCTGAGAAGTTTAAGGTATTAATGACTAGTTAAGTCTAGTCTTTGTCAATACAGTATGATGTCAATTTTGTAAATGTTGGTCCCATTTATGGCACACTACACAGTCCCAACACAGCTTGGCACAGTACGGCTCGACTCTACTCTGGGTTTTTTGCTTTTCCACTACCAATAGTACCTGATACCTGGCACCTCTTTTTAGCAACTGCTCTGGTGAGGGTCCAAGTGAGCTGAGCTGTTTGTTAAATGTGACGTCTCATCCACTGAGTGACATCATTGGAAAATTAATGAGCTTTACGTCCGATACAGGAATCAAAACAAAATCAGTTATAAAGATTTAACAATCCTGAATGGATGTTAATCGCCAATATTTAACAGAGGAGTCTGTGCTCTGGTCATGCAGTAAATATTTAACTCATCTTTTTCATTAATTGATTCGAATGATTCAGTACACCAAAAAGAACTGCTTTGCTCGTCCAGTTTGTGTCGCATATAAAACAACGTCATGGAAGCTTTGTGCAGCTGAGCTACGACAATCCCACCCACGTCAAGGAGGTACTATAGCAATGGAAAAGGGCATGCCTTATACCAAACCGAGTAAAGTCGAGCAATGCTGTGCCGAGCTGTGGCAACCTTACATCGTCTCCTCACACTCTCCACAAGATCCACATATCACTTTTTCATCATCTCCCCCCTCCTATTCAAATATGGTTTATTTGTCTTCTTTTTTAGAAAGAAGAAAAAAAAAGATGTCACTGCCCCAGCTGCTAAAGGCATCAAAATGGCAGTTCCCTAACCAGTGGGTGATGTCAAAGTGTAATTGTATAAGATTTGAAATTTCACAAAATGATTAAACTCCCACCTGGTGATGCCAAAGATAATGTTGACAGCAGCAGGAAAAAAAAAGTGAAGATACTTGCAGACTGTTGTTGAGAGCACAGCAGGACAAATACACACCTCATATTTTGTGCAACCACCTGCATCACCAACGGAGAACTTAATTTTCAGCCGTAACTTAACCCTCCACTTGTCTGCTCGCTTCAACTAATCACACACACTCATGTGATTGCGTGTCTTATGCGCTCAACCTCTGCATTAACAAGAAAATCCATTATATGTACTCAGCTCATGCTCTGAACTATCCACACATGCCCCAGAACAAAAACACACCACACAGAATCAATATCAGTTATTAGGTGTTACTGCAGATGCCAAGAGAGATTAACAATCTGACATAAATGTAGGTTGTGCCTATTATGTGTAAATGTGAAGGGCCAGCACAATAAACAAATCCAGCTGCATTTGAATGGAACAAGTTCCTGCTTTCAGTCTCTCTCATTTGCACATGTAGGTCAACACGGTAATAGGTTTGACTTGGATACTCTATTGCTCTTGTGCTCTCTCTCTCTCTCTCTCTCTCTCACGCACACACATACACACATACAGAAGAAGATAACAGCAGCCATGAAATTAAAATTAAACCAGTGGCTACAACATCTAAAACCTTTGTTCTACGCATGATGATTTCTTTGTTTCATTTCTGAATTAGCTAATCCTTCACAATCCCTCACATGCAAATCTCCTGAAACAGTGTTTTTTGTTTTCTGTGTCATAACTATATGGTATATGCTTTTAAACTAACAACTTAAGTATATATTTTTTTCCATTAGCATTGTTTTGAGATCAGGATAAGCAACACAATAAGTGTCATATGCTCTGTAAAAATAAGCATGTGAAAGTGAAATATGCCCTATTTCAAACCTGTTTTTTTATACTTGTATAATAAATTATTGTGTTGCATTATACAACAAAGTTGGCTGGGATGTAATTATAGAAATGACTACAATGGAATCTCTGACGTGATAACACATCATTATGAGAGAATATGCTAATTTCTGAAGTCTTATGCCAAGCAAGTTAAAAAAAAAGGGCAAATAAACAGCAAACAGTGTTTGTGTATGCATGTGTGTCGATGTGCTCTTGTTTGTGTATACCTGGTAAGTGTCCCACAGTCTGATTGTGCACCGTAGTGGCAGCTCCCTCATCAGAAGGTTGTTCATCCAGCGAAAGGCAAACTGTAAATACTCCACTTCATACTGCTGCATGTGGCGATGAACAGACTCTACAAAGAAACAAAGAAAAATCATTATTTAAAAAACATCAACTCGTAAAAATCAAGGACCAGCTGTTTGCACATTTTTTGTAAGATAGAAATGTTAGAGATAAGAATGCCTATATGGCAAAAATTAACTTAAACAGATTGAGAGTAAGGAGTTCACACACAAATATGGACACACCCATTACAGGGATTAAATTATATAATAATGAGAATTATCTGGAAAAAAGCTACACATAGAACTGGGATTTGAAGATGAAGGTATTCATTATTAAATAAAGCTTCAATACAAAGGGAGGAATGGATGGTATTTACAGTATTTAAAGTCATATAAGATGTTTTGTATTTTAATTTTATTTCCTTTACTTTCCATTTTGTTCTAGTAGCAAACAATAAAAACAGAATTTGTGTGTTTTGTTTTAGTGTGTGGAATGTAGACTGTGTTTAAGCTGTGACTCTTGACCCCAATTTCAGTTTTAATTAAAGTGATGAATACCTACGTATATTTGGCACATCTATTCCTCCCTGTCAAAACATACACTTTGTATTTCAAAAATATCTCCTCAGTGTTTTACTAAGAGGCATTCTACAGTTCCTGTTAGCCTCATATTCTCTGCTTCCATGTCAGAGACATTAAAAAATGGTCACACAATTTCTTTTGACATTTAAAAAATATTTGAGTATGAAAATACATTAACTTACCACTGAAAATAAACATTGCAATAAGTAACGTGCCAACAGGTAGTAAGGAAGACACAAGTCAAAAATCAAAAAATGATGGAGTAATATGTTTTAAAATGGCAAAATACTTTTTGAAAACAGCTGGAAACTGCAGGGTTTCCATAGTCGATTTCACAACAAACCCATCAACTTAACATAAACGCAACAACTATGTTAATTGTAATGAGGTAACTTGTCACTGTGTAATTGGAATTCAAATTTCCTAGGGACCATTTATGCAGAAACTTTCCCAGGTGTAAAATTTCCCAATCCAAAGTCTAAGGAAGCTCACCCTAATGTGTCTTTTGTCTAAAAGTCTGGACTACAAACAATGCTGTAATTGAAGAACACTCCTAACCAACCAAAGATGTTCAGTTTATACCTAAAATTGAATTTAAACCATTGATCCCTAAGGAAAAAACAGCAAGCTCCAATGAGTTCCTCCAAAGGTTTCTGTTCCTGCACACATTCATCAGAAGAACGTATGGTACATAAAGCTTTTCCTTTACAGATTAACCCTTTCATGCCAAATCAGTTTACTCCTAGTTTTGATCTTTTTGTGCAATTCAAGGACAATGAGAAAAATCTGCAATATCAGTGGCCCTATTCTTCAAAATAGGCAGGTGTGTTTCTGCTTTGCATATCTGGTTTTATCAACATAAGGTTAAAGATGTCAAGAAATACAACAATCAAATGGCAGTTTTCACTCAGTTTGTGTTGTTTGGCTCAACTTCCAGTCATAAACAGTTTGATGTCTTGGAGACATCTTCTTCTGTCTCCTTAGTAAAAATTTGTTTTCTCCTCCAGTAATTGCTCCACATTGTGTCTCACAGCAGACAGAAGACCATGCGATTCAAGTCAAAATACGTCCTCAATGCAGAGTCAAAAGTCAGTGTCGATGTCTGTGTCATGGCGTGGCAAGCTGGCATAAAGACTCCGAGAAGAATGGATGAGTCACAGAGATGTCGGCTGAAAACTTGCTGCAGATGGGGCTGTGACACTAAGAACAGCAGCCTTTGTTCCATTATCTGTTCTCTTGATAAATGTTTGTTTTATTCTTCTTTACATAACAAAAGAATAAAAATACCCCTCAGTTTTCAGCGACTCCCTATTTCAGTCATCAAACCCAAGGCACTCATTCCCCTCTCTGTCTCACAAACAGTGCCACACACATTTCATGATAGAGCTTTAATTATAGAGCTGTCAGAGAAGCTAGGAAAAAAGCCAGTTGGGGAAGAACTATTGCTTCCTCTCATCTCACACACTGTGACAAACACAGCTTCAATAAAAATTTAATTAGTGAATCATTTTGCATGTTATTTGTGGCCAAGAACATATATGTTATTACCCCCAATAAACATGAAACACTTGAATGACACCTGCCTTGTACACATGCATGTTTAACAATTAGGCACGCACTCAATCACATAAGCAGGGTGCGAAGTAAACACAAAGCTATTATTTCACACTTCTCTCTGCAATTTAATTATCACATCCTGCTGTAAACACATGAACAAGGAAAGCTGAACAACAGTGTAAGCAGTGATGGTGACAGGATTTGAAATTGTCAAATGACAGAAATGAACTGGCTCTTCCCTATATTTCATCTAATGTAGAGAGGAAGACAGGAGATACTGAGAAAACCTTGTTTTCAAATGTGGGCTAAAATCCAGCTGGCAAAGTGCTCGGCATCCTGGGTAGTGTAGTTGTTGTCTCAGAGACACTGATTGACTCATGAGTTTTGTCTTTTTTCCTACTGCTGGTTAATGTTTACGATGGTGGCCATGGAACCAAGCCAGTCAGCACTCCACAGTGCAGTGCAGCCCATAGCTGGTAAAGTGTTGGAGTCTGGAGGAAGTCAGAGGTCAAACAGTGACTAGTGAGTATAGTGAGGTTTCTGCTGATAAGGCCAGTTCTGTCTGACTTCATATTCTCCCAGGTGAGAAATGTAATTACAGCCACATACTTCCAAGGTTCAAATGTATTTCTATAAGATACTTTTGTAGACAGGATAATTGGATTACTTTATTTTAAAACTACAGGTTGTATGAATGAGATAATATAATACAGTTATTATCACTTGAAAGATGTAGATGGTATTGGTAAATGCTAGCATGTGTGTGTTGTTGTCTTGCTCATGCCAGTCTGCTTTCTTTTACCTGCTTGCATGTCTACTGTATTTTCCATTCTGTGCATGTCTTGTGCTTCTGTTTTGTATTTTTCTAATTAGTGTTTTAACTATGTAGCAGTTTGTTATGTCTTGTATTGTGAGTCTCTGTTGCATGTTTTTAGAAATGTTTATAAATGTGTACTGTTCCTCTTTAAATAGTGCAATAAATTAAAAAGAAAAATACAATTAATTTTTGTTGAGATTATTCTCTCTGCATCATTCCATTTATAAAAAGAGTAATGTAGAGTCATGAGTCACATCTTGACAATGTAATAGTAACAGTTTGAGCAATTGGTTTGATAAGGCAAACAGCAAATGCCCAAAGTCTTTTCTAAGTAATGATTACTTAATTATTTCACAAACTCACATTTTCATTACTATTTAGCCTGGGGGAAACTACTGCAATTGTGGGGAGGGCAGCTTTCATGGTGAAACTCCCTCCATATATGTGTGTTAGCTTGGTCATTGTGAAACATCGACATGCCTCTCTGTTATTCCTGTTATAATGAGGTGAAATAAAATTGTTCATGTGGAACCTGGTAGATGGGAACAATGGAACAACAGATGTCATGCAGGAGCATTCTGTATTTTTGTGTACAGATTTAAAACAAAACACTTTCAGGTTCAGAGAAAAGTAAATAAAAAAGCCTGTAATAAACACAGACTACTTCGAAATGTGTATCCTTTTGGAAGGAAATAGTAATATTAGCATAATTATGCTTTAATTTGATGTTTTTATGAAAAAAAAATGTACAGAAAACAGCTGAAAATGTTAAAAGTAAACTAGCTAAACTAACTGAAAATATAGAGACCTTACCTGTTCAATTTTCAGACTGATTGCTTTCAAAAGGCTTTTGAGTACAAAATATGTAAACTTAGTCCAAACAATTCAGATAATACATTTAAGAAGATCAGTGTGGTTAAATACATAAGAAGGATGCATAATAATTGTAATGTATATAAAAACAGGATAGATAGATGTGATAGATGTTCACTGACCTAAGGCAGAGTAAAACTAGTTACAGGATTGAACCTGAACTTAATGCCGTAAAAGGCTTCATTTCAAAAGAAATATCTGTTTGAGATGCAGGACTGTCAATTTATAAATCCTGCTAAAACCAAAAATATGCAAAACAAATAAAAAATGTAAACATAAACAGACAAACAAACAAAATAAAGTGCACCAACTACTTCAAAAAGCAAATGCAGCTACAGAAACACAAATTATCGTAATTTTTATAAGCCATAAAGACAACATTGCAGCCCTTTATTAAGTAGTAAAGTCTCACAATCAAACTACCAGCCCTTTTTTACATACACAGAAAACACACAGCCAGTACATCCTCTAATTTACATAAATAAATTCACCTTTGGGCAATTTGCATGTTGATGAACTTCTGCTAATGCACTTGCATGCAACAAATACACAAAAAGAGACAAGGGAGGGATCAGTGAAACATTAAAAGCATGCCGACAAAGTAGCTTGTCTTTTGAGGGGGTACATGTGCTTGCATTAAACAAGGCTAATGGGAGTTAGCGTCACTTATTACAAGTAGGATTAATTACAGGAAAGGCGGGGTGAGGGGCAGCTGTGGGAAGAGAATAAGCAAAGGGAAAAACAAAAGATAGTTCAAAGTAAAAGCATTCCAAAGTTGTCACCTGCTGTTTGAAATGTCTTTTAACATACTAACTTATCTGTGCAGCCATGGATTCACAGACAAAAAATGAAAACCGAACAAGCACAGAAATTCTCCACAAAACTCTTAAAGATGAGCCCTGTCATGTAGCACTTGAGGGAGGAGGGAGTGACTTTTCAGTCGTTCCAGGACATTAACTGGCAACATCAGGGTCATTAAACCTGTCCCTTAAAACAGTGAAATGTATTGATGTCTCAAGGATGTAAAAGTCATTGCATTTTATTTTTGTCAGACCTTTCTGCTGCCTTGAATGCAGGCAACCATTCCAGCTTGAAAAATTTAATTTAACTGATGCCTGTCGACTGGTGTAAGGACCTTCATAAGCAAACATCTCCAGAGATTCACAGCTGATCATTCAATAGTAAATTACATGTGTGTAAAAAAAATAGGTTACTGTCAAGAAAGAAAAAACTGTATAACAACTACTGTAGCAAACTGTCTTCCATCAACATACTGTAGGTTAGTTAAGGTTAGTTTATGGCCTCTTGATTAGCAAGTGAATGTTTGTACTGTACTAAAAGACATAAAAAAATACTGTACTTGATAAATCACAACATAACAAAATGTCTTCACGTAACTGAATACAGTGAACAAACAAGGTCAGACCCAAACAGATTAAATAATTTGAAGTTTGAAGGAAAGTAATCAACTTAGTTTGGCAACGGTGAAATGAGGTGTGGAGAACAATGGAGCCCAGGGGAATGAATCATTTTTTTCAAGGCTTGCAATTAATATTTCAGAGCACTACTAACACCAGATCTTTTCCAAGTAATCACAAGTGAAGTTTTACCTACTTCTGCAGCATCAACACTGAGAGAGAGAGAGAGAGACACTCTCAGAAATGCAGCAGTCACCGAACAGTGAGAGGCGGTCAGCAGGATGATCAAATGTCTAGTGTTAAGGCTGACGATGGGTTTTTGTTAACAGGTCAAAAGTGTTGTGATGCAGCCTTGGCTGGTTTCAAGGTTGTGTTGAAATTGCAGTCGCTAATTAGAATCCCTAAATGGTCCTACAATCAAGTGGGCCTCATAATGAAATAAAACACTGTAAATATGAGACAACTCAAACAATTTAAGATATAAAAGCTGACATTTTTTTCCTGCTTAAGATTTAGAATTGCATAGCTTGGTGCAGTTTGTATCATGAAATCTTTCTATGTACTTTATATTGTCTATTCTTATCCCAAAAGTGTTTAAAAGTTTCATTATCAGATTAAAATATCACAGAGGACAGTTTTGCCTCAGCTACACCTGGTCTCTTATTGGAGTTCACAAAGTGAAGTAAGAATATACCCAATTGGTTCAGGAAGTCATTTAAGTCCTTCAGTGAGATGCAAGAATACAGATACCTCACTGCTGTTACCCTTCTTTACCTCTTTATGGGTGTAATTGTTAAGTAATGTATATTTTTCCCAAAATCTGACAGATACACAGGAGGAGAGACATTTTAAAGAAGCAGATAGAAGGTGAGACAGAAAGCGGTGTGAGACACACACATCAGCAGTGTCCTATCACCACTGTCCCTGAGCTGCAAACATGAATGAAATGAAAATTAAGGTAAAAATAAGGTAATAATAAGGTACAAAACAAACAAACAAAAAAACACATCACAGACTCCTTCTTTCCCACCATCCTCTTCTCTTCTCCCACTCTCTTTACAAATGATCCATCTAAGACTAATGTTTTTGCAGCAAAAGGAAATCAAATTTGTTTCTCCTTTTTGGAAGGTTTCTCTCTTCTTTGACAGAGAACAAGATTTTACTTCATTTTCCAAATGGTTTTACCTCAAACATCAAAAATAACTGTCTGAGCACTATTAACCCTGGTGACATCAATGTAAATATACAACTGAGAATAAAGAACCAACCAAAAAGTATTATTAAAAAAAACAATTTGCATTTAGCTTATGGTGAATTGAGAGACCATCAAACAGAAGAAAAGAAGTAACAAGTATAAGATGGAAAGTGCGGGCGTAGAGAGTGCAGGTTAATAAGTTTGTGGTGTGGAGAGATTGGAGAGAAAGTGTCAATCAAAAGGAAATTTTAAAATAATAATATTAATAATAAATTATATTTGTATTTGTATAGTACTTTTCTTAACAAATGTAACAAAGTGCTTAAACCAAACAAGCCTAATCAAATAGTACAAATTGTCTTGCCTCGTAAGGCAAGGAAAGAAGAAGTCCAACAGTTCACACAATGAGCAAACACTAGGCAACAGTGACGAGAAAAAAACTCCCTTTTAACAGGAAGAAATCTCTGACAGAACCAGACTCAAAAGTCTGCAGCCATCTGGGTGAGATGAAAATAGGGGACAGAGAAGAGGTGTGGACAGAAAGAGGTATGAGAGAGAGAGAGAGAAATAAAGAAAGAAGCAACAAGGAGAGATGAGAGACAGAGACAACAAAACATGTCAACAAACAAACAATACAAAAAAAGTGTGATAGCCAACAGAAGAGGGGAAGAAGAACCAACAACAACATAACAAAAAAAAGCGACAATACACACAAACAACAAAAACCAAACAAAAGAAGAATAATGACTGTACAGTGAGGGCAAGTTGTCTAACCTACGTAGTGTGGAAAGCCAGTGAAAAAAGATAACACTACAGAAGTTTTTTTAATTGCTCAAGGGTTGGTGCTTCCACAGAAAAAGCTCCATATCCCCTGCTTTTAGCTGTGATCTTGGCATGTGCAAAAGCAGCTGGTCAGTTGACTTGTAGATTATGTGGCTTTAAGAGCTCTGTCAGGTAAGGATGTGCCAGGCTGTTGTGACATTTAAAAAGTAAATATTATGATCTTAAAATGAATCCTAAAAAGACAGGGAGCCAGTGTAAAGAGGCCAGAACAGGAGTTATATGCTCTGTGTGTTTAGTTCCTGTCAAGAGGCGAGCAGCAACATTTTGGACAACCTGTCCAGGACAAGTATCAAAGAGATGACTGATCAAGACCAACAAAGAGGGAGTTTTGTAAAACTGTTTTGTAAAACTGTAGTCATGACATCGACCCAAGCCTTTGTCCAAATACACAGTATCTGATAAGCGCTGAGAGGTAATTTTGGAAAAGACGAGAGGCCACTGTTCCCAAAACAGATGCTATCGTGTCGACAGCCGAGCGAAAAACAATCCAGTAACACAAGATAAAAGCTATCTATGATCTCATTAGAGGTGGTAATGTCAAGCCAGTGAGGTATAAAATGGCTCTGGCCCAACTATGATGACAGGGCATTTATGGAATAGGGTACAGAAAGAATGCTGAGTCACTTTTTTGTGCTGTGGTGGAGCTCGGATGGTGTAAGGACATTGCTTCTCTTTTTTGTCTCAGCATAGAAATATAAAAACATACACACAAAAACACAAAAGTAGATAATTTCAACCCACATATGCAATCCCATGTGCACAATCATCTCGCAAATATAAACACAAGTTTGCGATATTAAGTTATAGTTCTGGACACAATGCCTGGCCCAACAGCTCTACTTCTGATTTAGCATAATGAATCAGTGTTGCTGTCCACTGCTGAACGAGATTACTGTGACTGGCTGTTCGGTTCAAGCCAAATCAGACGACGGGTCAAAACAAAGAGAAATGTTGAATGACAGCAAAAGGGCACAAACAGTATAGAACATTTTAAATACATCTACAACCATCTGCTGGTAAAGGAAGTAATCGCCTCTCACATAGGTGCACAACATATGTGCTGGTTGCTCGTCGACTGTAGACGGTGCGATGCAAGTGAGTGCAACTTTGCCCTCCGACACATGCCGATCTGAAGCACAGTTATGAATGTTTGTTGTTCTTGGCTACCGGTCAACCATCTGGGTGGAGATTTACTGGCCTATTAGTGTCTTTTTGTAACACAAGACAACAGTATGCACCATCACCAACGTTTAAAAAAATATACACAGATGCCCTTTACTGGTCACATTCACAATTGCAAACAGAGAGGGCAGCATAAACACTCACTCACTTTCTTTTTCTGTCTTTATTTGAATGCAGTGAGCGAGTTCTCCCCTGCCTCTGGCTGACGGAGCAGGTGACAGGAAAGTCTGACAGCATCAAGGTTAGCCCAGACATGACCACTGTGCAAAGGCTTTGATAATACCTTGTGTTACACAATGCATCATGGTCCTTTGAAAATACCATGAGCTTTTTATAGTGACAAAGGTGGGGCTTGAATACAGAGAAGTGGGTGTATAGTTTTGACATAATGGGAATTAGACTGAGGAAATCAGCTTTGTTAATTAACACAAACTTATGATAGTATGTGAAATGTCACCAAGCCATGTGTGAGAACACTCTGTGCATACATTAACTTACAGGCGCTCAGCAGGCCGTTGAGTGGAATTAAAACTAACAAGACACGATTAGTGTTGTGTCACTGCGAACTGACAAAACCCCGGAAGAATCAAAGGCGTGAAATGTTTCCTCCTGGTAAGTATCTAGCTCCAATGCAATTTTCAAACTATCAAAGAAAGTTGAAGTGTTAAGCAAAATATAAATAAATCTGAAGGTATAAATCCTGATTAACTTTTTCTCATATGCTTTTTAATTTATGCTGCCTGTCAGAAAACACTAAGAACTTGGTGTCCATTTACCCCCATCTTTCTCAAGCCCATAATTTTGAACATTTATCATTTAACAGCCTACTCTGCAGGAGATCACGATCTTAAGATTGTTAACACAATGACTGAGAGAGAAGACAGACGATAGGGAACTAGATTGATACAAAAGAAAAAAAGAGCTAGAAGGAATGAGGACGGATGGAGGAAAGGCAGGTGACTAACCATCAATCCTGCTGACCAGCTCCTCCAGGGCCTTGACTTTCCTCTGGATCCCAGGTTGGGCAAATGTGTAGTTGTCCTGAAGAGAGAAGAAAGCAGAAGGCATTAAAAACAAGCTCAGATTAAAATAAAGAGTGGGAATCAAATAAACTAAGTTAAAAACAGTCAAGCAGATATTCAATTAAATGAGTGTATTAAACATGATTTCTTTCACATTGACAGTATGTCAGGGACTTGGTGTCTCACAGCATGGAGCGACATACACACACAAACACATTTCATTTTGAGGATTCATTGTCAGAAAAGTGCAAATTTTTTCAATGTTCATCAGTCCTCCTTTCACACCTTACACACAAAGCCTGAGCAATCTTTAACAACAGTAACAGGTGAAAATATGCCATCTAACTGGCGCTGGCATGACATGATGTCTCTGTGGCCTTGAAGACAAAGTGGACTGACTTAATGTGAGTTGTAAACAGATCTCATCCCTGCTTTCTGAGGTGCAGTCTCAGTAACTCATCTGGTTTGAGGAAGTTAACAAGCTATGAAAAGTGACAGAGCAAGAAAAGTTATGAGTAAAAATTACTGTTGGGGGATGGACACCAAGCCTGTAACACCATAAACAATAATTCAAATTTTTTTTACATTCTGTGCAAAAGATATTTAATGCTTAAAAAATATTATGTTTGTTTTTTTCTATTAATTGATAATTCTTTTTGTTATACCAAAGGCAGCTTATGTCTTACAGTCTCTAGTATGCAATATTTTGTGTCTTTAGAGGGAGGTGGATGGAGGGATGTCCTTAGACTTGATTTATACTAGATTTTTTGTTATTTTTTTGTTTAATATCAATCTGAACATTCTAATAAAATGTGTACAGTTATTGTTTACAGTTATCTTAAAAATTACAATTATGTATAATACCTGTTAAAGCAGTTTAATGGCTGTCATTTCCCACTTAGGTTGTTCTTGGACAAAGGGTGTAATATCTTTGCATTTGCAGCTAATCAGAAATATGTAAGGGCAAATAACTAGGGGAAAATAAACATACAAACAGAGAGCATGAGAGAGAGAGTGTTATGTGTTGTATATGTTTGTCTTTAACATGGTGTTAATTGACCAGACTGCATTTAGAAAACGTGGAGCAGCATGATGCAGGAACAACAGCACCTGTGATTGACACATGAAAGCATGGTCAGGCAGTTGTTTAAGAAGCACCTGATTTGCTTTGGCAGAGCAGACATGTCAATATAATACAAGACCACATGTGAGGAGCAAAATTGTGATTAAAATAATTTGTCCTATTGAGTGTCCAGGCTTCATTTTAACAGTAAATTTCACTTCCGAGACTTTTCATGGGTGCTTCTAGGTTTAATTCATAGTCCAACTGTATGCAGCATCTCAGTTCTCTAGAGCTGTGTAGCTAACACAAAACCAAAACACTGCTATACCAACACAGAGAGCATCAAGTGAAGCTGATAGACTTTATCAGCATTGTGTGATCTAATTAGACAATGGTTTGAATCATTTGTTTATATTTAACACATACACCTTTATGTGTTCACTTTCTGGTCAAAATGTCATACATTCTTTATTTTAACATATGAAATAAGGTACAGTATACTGCAATGATCTAATAATGATTGATTTAGGATATTTTTTAAGGATAGGGTCACAAGAGTGGACAGTGAAATTGGCATATAAGCATTTTGTGTTTGTGTGTGGGGATTTACACAAAAATACACACACACACTGAAGATCAAGTTTCCGTGAGGGGTCATTTCAGTGTGGCTAAAGAACAGCTGATGTGGCAAACTATCCAACAAATGGAGAGAGGATGGTAGTAGGATGGAGAGCGGAGATGGAAGAAAATGAGAGGGAAAAAAGTAAAAAAAAAAAAAAAAAGGAGAGACAGACAGGGTCATTTAGCAATAAACAGCTACGGTTGTCCTTCTGGCTCAGCAGAGCCAAGGCAAACTTGTCCTCCTGAGTCCATCAGAGTCTGGCAGTGGAGAAACCACATTCTTACCTGCCTTTAACCTTTCTTCCAGACAGCACTTCAGCCCATACTTCCATCCCTCTGTTGTTAAAAAATATAACTCAACTCATCTTTCCATCATCTTTCTTGCATCTCAGCATGACATTCTATATTTCTTCTACAATACATTTGTTTCCATTAACAAAATCCTCTTGCACTGCATTTAGATTTTTGCTACTTTTACATTTGTATGTTGTCATTTTTGGTTCAGTGTTTCTCTTTCTCATTTCTCTTCAACAGAAGACTAATACATTACTTTAGCCAATTAGCAAGTGTGAGGGTCAGTACAAATTACATTTGCATTATTGAAGCTGCTGGCTCTAATCAATTGCTCTTCCTCTTCGATGTCTGGCCATGTTGATAAAAGAAAAATATTGTGCCTTTGGTCCAGAGAATTGTCCATTGTAAAAGGCACAAATATGGGACAGTAAGGTTGTCATCGAGCCTGTCATTTTGTGGTCCCGTGTAAGATCAAGGCAGGGAAAAAAATGGTTGCAGCTCTTCTGTGAATGGTAAATCAAAAACAGTGCATCATTGGCAATAGTGCCTCTGTACTGCTCCTACTGTAAATGTGATCATAGCAAATTTAGACTCTTGTGTTAATTTATGAGGGACAAAGGGCCGGGTAACACATACCACTCTCCATGTCCACAGAGATTAAATTCACATTTTTGCATGCGCATACATCCCCCTTATTCTGTTCATAGTTAAACAAGGGTCCACATCAGAATAGCATTCTATGCAAATTCAATCTCATAATTTATTCCAGTAGACTTTCCTCATATACAGTATATCCTTATACAAGTTATATTCTGCTAGCATAATTTTAAGTGAACTTTTATATGAAAGCTTACATTTTTTAAAATGAAAAAAAGAGTAAACAGGACACTTATTTCTGCTCCAGTTATCTGATGAAAACCAAATTTAAAAACATATTTGAAGTTCAAGATGTCAAAACTCTTGTTTCTCCATCTATTTTTTTTATCATTCCCTTACTTCTTCACATTGCCCATGCCATATTACCCAATATTGCTTTCTTTCCTCTGTATTTTCCTTGTAAATTTTTCTCTTCTCCTTTATCCTACTCCATATACATCTTACTAATTTCTCCCGTTATCAATCTCTAACTCTCTCCCCTCTCCGACCTTCTGTTCTCCATTTCATTGTCTATTTTCATCACTCGGCTGGTGCTAATGAAGCTAGACTTGACTAAGTGTTTTCCACATGCTATTAAGTCTCTGCTGCTTTGTTGTGTTCCCTTGTGTTTCATCCATTGCTTGTTGTATTGCATTTTATTTGGTGACTGATTGTTGTTTATAAAACTAAATCTGTTCTTTAAATTAGTTTTTATACACTGGTGAAGACATATTAGTTTTATGAGTAAGCTACTTAGACAGTTTAATTTGCCTTATTTTCCATTATTTTACTGCATTCACATTTATCCCATCCAAAGTCACCTGCTTCCCAAACTACCACATCATTCTCCATTTGTCTTCTTCACTGTCACCACCTTTATTCATTATTTTCGTTCCATTCTCCATGTTAAGCTTTTTTTTTTGTCTGTTCCTTTTCCACTCACTTCCTCTCTTTGTCAAATCCAATATTTTGAATCTTTGATCAGCTGAGGCAACAGGAGGAAATCGACTCTCACTCCATTATTCATACATTCCCCTTTTCTTCCACCATCTGTCCATCCGCCACATCTGATCCAGCAAGTGGAACTTGCCCGTTTCACCCCGTGAGCGAATGGACAGACAGTGCACAGATATAAACTCTGTGTTTCTCTTTCCCAGCCTGTTGTCAACACCCTCTCATTCACTCCTTCCTTACTCTCTCTCAGTCAGCTGAATCAATAGCTCCTCTTCACCTCTCAGTCTGTCCTATTACAGACAACAATGGCTCCATGGTGGACTAAGATTGCCTCCTATTGAAGCACTGGATGTCTATCAACGAGTTGGACAGAAAAGACACAACATCGCTGCAAGGTTATGTGTAGGTGTGAAAGACGGAGAGACATAAGGATAGAGGAGAAAGAGAGAACGACAGAGAGATGACAGGTCCAGATAAAAGGTGCACAATAATGGACACAGTGATGTAGGGAAGACCGAAAGACAGAGCAATATTCTGTAAGGTATGTTGGAGAGTTTGTGTGAGAAAGAGAGAGGAGCAGAAAGTGATTACATGAGAAAGATGACAGACCATGATAAGGTGAAGACAAAGGTGTATAAATTACAGTTGCTCAGTGGTAGAGGAAGATTGGCTGGGTTTCACTCAATTGCTTTGGGTTTGTGGGAACATCTTTGTACTAAAAATATCTGTAGTATGAGGGCAAAAAAAGACAAGAGAGTCAGGGTTTTTTAGCTGACGCTAATGGCCCAAATGCAGAACTGGTACAATGTTTCTCTTAGAGTCATGCAGCAGCAGTGCTTCACCACTGCTAGATTAGTTAGCCCCACTGTGAAAATTTAGCAAAATAATTAATATCAATCTTCCACCATTGGTTACCATTCATAACTTGCACAAACACCAACATCTGCAAATTACAATACAAATTAACAATTAGAATTTTTTTAATTTAAAACTATTTTGACTTAAATGAATGAATATGAGCCACTGTAGCATCTGCATGGACATCAGCACAACAGCACCCCTGCTGAAACAATTCTATGAGAAATACTATCGGTTTACATGACACAAAAAAATAAACAATAATAATAATTATTATTATGTTAGTCCAACTAAAACCAGACAGTTAGAGCAAATGAAATTATTCTTAAATTAATTTCTCCAGGCTGGTAAATATTTTTGGATTCAACTTTGAATATTTATACTTTATAAATATTGAATATTTGGAATATTTTAAGCTCAGACTGGCATTTGCCATGCGAACAACTAGCTACCAGCTAAACCAGAAACCACCTGATACAAGCTGAAACGGGTCATGTTGCCAAATAAGAGTAGCAGAGGTGGACACATTTAATTTAATCAATTTCCCACTAGTGCTTGTAATGTATTGTGGAAACGTTCTGACTGGCTGGGTAAGTTAAAAATGTGTTTTTTGTACAAGCACAAATGAGTAAACAGCACAAACATGATTTAAAACTCTAGCCCTGCTTGTGGCTCTGTGATAATGAGGTATTATTATCTAAACTGGAGTTAATGGTTGTTTGTCTCTGGTTGTTGGTGATAGGCTGGTGACCTGTCCAGGGTGTTACCTGCCACTCACCAAAACCAGCTCCTCCCTCCACCCTCAAAGAATAAACACTGTAGGTAATGAATGGAATTAGGTTGATGGATTAGACTTTACCTTTGCAATTGTAAAGTAGGTGTGGGTGGGAGGGGGCTGATACAGTGAAATACTGCCATATGTTGTATGGTGATGTATTGCTTTTGAGACACAGAGTATAATTTTTTTAGCATATACAGTAATTTTTTCCCACTGACGTTACAAATAAACCTCTTGTGGAGTAAAGTCAGCACTGAATATGTGATATGTGTGGGTGCTTGTACAAATGAACAACAGGGTAAACACAACTGTGATGTATGAGAAGGAACTATTCAGTTCATCATAGCCTTGCTCTATCCATCACAACTAACGATTCACCTTCTCTGCTAATAGTTGTAAAGTGGCACATGAAGATCACATAAACACTCCTTTCATAGGTGAGAAACAGTTTTGAAAAGCTGGTTTGATACAGTATGAGTGGCTGGGAAAAAAATGTCCTTGTTTGGGTATAGAAACCTGGTTTCTCCAATTTTTTAGCCCAATTACAGAAACTGTGTTTCTCACAAATGTGACTTTTACTAAGTCAGGTCATTGTAACATTTGTCAATGTAGCATTTTCCTTGTAAGGAGGACTATTTATTCAAGAGCAACACAATAGTGTTATGACTGAGAACAAAGCAGAGGCTTTGGTTTTCTACATCACACAGAAGTACATGCTCGTAATCAAGTGGTTTGAGTCTACTGCAGAATATGATTTGTGCTTAACGTAGAAACCTGCCTTTCTTTACATAGTCCCCGATGCAAAAAATTCATCTCCTCATCACTTACTTACACTTACTGGTTGGTTCATCAACAAAAATAATAATTTTAGGAATCAAAATACACATTTTTTCATGCATCCATGCTGTGCCTGACAACTGTGACTACTTCTTCCATTACCACTCAAATAACTTTGATAACAAAAGCCAATAGAAAAATCAGAACGGGCGAGTTTATATATGGCTGACATACTACACGTTACCATGTTACAAAAAAAAAAAAAAAGACAAAAATTGAAATGCAAAATACGCCTTAACATGTTCATGCAAGGGACAATGAATTTCTCAAAGTCTAAGTCTAATTTACACTACTCTACGCATGCTCCACAGTTCTCACACTCTGCACCTTGACCTAGTAATTAAAGAAGGTGGGCACACAAAAAGATGAAGAAGACAACGACAGAGAGGGTAACGTGGCAAAATCCAGACCAAGTGCATTTTGGGATTGAAAAGGAGACCAAACTTATGCTCTGCCAGGTCAAATAATTTAATATTTTAAAGTTCATGGATAGTAGGAAGACTTGGAAGGGTAAACAACATGCTACTATCTAGCTGGCAGCTAAATTGGTTTAATATTGGTTTAATATTAACAACTAGAAACCGGGGCATATTACCACCTAGGTTGGATGGACACACTTAATACAATAAATCAGTTCCCCACTCATGTTTGCATCAATAGGACAGTAGTTCTATGCATGAAAACATACACATAGAGGGAACTGGGTGTGTCAAGGTCTAAGTTGCTTTCCAACGGCAGATACATTTGGAGGTACACTAATAAGACTTGGTGGACAGACATTCAAATGTGCTGTCAAGCATCACACTTCTGCAGACATACCAGCTGGCAGATATTCCACCTCTGTGTGTGTGTGGGGCTGGATGGGTGGGATGTGGATTGAGTGACAGCCCAAGGTGACGGCAGGGAACCCTTGGGGAAAACCAGAACAGGACATGGCGTCTGGTTTAGTCTGGCTACCGTCTGCTAGACGTCGGTCCTTGGACCCCTGTTCCCACTCAAGGGAGACCCCATCTCTTGCTGGCACAGTGGAAACAGATGGTTGCCTTGACAGAGAGCAGACACACTCCGACTGGCTCATAATCCAAGGGAGGGGATGGAGGCAGCTCAGACGTGAAGCAGCATGAGAGGGAGAGGTTGACCATTTAATGTTTGTTTCCTATTATTTATATTATGTTGATTTATTTAGATGTTTGAGAGGTTTACATGATGAATGTTTATGATAAAGTTAATGTGTCTAAATGACTTATCTTTTCTGTCTCCCAAGTGAAAAAAATACTCTCATATTTTCAATCTCTTCAAACACCAACTGAGCTGTTTTTGGCAGGGATGCGATGATGTAGGCAAGAGGAATTGATTGCCTCCACAGTAGCTATTACTGATAGTGGGGCCTAGACCAATAGCAATGGAAAAGCTGAAAAAATTAGCATACAGCTTTCACTTAGGTCTCACCTTTTCATCACTGCAGTGCAGATTAGACAGAGGTTGAATGTAAGTATTAGTGGAATATTGGTCTAGTGTGGAAGTGTTCTGATGTACAGTAAATTCTTCAGTCAATACGTAGAAGTGTACTAAAAACCTGCCAAATATTACTGCGGGCAGCTCATTTGTTTAAAACTTCCAGCCAAAGTGTTGAGTAAACTGAATGAAAAGAAGTAACTTTCATGTTCTCCACTCTTTGGCTATAAATAAGTGGTTGTGAAGTCAGAGCTACAGTGTGCATCATGCACACAGATTATAAAATCAAACCATGGCATTCAAACCAACAAAAAATAAAAATAATTTAAAAAAAAAAAAAAACAAAGAAAAACGCATTGACATAACTTTGTCAAGACTACTGCTAAAATATTCAGATCCCAGGGCAAAATATTCAGAGTTCAGATCCCAGGGCAAAATTAAATTTATTAAAGATGGGCCCAGCACTGGTAAAAAAAATACTGAAGAGCCCCTGCTCTAAAAAGTCATATCTGCAGAATTAGCATAAAAGTAGGTTTTCATCTGCTGGCTTTAAAACTGAGAATCTTCAGGGATTTTGCTGGAAGAATAATGGACTTCTGAAACTTTCTGACTTCATTTGCTACTAATGGCATGGGAAGCAGGTAAGACAGTCTCAGTGGCTGAACTCACAGGTTTGGAAGCTTTCAGCTGTCCATAGCTGTGTTTTCCAATCCTGGTCTTCAGGGCACACTGTCCTGAATGTTTTAGATGCCCTGCTCCAAAACATCTAATTGAAATGGTCAGCTCATCAAGCTGTGCAAAAGCACCCAATTCATATGAATCAGTGTGCCCTGAGGACCAGGATTGGGAAACACTGGTCTATAGCTCTTTTCACAACTGCCATTGTTACATCGTAGTAGGAGAAAAAGCTTACAACATATGACAGCTTGGGATGAGCAGGACATGTTGAAACCAACACCACCATACTGGGCAGAGATGATAAATCCACTAAAATCCATTGAAAAGACTGACATGGAACATTTTTTACAACTTACGTAAGTCAAGTTAGCCAGAGGCGCTGTCAAATTTAGCAAGCAAGAAGACTAATTGGATGCTGCAGACTCTGAGGCAACATGGGGTCAACTCGGGGAGCTGTGTCCAATATGGGTAAATGGACCAGTTTGTAGAATATATATATATATATTTCATGTAATAGCCA
The DNA here is from genome assembly GCA_016785285.1 of Brachirus orientalis. Classification (NCBI taxonomy): domain Eukaryota; kingdom Metazoa; phylum Chordata; class Actinopteri; order Pleuronectiformes; family Soleidae; genus Brachirus; species Brachirus orientalis. The sequence continues at coordinate 2,294,430 of JAFBJR010019380.1, read as the reverse complement.
TCATTTGAATTTGTTTTTCAGTTTGTTTACATCAATAATTATTATTTTTATCTTTTACACATCACAATACACAAAAATATATAAAATATGACGAAAAATAGTATAGCTACTTCATTGCATTGGTCAGTCTGTCTTGACTGCACTTTCTAATTTACAAGTTTCATTACAAACAAAATAAAAACAGGGCCTTTAATTAAATGTCTCTATCGATATTTTATGTCATCAGTTTCCATTAGACAATGATGATGTGATGTCCCCACTAGGCTCAAGCTGCACATTCCATTATTATCAGTCCTAGGATGTCCTTCAGTCAGTTATTCAAACAAAAACAATTACACTTCTTCACAGTCTGTTTATTAGTTTAGAGGTAGTGATGCTTTAAAGCTCTCGAATGTGTCACATGAGTGGATGATCATCACAAACAAACACATTTGACTTGCCAGGCCCTTGCTTCTTGTTTAGTAGCTCAGGTAGTCCAGCCATGGCTTTTGATCACGTCAGAACCATATGTGGCAACTGTGGATGGCCTGTTTGATGTGTAAATTTGCAGTTGAGAGCTGAGAGCTATCAATCCTGTTGTTAACACACACAAACACATGCACACTCACACACACCAGTGCTTGTATATTTATGAGTGTCCTACCAGGTCAAATCAGGACAGTATGGCTATTCACTATATTTAACCCTTAAACAGTCACTAAAAGCTGTGACTGGTGGGTACATATAAGCCTGGATATCAGCTGAGTCAATAGGTTAAATTTTATTTCAGTAATACAGTATATATAAGAAAAAAATATAATTAGCCCAAACTGAAAGGGGCATCTGAGGGAGACTTACAACATGTGAGTGATTTTGAAGAAAATTTTCATCTATAAGCCAACCTGATTTTGTCATCTTGGACTTTAGAGATGCCTGGGATCAACTGATCTCTCTAACCTGCAATTTATCCCAACCATTCTTTGGAGGAAGGGAGTTTCATACAGCCACTCATTAGAGAAATTGCTTAAGGAAAATGACAGGCAAAATACCCTGTTCTGTAGGTGGGAGAGAAGCGTGGTGGTGAAAAATGAAAACCAGCACTAATGGCCAATTTACTGTATTAAAAAGATGAGTGGGAAAAAAAATCTTTCAAAAGTATCTCTATTGTACACCAGGTAATTATATGGATTTAGGCAAAAGGAACACCAGCTGTGGCTCATGGATGGATGACAGGAAGTATAAGTTTCTCTTCATAAAATCCTCCAACCATGTAGTGGTTTTCAAGCCTCCCATTTATGAGTTTGTTTCTGCACTGAGATGCAATTAAATATTTTACCACCACTTTTCCAAGACAGGTGGACACCAGTGTGACATCATTTCCATAGCTAATACCCAACATACAGGGTGCTTAAAGCTCCATTGTTAAATCTCTATTACTGTTACTACAGTGGCTTCTCTTTTCCATATGCCCTCTTCATGCATTTACTGTATATTCTCACACACACATTCAGGCAGAGACAGCTGCCAGTGCTTCAGTAAGTTACGTGTTGTATACCTGTCTTTTAACAAAGCATTACTAGTCCAGACTTCACCGAGGACACTTGGAGCTGCCGCAGCACTTGCTTTGCCTTCTGTTGACAGAGCACACGTTCGAATACGACACGATTAAAATACAAGCACACTGACACACGTGTGAATAAAATATGATTCTGAATTCCTCTTGAACATATTTTTGGCAGTAGAATTTATTTTTGAAACTCATTGTAGGGGCCCTTTGGTGTTTATAGCTGTAATGCAAACGTATGTAGTTGCTGTCAGGTGTCAGAGTAACGATCATTGACAAATTGCTGTGCAGAGTTACTCAGCCTCAATCACAGTGTTTATGATGCATTGGAATGAGAGGGGAAAATCCCTGGTCCATTGCACATAATTAGTTTCCAGCTAAACAAACAAGCATGGGAACAAACAACTTCCATACACAGGGACACACAGTCTACTATCATCTTTTATTTCTCTCACACTTGCTTTCCCTCTTTCCTCTGAGGGGCGACAAGGAACAGCACCTATTCATTTCTTGAACAGCCTACCAATTGACTGTCATTTATTGATGCTTAAATTTTATGTACTTATTGCCTTTTGTGTAGGGCAGAGTGAGTATAAGTGTATTTGAATTCACTTACGTGCACTAATAAGGATAAAACATTTTCTTTTCTCACTTTTTTTATATGTTTACCTTTTACAGTAAACATATTGCCCAATCAATGTAATTAAACATTAACCAACGTTACCAATCTCCTAAGTGATGTTTTAGAGGTGGGTCAATGACCTGACTGCAAAGACATGGCATATGGCTTTTTTTCAACCCGTGCCAGAAAATAATTAGAGTGATGCTGTGCTAAAAATTGGTCAGATAGAATCACTCGTATATGAGTAAGTCAGAAATTTTAAAAACCTAGATGACTAATGATCATAAGTTATATTTGACATTTTTCTCTCAGCAAATTCGTGTTGATCCAGCTTGGAGTATTCGTAAAGTCAATTTAGGACAAAAGGTAGAATTGAGCATGGAATGTAACAGTGATGCTGTTCAAGGCAAATCTAGCAGGCAGACAAATTTAATATTGACAGAGGGCTTGGCCATGACCGCTGAGAGCGAGGTCATTTAAGAAAGGTGGTGAGTGGAAAAAAGTGCTTGGAAAGAAATGATGAAAGAAAATTAAGTTCAGTGCAGCTGTGGTATGCCTTCAACTCCCTAGTACGTAGACTTTAGGGCCACATTTGAATAAGCAAGACAATAATATTTCTTAAAAATCACAAAGAAGGGCATTTGCATTCAATGCTTACACTGTTAAAAAAAATGGGTCCTACGTGATTTAAAACACAACCAAATCTAAAGCCATGGGGTGCTTGGCACAGAAGATTTCAAAATATATGCCAACTAGGGATGCAGAAAAACTGTTCAACAGCCACTGAGGATTATCTGATGATAAATTCCATTACTTCTGCACTGGTCCACAGCGTTCAAGCTCAGGTGAGCTACAGCCAAGAAACCTTGTAAATTTCACACATAAGCTCAACTAACCAAATGCCTGCTGCTGCTGCAAACCTTGCACTAATATATGCAACAAAATTAGTCGATAGTAGTCAAGATAGTCATTTTTGTATCTTGTTAATAAAATCATCAACAGTTACCTTAATTGATTGACCTTTTATTATCAAACAAATAATCTTTTAATCAAATATTCACACCAATCCCTAAAGTTTCCATTTATTAAATTTTCACAATGGTGTTAGTGTGGGTTTTTAGAAGCAGAGATGAATGAGGTTCGTAAGTAGATTCAGTGTTTCAAACAAAGCAGTTTAGCATCCTGCCTGTTTGAAGAGAAAGCTTGGAGGACCAGAACTTGACTTACAAATATTCTTGTTTAACCAGGCATTGGATTGGAAATTGTGCTGTAGTCCCGTAAAAAAAGATCCAACTGAAAAACCAATAATATACTATCTTTACAGTATGCTGTAGTTTGGATATTTTCTGGCTGGCTTACAGGCCCTCCTTATGGCACTGTGTAAGACAGCTTCTATACTGTTTTGCTAATGTACTGTGCATATGAATATGTTGAGATAATATATTGCCAAAGGGTGATACACATTCAGAAAGTATGGCCTCAAACAGGGATGTTTTGTCATGGTAGAAAGTATTTCCCTTTAACTTAATTTAGTTTCTAGAACCCCTGGTGGAAATGCAGGCAGTGGGAAAATGAGTTAGCCACCGGACGTATGCATGGCTGACCCTTATAGCCCTTATAGTATAACAGCTAAAGGTTTGTTTTGGAAAGACAGCAGTAATTTATTTGGCCAAGTTATAATTAAATAGGCCAAGTAGCAAATCACGAGTGATTCACTGTTGGAGAGTGTCCTGAAAATGTATCCATACTCTAGATACTCTGTTGTTTAGTATTTTGAATGAATAATAAGTCTATGTGGGAGTTCTCTCACTTTGGTCATCACTGAATTGACCTTATACAGTATATACACACATAGAAAAAAGGTCTTCCTATACTGGAAGCTGCTTGTACAGTTCATGCCCAGAACAGAAAAAGAGCAGAGCTGAGGTTTCATTTGAAATGCAACTTGAAGAAGCACCAGAATGTCCTGAATTTGTAAAGAGAGGTCACTGTTTGTGGATCATTGCTTTCATTTAATTAATGATAATTAATTCAGGCCATGAAAAAGTGACAAAAAAAAAAAAAAACTTACATGAACTATTAAATGTCTTGTTTACATTAATCACCACGTCCACATTCTGTGTATATGTGAAACAAGTTAATCTTCCTATTAAAACACTTTAGCTTAAGGGAACTTTAGCCATTAAATTATACTGCAAAATGTCTCGTCACCAAAAATTTCCTCAACTGATGTCAAATGACTGACAAGAAGAACAAGAAGGTTTGTCCAAACATGAAACCAGACTAGATGAGCTGACATCAATGCAGAAAAAGTGACAAAAAAATGAAAGATTTACACAGAAAAAACTGTAGGAAACAAAGACTACATGAAGGAGGGAGTCAGCAGGAGACTGAGCATCTCCTGTCTGCTGCAAGTAGAAGACTGTATGTGGTTATTTGGAACAAAGTTTATTCCGAGACAGCTGATCTCTTCTTAACACATACATACACACATGCTTACCTGGATGCCGTCCAGCAGTTTGCTCATGCACCAAAAGCTGTCAGCCTCAATGTTCCTCAGGGCCTCTTCCTGGAGACTGGACACGTCAAAGTTTTCCACTTCCTCTTCTAGAGTAGAGAAAGGAGAACAGAGATCTTAAAAAAAGAGTACTGCAGGAGACAGGGTGAAAGAAATGGCAAAACAAGTGTAAGACAATGAAAACGAAAGCTAAAGGAATCAGACATGGACAACAATTATGATGCCCATGAGAAGCCCATGATTCAGACAGGAGAATGAGAAAGAAAAACAAGGAAGAATGTTCATGTCATGCACTGATGATTTATTTGACTTGAACATAATCATTCTTTAAAACCTCACGAATGCTTTGAATGTAAGAAATTAATGTAGACCTCCAGTTGCAAAACAAAATCCCATTACAAAGGCTAAACATTTTTGTGATTTGACCAGCACAGTTTGAGTTGGAAGTTCAGAGACGTCACCTGCAACCAGGTACCTATTGAATGGTGCAAGCTCTCAATCCCAGTGCGCACACTCATATGCGTCATGCTTTATCGATTTTTCTCTGAAATAGTGAAACTTACAACGACATCATATTCTATTAAATATGACCCCTGAGAACTAGGCCTGGCCATGCAACCAGCAGTCGCCCCGTGGTGGCTAAACTGCTTCTTCCATCCTTCTTCCTTGGCTTCATTTTTCACGTCAACATTCTTTATATAGTCTTTATATACAGTACATTCTCAAACAGAGGATTATTTCACCAGTAGACTGGTGAAATGGTTGGGCTGTATGGATATAAAGAAAAATCAGATGAATCCTAAAACACACTGCAGACCGCACAGAGGAAACAGTCTCCTAGCAGCAAGCACACCAAGTCCTCAGTCATCTTCAGCGGGTGACTGCAGCGACGGGTGTCATCTGATGTCATTAATGGCAGCAGCGTGTGACGGACTGCAGGGGTTTTGACAGGCTTCTGACAGTCCACTGACAGCCAGTGGAGAGGAGATGGGACAAGACTGATAAACAATGATCGAGAGAGGCAGACAGACACACAGAGAACGAGAGAAAGGGAGGGTCCCAAACATAAAGAAACAGGAAGTTTGAGTGGGTCTGTGTGTGCATGTGGTCATATTACTAAACATGTGCAGTTGGCACGTATATATTTGTGTGAGTCTCTGCATTCCGAAGACTCACACCCCTTACAATCAGGACCCAGCAGAGATGCTTGGTATCCTTGGCAACTCAAGTGGAAGGTTGTAATGAGCATGCCCCGTCTGAAAGTCAGACTAAAGAGCTACTTACAAATAGGTGTGCGTGTAATTGTATTTATATAATTGTGAGGTCCAACAATGTAGAAGAAAACAAAACTATATTTGTGAGCATATTTTGATCTTGTGCGCACATTTTGCCTGGGCCCCACAATTCTAAAGACCTGGTTTTAAGGTTAGAATTAGGTTTATGTTAGAGTAAGGTTAAGGGTTGCAATGGTTCAGGGTTAGTGTAAGGGGCTAGGGAATGCATTATGTCTATGATATGTCCTCACTAAGATATATAAACAAGGTGTTTAATGTGTGTGTGTGTGTCTTATCTTGCCTCAAGTCAGGTAAGAGCGGGCAGAAACAGAGAGGCTCGTCATTATAGTGAGACCTTTGGTGCTATTACACTATCGCACTGATCAAGGTGTCCATACACACAGAAATCTCATTTTGTTCGCGTTGCTATCAGATCTTTAATATCAGATATAAAGTGGTCAGTGGCTGCAATGTGATTACACATCAGTGTAGTTCATTTTAACATGAACGATGTAAAAAGAAAAAAAAATGCAATAAAGCTATGGGCTACACATCAACAGCCATTACCAGCGCAAATGACCAAATGAAAGTTTTAGATGAAAGTGTACATACTTGAGAAAAAGAAAAAAAATTATGTATCAGAGGCAACTGAAAGGATGAAAACACACAATATATCTCATCAACTTTAACATCAACACAAGAGACCATCTGACCAATTTGAGGCCAGTATTTAAATTGATAGCTCCTCTATAGCGACGCAGAAGATAATGACGACCCATGATTGCAGCCTTCTCTCTGTGGGATGCAGTGGTCCTGGACATTAAATTTGAACACGCCGACTGGCAATTGGTGTGGTGTCACTGCTGATTAACAAGGTGGCGAGTGTGTCACTGCTTGAACATTCTCAGAGTTAGAGGATTCCAAAGTCTCAAGTCAGTTACTGTCATGCCGAAAAGCCATTTTGTCGGGCACAGTTCCAAACCCGGACCTCGACTCTGAACAGATTAGAAAGGACAGCTGCTTCGAGGAGTCCAGTGGTCGCACTGGAGTTGAGCATAGCTCATCACAATAACAAGGACACACGAGAGGGAGGGGGCTAAGAGGAGAAAAGGCTATAGTGGGAGTGACTGGATCAGATGGCAACAGTGCAGCCTGTGATTGCTAGTGGCCCTGACATAAACACCAATGACCAGCTGTACATGGATGACTGCTCAGGTTATTAGTCATTTTCATGGTCAGGTAGTTCAGAGAGTATTTTGTCTATTTAAAGAATGGAAGAATCAAAGCTGTGCAGTGAATGTCTGATGATTTAGTAGATCATAGCTAAATTCAGATTTTATGACTCACTTCATCTTCCTTTAAACTGTGTTTCAGCAACATGAAAAACCAACAAACAAAAGCAAACACCATAAGGCCAACATATTTGAAATTCTCTGCAACAAACACTGTTTCTGACTTGACCTGCCTCCAGAAAAAGAACTTGCTAATTATTTTCATGGAATCAATGCCTCTTTTGAAATAGTCTCTTGATAATTACTTACAGAGATGTGCCTCCTCACTATGGACCAGTTGACAATGTGTGTCTGAGACATGATCCATGTAGAAATCCTTCACAAATAAGAACCTAGGGAATTTATAGAAGTTCAAGCTTCAGCGAGCCTCCCATCAGAGAACGACTGTCTCAGTGGCTGCAGTCAGTTTTTGCCCCAAAAAAATCTTAGGCCAAAATAATATTCTCAGGTTGTTGAGAGGTCAGACACTAACTCACTGAGGCAGGAGATCTTCTCTGATACAGCAAGCTCTCAGACAAAAACAAACATCCATGTCTGTGCATAGTCAAAGATGCACAAGCCTCTGAAGATGGGCACTTAGTCATCTAACTGGCAAAACAGCAGAGTATGCACACACATTAGTAAATTGACAACAGAGCAGAAAAAGGCTGCATGAAAAAAAAAAAAAACCATAGTAGGATTTATTTGACGTTTGGGATGTGTTGAGAAAAACCCAATTCAGAAAAGATAATAATAACAATTTTTCATTTCCAAATATGGTGAGCTGGGCTTAGGGCATCCAGACTAAACAAATCCTGCTATCAATACCTCCAAAATGCAGGAACAGAAAATATGCAGATAATGCTGGCTTTTTAATATTGTACTGTAATGCAAGTGATTGTAATGTCTGTATACATTATGTATTTTATGTTTATATGTTGCTTCTTCAAAAGTGCACAATAAATTGTGATACTGTAAATTTAATACAGCACACTGTATTAAATTAATTTTATTTACCAGTAATACAGTGAAAATGAGAGGACCCCTAAATTTTCTGCTTAAGCTCCTAAAATTTTCTGTTAGGGGCCACTGTGCTCTTATTAAAAAAGTTAGCCTGGAGCCCTGTCTGTGGCACATCAACCCTTTTTTCTTGGCTTGCCACTCTCTCTTCTACTGTCCAAATCTACATAAGCATTTGCCTCTTTTTTTGGTGCTATTAGCAGTGACACCACTATTGTCCTCTCAATGGGAACCTGATTTTCAAAACTGACATCATATTCTATTGAAGAAGAACTGAAACTAGCAACTGAGGCCATTAACTGCTCAGGAAAATGTTTACTGACATTATAAATTAAGTAAAAAAGGTGGCTCATTTTTCATAGACTTCCATTAAAACTGAATTATTCTTGCAACCAGTGGCGATGCCACCTGGTGGCTATTCAATTTATTCTTACTTAAGAGACATCCTGTGCCAGCAAACCAGAAAATTTTGTCTTCTCCTTATATACAGTCTATGTCACTACCCTTCTCCATGCTATTACTCCTGCCCCACTCCACACTTCTTCACCTTTAATCATAATGGCCAAGGAGCCAGTTTCCTGCCTGCCTTAGGGCTTATTTCCTGTTTGTCCTGGCACAGGGGGTAACTTGTCCAGAGAGACCAACTGCTTGGCCACTGCCAGCTGTGAGCACTTGGCACAGCTTGGCAAGTGGAGCTGAGTTACATCTCTGGAGACCGAGTGCGGGCACTAACACACTCATCCACATGCACATGCATAAACTATGCACAGAACACACACACACTTGCGCCAGTGCTACCATCTGCTCTTTACAACGACGGGCCACAAGGTAATGTGATGTAAGATGATAAACGAGCTAGTACGGCCTGATGTAATCATAAAGTGTGTGTGCGTCTGTGTGTGTATATGTGTTTGTGTGTGCATGTAGAGGGGGAAACAGCAATTGGCAATAAAAAACTGTCCCATTTGACAACCTTCTGTTGGTTTAGATTAATCACAAGCAATCCTGAGCTGCTGACTGCCACAGAGAGAGAGAGCACACAATTGGCTTTTTTCTATCCAAGGTTTATAAGATCATATGTAGAGGTGTACTCATTAATTATCATTTTGAAGCGGCAGTCACAGTCAAATCTAATGTCTTTTTATTTAATTTTATTTTAACCTAGGTGGCAAATCCAAATCTTTCACAATGCACTTTCCATATTTGGAATGACACTAAAGCAGCACTGCTGAAGGCTATAAGCATGTTGGCTGCTAGTGAGACATGTAGACTGATAGTTCCACCTACGCTGCATCTGTAACAAAGCCGTGCTCAACCTCTCACCCAGGCTACAGCAAGATTTCCCCACAGTGACACAATTAGTGTGATAACACCCATGTTAATGAGAGCTGAACACTTTCCAGAGATGTGGCATTCATACTGCTGGATAATTAAGAGGAGAGTCAACCTGGCAAACTCACATACACATGGGGAGAGCATACACACACACACAGGTTTGCAGAGCTACTTTTCTAAGGACATTGAATTGACAGCCATTCTTTATGACAGCCTAAAGCCTCATCCATTACCTTAACTATAACCAGTTAACACATAACCCTAAGCCTTAGCCCTAAATTCAGACAGCTCCTAAGTACTGAGGTTCTGCCTCATTAGGACCAGGTTTTGTTCTATATAAGAGCAAGGCCCAAACTTACACACCTGCACACATACACAGAAATCGCAGACACAGACACAAACATACAGAATCACAGGTGATTTGAGCATAACCATAATTGAATATGGTGGCATGCAAAACAGAATATGAAAATATACGGCTACAGCTAAAGACAAGTTGAAAAGAGGTGTGTGGACCTGGTATTTTTGTGGAGACCTAAATCTGTTTACGTAGTCACATTGTGAGGACCTGTCTTCTTTATGGAGACAAAATTCCACTCTCCATAACATAACTGATTATATTTTAAGGTGAAAACACATTTTAAATTTAGGCTGAGGTTCAGGTTAGGTTAAGGTTCAGGACTGAGTTAGGGTTAGGACACTAGTAATTATGGTTAAGGTTAGAGTAAGTCTCCAGAAAATTAATGTAAGTCAATGTAATGTCCTCTTAAGTCATGGCAACCAGTCTGTGTGTGTGTGTGTGTGTGTGCGTGCGTTTGTGTGGTGTAGTCGTGTTATCACTCTCTACCTCTCCTATGAAGGAAAAAAGCAAGTCCCTATATCTTCAGTGGTTAAATCTGGAGTAAAGACTTCAAAGTTAAGGTGACATTACATTTAGGCCTTGGGTTATGCAAGAACAAGATAGAGCTGAGCACAGGCCTGGAGTGGTCATCTGGCATACCGGGCATCTCCCGATGGACCAATGCACAGTTTTTGGCCATTGCTATCATAAATTATCCAAAATATTACTGTATATCATAAACACTTTATATAAACTACATAGCCGCGTCCGCCTTTAAAATATGGAAAGTGGCCCATTGGTTCAGTTAAGTGTGTTTACAGGTATATTTGTTGATATAATATTAGCTAAACATTACTTTGCCAAAATTGGTCGGATTCTTCATTGGTCACCTTGGCATATCCAGTGAAATAACATTAGTAAATGTATTATTTCTGTCACTCTGTGTGTGTCTAGTCAAGCTAAACTGTTGAGAAAGGAGTGGAGGAGTACAGGGGAGATCAGACAATGTAGACTATTTTACTTGTCCTCATCAAGAGGCAGAAATTCTTTAGGTTTCACCCAAAACAAGATGCCACTACCCCTGTCGTCAAGAGGGTCTTCACTAGAACAGACGCCATAGCTTGAAAATGGCTGACATATTGCTTCCAACGTCATGCTTTGTTTTGTTTGTCTTACTTTTAGAAATCCTAATGACCAAAGTGTATTCACTAGTGGCATGTCAGACTGGAGGCATGTGTGTAAATAAAAGAAGAACATGAGAGGGGTGCAGCACACAGGCAGTGTTCCGAGGGATATTTCTTAAACTGCTCTGGAGCAGACATTAGTCACTTTCTTGGGGGAAGACAGCTGACAGCACACCATGAGCAGGTTAAGAAGAGGCATCAGGTGCTGAAATGTGGAGTGGAGGTTGTGAAAATAACAGGAGAGAGGCTTAAGCTATTTGAGCTTTATTTTCATTTAGGTAAATGAAAATAAAGCTGAATGACTGTGGTGGGCAGCCATGACCAAAAATGCCAGGGCCATTTTTTTATTCCAGCAATTTGGATAAAATATCTTTTTTTTTTCCTATGTTAAAAAAGGACTATACTTTGATGCAAGAGGTGAGAAGAACAATTAAAGTGCAACCATTATGATTGGCTAATTGTGTTTTGTTTAATTAAAATTCCAATTTGAAAACAACTCATTGTTCAGCTCTTTCGTCCGGTGCCTTTAAGTTAAAGTTCTTAGAATTTTCAGGGTTTTTCCTTTGAATTGCGCTGCTGAGTTTACTCATTCAAAGTACTGAACTTCAGCCTTACCAGCGATGAAGAAAGCTAAAGGCCCTAAAATCTACACAATCGCTCGAACAATTTTCGCCCACTATCTGCACTTTGAGTCATGTGTCCATATATCAAACAGCAGGCCCCCGCAGCTGTTGGCAAGATAACGCAAGTCCTTGACATCAAATAGAATACAGCAATTAATACCTTATCTGGCTATGTGCAGACACATAATGATCTGCTTGCCCTAAGGTAAAATGGTATAATATATATTAGAGAGCTTTCCGTGTTTAATGCCGAGTATGGCCACTGTCTCACAGTATGGCCGAGTATGGCCACTGTCTAACTGTTGCTGCTGCTACCAAATGTCCATACTTGCACCATGCCGTCCTCATCATCACAGCAGTGATACTGTCTTGTAGTACATTTTTAGCACAGATGTGAGTGAAAATAAGTAACTGAACTGGACTGCAACTGGCGACATACAACGTAATCGTGTTACCATGGCAATGCCAGAGAGAAGTGACACTGCCTAGGATGAGGCCACCTTGTGATTTCTAATTACAAAGTGATAACATGCTGAAGAAGTAACGTATTGGTTTAGTTTATATTCTTTCATCATACAACAATTAATTTTAGTTTTGTTAAGAGACAAACTAGAGCATTTAGCCAAGGTTCTTTATCTAAATTTAAATGTAATTCTCATTTACTACTTCACATTCAAATAGATTGATGGTTACCCTAAGCACAAGGAGCATTTGGGGTTATCAGTGTGGTTTAACTAATTCAAGCTAGATCAAGGTTTAGGCTCTTCCATCTCATTTGGGTCTGTGAGCACAATCATGGGGACACAGTTACATCAAAAATAAAATTTAAAAAAGTTCCTTAATGAACACAGAACATTCAGCCTTTCCCATTCACGTGTTCTCTCTGTGAATGTGCATGAATGTCACATTAGTGAATTAGAACTAATGTGTAAAGCATTTAGACCAGTCCACAAGCTGGAAAATTACCATATAAATGCAGAGCGAGTACAAGTTAAATGAAGCATTTAAACTGTATCAGAACCAAATTAATTAAATTGATTTGTTAATAAAATAGCACAATCTAAACTTGGGTACCAAAGAACATACAGTATACAGTATGTGAGCAATTTCCTTCATACTGACTATTTGTTAACTACTCCTTGTACTTGTAAAAACACTGGATAATGTATAATTTATCATTATGTATACTCAGTTATTTAATCACTTTACATAATCTATTCATTTTGGGGGCTGATAGAAAGTAGGCAGAAATGTGTCAGTCATTAGTCTGTGTAATCTTAAGGTTATTCAGACAGAAAAAAAAACATAAAAATAAAGAAACAGCAAAATTCAGACATTATAAACAGCAGTAGACACAGTAAAACAGACAGAAAGTTGACATGCAGAGATAGACAACTACTGCGTCCATGAAAAACAAGTGAGCATACGCGTATGTATTTGCAAAAAGACACTCAAAAGGGGATTGCCTGTCTGTGCAGGAGTGCTATTGTTTCAAACGTACCCAAACATATCAGAAAGTACTGTATGTTTGTGTGCGTCTTTCTGTACCAGCGTGAACATGTGTGCACATGGTCATGATGCAACCCAAAACACCACCACCTCCAATTGGTGCAATTGCCTCCAATTGCATCAGGTCAAGCGGAATTCGTTTTGCTGGTGACAGAATGATAAAGAAAGATTTTCTTTTTTCCCCCCAATCACACAGCTGAAAGAGAACGAGGAATAAAGACTGGAGAGAGATGTGAGGCATACTGGTAAGGAGAGTTTCAATTTATGGCTTTTTATAGTCAAGTAATTAACTTAATCTAAAAATATTCAATAACCCTCTGCAATTATTCAAAGAAGATGAATCATTTTTGACATAACTATTTCTCTGGATCATTTCAGTGCACTGTTGCTTTTTATCAGTAGCAATGAGAGAATCTCTTATAATATGGGGTGAAATAAGATCAGGTCAGATGCAGATGAAAGCACAGCTATTGATTTTTCAGATTTCTATGCCCTGCTGTTAAGCACTGACAATGGTCTGATTGATTTTACTGGATATTTCTACACTACAAGCCAAATCATGTAAAGTTAAAAAGAGCAAATGTCTGTCATTTTCTAGTTAAGACCAATTATATAGTCTGTACCAGCTGAAAATGTCTTGTCTGAGTGAAAACAGTGACGATATTTTAATCCTGCTTAAATGATTTAAATTCTCTTTGTGAGAAAAAAAAAAACATAGGTCCTCATGCTTGGTTTGTAGAGTTAAAGGTTTTTGATAGCATATTAATGTACTGACTTTAGACTTCAGACTTCAGATTACAGACCAATACTTTTTCAATACCAATTTATTGAATTGCATATAAAAGTCATCTCTTTGCAGTCAGGCAGTTAACCACTTTCCTCTCTTATACCTATATTTTCAATATACTGTACCTTTATTCATTTACTCAGCACCAGCTTCTGAAAACCCAACACAAACAGACTCTCACACGTGTTTAGCCCCATCTTCCTCCTCTCCTTTGGGAAATGAGCTCCATGTCTGGTGGTAACATGACAGCCAATCATGAACAATGTTAAATCTCAGTCAAGCAGCATGCTGCATGCTTATTGACTCACTGAAGCTGATGAGATTAACTCCTTAGGTAGCAAAGTTTGATATTATTATTTTTGATAACAGGTGGGGCCACATGATTGGTTCAGTACTTAGTGATGTTGCCTATAGCAAAAAGACCCAGGTTCACGACTCGCAAGCAAGGGTCTTTCTGTGTGAAGTTTGTCTTCGACTTCCACAGTCGAAAAACAGGTTAACTGGACGCACTAACTAGACCATAGGTGTGAGCGTGAGAGTGAATGGTGGTTTCTCTCTGTGTGGCCCTGTAATGGACTTGGGACCTGCACAGGTAGTACCCCACCTTTCGCCTTATGTCAAATGGGATTGGCACCAGCGGCCCTGCGACCCTCGTGAAGGAGAAAGCGGTGGAAGATGAATAAATGTTACTAGGTGATTCAGGGGAAGTTTGATACACAGTCCCTACCACAAAAGTACTGAGATTTGATAACCAGCGCTAGGTTTGACAAAACATTTCCATGCAAATTCCAAGATCTGCCAACAGAACAAAACTGTATATACAAAGACAGTGAGAGTAACGTCTTTTAAAGACAAATAGGAAGAAAGAAAATGTAAAATGGCAGCCTTCAGAGGTGTGAAAGAAAATATCTTTTCACAGGGGAATGAGGTGATGTTTATGTAGACAAAGGTGGAGATGGACAAAGACTAAGGGTCAAAATCCCAAGGCTGAATTCAATTTCTACAAGTCCAAATGCTATTACTTATCCCAAGAAACATGGTGATTGGGTTCTAAACATAATAAAGGGATGGAGACTGAGACAGGAGCTCAAGGCAGGGGAGAGAGAAAAGAAAGGTAAAGTCAAAGAAAATAGAACAAATCTCCAACCGTCTGCCTAAATAATGCCAAGTCAATACCCTCACTGATTGATTACAGAAAGAGAAATTTGAGAAAGCAAAAGAAGATAGGGAACAAAATAGAACAGACAGTGTTCCTGCTGGATGTCTGCAGCTGCGCTTGGGCAACCACTAAGCAGCTCATTAGAGCTAATAACACCCGATAATCAGAGGGAGACGCAGAATAGAAGGCTCAACCAACAAAGAGAAAGAAGCCAATATTAGTTAACCACCTACTGACAAATGCTGAAAGGGTCAAAAATTCACAGTATGAAGCAGACTGATTGATACAGGTGGAATATTGTATTGGTCAATGACATTCCTGTTTAAGTTTTAGAAAAAAGAGATGAGATCTAGTGTCAGGGTCAGTTACAGGTTTTTTGTTTTTTTTATTTATGACAGTTTAGAATCTTCTCCTTACATCAGATTAGTGTATGTGTGTGTTCTTGTATTTGTGGCTTTCTGAGGATCAACAATCATATAAACCATACGGAGTTTTGGCAATGTGAGCATATGTTGGCTGGCCCTCACATCTTTAGATGACTTTTTCAGGGGTAAGACCTGGTTTTAGAGTTAGAGTTAGAGTTAGAGTTAATTGGGATTAGGGTAAAGGTTAGGGTTAGGCATTTCGTTGTGAAGGTTAAAGTTAAGGAAAGGGACAAGGGAATGTATTATGAGTGTTCTCACTATGAATGCTGTGTAAGTGTGTGGTGTTACACTCCTGCAGGCATTTCATCACAGCCCACTGAAAGTCTACTTCCATCTTCCCAGCTTGGTCCCTGGGTGCTTCAGCTAGCTCTTCAACCAGCCATCTGCACACTGCTGCATCCCTAGTACCTACATGTGAGCATGCACACACACACGCATACCCACGTACACGCACACGCGTACACACACACACACACACACGTGCGCACACACACACTATGTGTCTACATACTTAAGCAAGTGGTACATGCTGTGCACTGGCTTTTTAAAAGCGACTTCCAACACTGCTTTTGCACTATTCAGAAGCATTGTACAAAATGGTTGTGCACTATATACTTGCAAAGGTTCTCAAATACTCTGTTTGAGGTGCATACGCTGCAGCATACCATTCCAGATAAAGTTAATCTAGACACTGCAGGGTGGATCATATAAAAAACACAGACACACACATGATTAAAATAATGCCCATAGAGAAAAGGATGTGTGTATACAAGCTGAATCAACAACTTTTTTAAGATTAATATTTTATTAACCAAATAGGATACAACATATGCCAAGATATGACTCCATGTATTTGTCCCTTATAGACAAAAATATACAGTATGTTAAAAAGCAGATAAATAACTGTTAGTGACAAGAAAGTGGAACTGCCTGTTCTTCTATCTCAGTCCGTGTGGTATAAGATTCCTTAGTGTGGTTAAAAAGAATCAGCTGAAAATGCACAGCATCTGTGTGTCATAAGCGAATCACAGTCGATCATTGTCAATTAAACTTACACAACTGCAGCAACTAAAATAAGAAAAACTGACAATATTAAAAGTTAAAAGAGAAACTGAAGATTGCTTATAACACTTGAAGCTACATTAAAAAATATCTAAATAAAATATCTTTAAAGAGGCCATAAAGCGAGTTAAGCTCTCCTTGCTCTACTCTCTTCTCCAGCTGGTTTAAGTGCTGTTTCTTATTTTTAAAATTCTGTAGTCGCACAGCTCCAGTATGTTAAAAAAATATGTTTAAAGTCTATGAAAATACAGGTGACCATACTGAATGCAAGTAGAAAATGTGTATATAATTAACAAATATGCCCTTGGCAGAAACCAGTTGCTCTGCATAAGCACTTGATAAAGAACATGCTGTGAAAGGAAGTACATATCTTCTGCATTTATGAAAGCCTAAAGTAGCTTTCTGAGGAAAAAGTGTGCATCAAGGGATCTGAAAAGTCTTCATGATTTAAAAAGGCTGGCTAAAACACACACACAAAATACACACACCTTGCTATTCATTCTCCCAGTCTCCCCAAACAGCCACAAGGACACATCACCAAAAACTTTGTGGTTTGGCTAATGGCTCTGGTTGGTGGAGCACCTTATGTTTTACCTCTCTTTGCTCATCACTGTGTTCGAGTTGAGTTGTGCAAATGTCAAAAACTTTTCACTTTTCAAACCCTTTCCCTTAGTAAAATTCAGTGCCACTTAAAGATGAGCACCTACTTCTGCTGCAAAGAAACACATTTATATTTTAAAATATAACTAACCTCGAACATTCTGATTTGTCCTCCTCTCCGCTTTCCCAAGGGCCCCTGCTTTACCCCATTTCTACAAGGACAACAACATATGTCTACAAAATGGTAAAAAGTGCATCACAACCTTTAACAAAGATCACTTTAGTCTCTGCTTAAAGTTAACTGTTCAAACACTGAGTGCTGCTTCTTTTTCTAGTCAGCAGCAAACGTAATTTGAAGACAAATGGGCCTAAAAAACAAGTGAACCAGACAACAGGCAGTTGACAAAAAAGCGTGTGAAAAAAGTAGTGCCTTATAGTCCGGAAATTACAGTAATTTTGACACTACATATGCAGAGACTCAATGGTAATAATTATTATAAGCAAGACAGGGAGTGTAGTGGACTCTTTGTTTGTTCTACAAAAAAAAATTGCGTGTTGCAAGATGTAAGGGAAAGCGCCAAGATGACAATTCGACACAGGTTTGTCAATGAATAGAAGAAGATTCACATTATAAATTCATAATGATTTTTAGTTGAAATAAAAAGACTGATCATGGAAGCTTTAAGGCTCTATTGTAGCTTACATTTTTAAGAAGCCTCTTAGATTTACATCCACAGCAGGGTTGCACAATTAACAATATCTACTATGATAGTTTTCCATTTCAGTTGTTTGTTTTAGAAAGACAATACATGAATGATACATGTTAGCTGTAATTTATTTTCAAGTATAGGCAGATTTGCATTTACTAAATATAATCAGATATAGACCAGACATACATTTTCAATGAGGTAACATTTTTGGCCACATTTGTAACGGCTATATAGCTTATTTGGTTTATGATGATAATGCTGCTTATCTGTCCAGGTTTATGACTCACTGGTGTTTTGCTAATATTTGATAATGAGGAGAGATTCCACTAATAAGCCCCTAAGGGTTTTCTGAATCTCTCCTGCACAATATGTGTCTTTTTTTTGTTGTTTCAAAAAAGAAAAAAAATGAAGAAAAAAGCTGTCACTGATGTTTTTTTGGAAAATCATTCCTCTCTGAACTGTTATCTAACATGTGAAGTCCATGGTTGGGGGTTTTTATACAGACAATTGTTAGAAGGCCTCCTTTTTCCATGGTGGTGACAGCACTCTCAAAATAGAAGTAAGTCTTAGCAACAGAGACACCGTTGCCAGCCACTTTGTGTCTTTTATGACAAGTTCGGCTTCAAAGTGAAGCAGCGAGATTGTCTACAGCTGGTCATTCATTCTTTTCTGATGGGAGAAAGGGCTGCCTGGCTCCACTGTTTCCTGACAGCATTGGGGCCATTTTCGAAGACAGTCATTTCACCCTTTGTTGAAAATCCTGTTTGTTTGCTCTGTTGTTTGTCAATCATTCTCTATCATTCGCTGTGCCTGCTTATTCCTACTCATAAGGCTGCAAAGGGAAACTCTTGCTCATCGCCATGCTCACCTCTTTGGATCTTCAAAAACCCCTGCCAGCTCTCTTTTTTCTGCAACTCTTATTTACCTCCTTGTTGTCATCGTTCTTCAGAGCAAATCAATAGTTGGACATTCGCATGCAGATTAAAATATGGATCCAACAACCAATCAAAGTTCATTCCCAATATTAAATGAAGAACAGCAATGATCTTTGGCCTGACATGGCTCATCCTAGCCTTAATTGGATTAATTTTTTTGTCCACTAATCAAGAGACACTCTGCAATGGAGGACAGGAAAAAGACAGAGGCAAAGTAATGTCTCATAGTTACCTAACACCAGAGACTTGCTGAATCAATTTTTCCTTTGACAAGATGGAGGCCTGCTTGATTGCTTAACAGTCCAAGCAGATACCAAACAACTTAAGAGGTTTTATCAATAATCTAACAATTGGAGCTTTTCAATTTGGATTAACAGGCAGGTATTGATGTAAGAGGCAAGAAATAAGGGCGGCTGAAAAGATGGAGTGGTTACGAGGTCGAGCCATCACTCCAAAACAAAAAGCAAATATAGTGTTTGATAACCAAACAAGAACTGCAGTGCCACACTGAGGCTCTTATGGGATTTAAAGAAAGCCTGAGCGAAAGAGTGAAAGAGCCGAAAGAAAAAGCGACTGATAAGAATAGTGGAGCTAAAAAATGGACAAGACTAATTAGAAGGAGAGAATAAACAACTGCAAAACAGGTCAGAGACTGAATTACATTCCTTTGCTCACATCCACAGATGCAGATTGTCACTCAATACTCAGACACAAGAAGCATATTTTTGGATTAACTAAATCTGAACATCTGCATTTGTGTAAGTCAAAAGGAAAACCACATCATGATGCACTGACAGAGCAGATGCCATTTGCCATTGAACTTTGTAACCTGGTTAGCTGTCAGACGGAAACCAATAATAAGTAAGAAATAAAAATCAACAATTATGTATATCTAAGCACAGACAATCGTCTGCAGAGCTCTCTCAGAGAGAGGGACAATGGGTTTGTGGCAAAGCATTACAGAATCTGCAGATGGAATTAAGTGGTTTAATTTAAGAAAATGGAGAAAAAACAATTATTTAGAAACTTACGAAAGACCACACTCTCCTACTCTCACTCACTGAACATAACAGTTTTAGGAAAACGGATTAGTTCATGAATTAACATAGAGACACATCTAAATAATCAGTTCATTGAGCGGTAAGTGATTATTTACTGGCATTTTCAGCATATCAACTTTAAACCAAGTACCCTAATTAAGTATCACTGTAGTGTTTACAGGTTGTTTTGCTGCCCCCAATTGTCTATTAAAAAGAAATGAGTTCAAACAAACCTTTTCAGCCCCTGAGGTTTGTGATGTTTCAGTAGCAAAAATTTTGTGATATTCCATATTAATCTACAGTCGTGGTTCCTGGCATTAGTTTAACTCTGAATCAAAAAATATTTACCTAATTTCCACAAAAAATGTCACTTGAATGTATCTGTGTTTGTTACCTTCCCACTTTCACTATGTGCTTATGAGCTCACAAAGGTAAGAGGTCAAAAGGGAAAGTGACACAAAATTGAGGTGAAGTGTCACAAAAATGTGATGAGGAGGATGAGTGTGAGAGAGAGAGAGAGAGAGAGAGAGAGAGAGAGAGAGCATTTCATACATTCTACTCCCCCACAAAGAAGCAGAATTTGGCAAATTTCACGAAAAATTTCAACCTGCTTCAGAAAACAGCAGAGTCTAACAGCAGCAACAACTCAGTGCATCAGCCCATCACATAATATGCCAGCCGGGCATGTTTGAAGGTTTGGCCGTGTATGTTGTGTTGTTCAAGGCTCACCAGCTCATGGAGATACAAGGCAACAAAGCACAAGGCAATACTTTGATGATCTGACAATAGCCTGTTTCACCCACAAAGAAAGAGAAGTGTTGGGAAAACCTTTGACATGGCTCATCTGCTGAGTTTAGATAAAAGAGTTTGGGTTTATGGACTGTTGTCAGGGTGACAAGTGGATAGGGACAGTTGAGGTCTTGGTCGATGGCCTGTATAGGTCCAGTAGCAATACTTGTGTGATCCCCATTTGCCTTGCAGGAGCATTTTCTGTGTTGATTCAAGTGTGATCAGCGTTGAATAAACTTTGAATCAGCTCATTTGCTGAGCTACAACAGGGGAGTTTGGATTGTGAGCTGTTGGTAGAGAAACAGGTGGTGAGTGGGGGGTGTTGGCCAACAGTCTGTATAGGTCCAGTAGCAAAACTTTAGCAATCCCTATTTCACCTGGGAGCCTTGAGAGGAGGACACCAGAATAAGGAAAATGGCAAAGGATATGGAGGCGCATAGGATCATCTTTAAGCTGAAAGATCAAGTTGTGAGGGGTTTACAGCAGTAAAAACCCTTGAAAGTTGTTGAATCATTAAAAAATGTTATTGAGGGGGATGGATGTGTGAAATCTACCAAATGATGGATTCACTTTTGGTGATCTGCAAGAGTGAGCAGCAGCTTAGGCAAGCAAATGAAATTGGGAAAATCGGACAAAAAACCCGGATACCATTATTCCAGAAAAGAAGAATGCAATTAAAAGGTGTTATGTATGTGCTCTGTTTGTCAGAAAGAGAAACAAAAGATAATATTAAGGATGAAAATGTTCTGTATGTGAGAAGGTTCAAGGCCAAGAAAGGAAGGAATCCTAATTCAGAAAGAGATACAAGGTTGCTGGGGCTGAAGAACTATGCCTCCCAGAAACTTCATGAGTATTTGAAAACAAGTCGAGCTGCAGGTCAGTGTACAGTCTGAAACTAATGCACATTTGAGGTAGGGTTAAAGGAAGGAGGTGGTAAGTCATAATAATGATACTATTAATAAAAATAATCATGGAAACAAATAGAAAAAAATAAAAGAAGATAAATGAAAAAAAGACCTGTGAAAATAATTAGGCACACACTTTTTCACTTGGGTGAAAAACTTTCTTAAAAATACTCTTTACACACATGTAAGTTTATTTTAAAGCTATACCTAACTAGATGTAAGTGTCTCTAAATTAATAAGCTAATGCACCTTGAGCCTTCACAACAGCTAACATCTATTTCTATTAGCAGTTAATCTGCTGACTGCATTTTGGATTTAATACATGAAATATCAAGTAAATCTCAAGAAATGTTTGCAGAGTTGAATATAAAGCAGTTAAGAGTCTTATCTTGTTAAAAGGTCGAAATACAAATCCAAAAATAATAATAATAAAAGTCCCAACAACTAACACAGAATAAGTTATACAACATGTATTTATCTCTTTATTAAAGCTCTGAATCGTTCCACATGATAACAGGAACAACTACATAGGTCTAATCATATCTATTATAAAGAGTCCTGCAATAAACATGATAATTTTATAATATAGTACTTGTGCTGGTGTAAACTTAGTAAAACAAAGAAGCTGTGGAAAAAAATGCTTAAAAACAAACACTCGTTTGCTCTGAGTAAAGTGTTGTGTACCAAAAAGAGAAGTGAAAATCTTGTGGGCTTCCCAGCATTTAATTTTGGGAATCCTAATTGTGTCTCTGACACCCAGATGGTACGACGTGTGCAAGGTGTTCTTGAGAGTATTGTGGTTTCAGTTTAGTTTTTTTGGACCACGGCATAGTAAAAAAAAGGCTAAGTAAGCACATTACAGTGCATGGTGTAAATAGAAATAAACATTCTATGACAGCAAGCATAACTTACATACATTTCCTTTATATACTGTTTACTGCTTATCATTAACATAATGAAAAGTAGAGCTGCAAAATGCTTATTAAAATCTCAGCAGTTCCAATAAAGGCAAAAATCATGGACATATTTATCAAAGACTGATTGAGATTTTGTTCTATGGATGGAAAAAAAAGCAAAAATGTAAAATTTTACTTTTATTTAACTGACTGACAGACTTTTATGATGCATCAAATTATGATTGCATGTCACTACTGTCTTTTATTCCTCCTGGATGGCGGGAGAAGCAAGTTAAAAAGCATTACTGAGATGGAAAATATGTTTAAGTCGCTCCTCTTAATAGTTCTGACAATCAAAATCATCCTTGAAGGACAAACAATCTCCTCCAACTGCTCTGACTCGTGTTTATGCTGTCACATGCATGAATTGTGACAGTACGACATTAAATTAATCTGCATAAATGTAGCACGACAAGAGCACACACAGTGGGGGGCTCTGGAGAGCACTGTGCGTACGCCATGCTCTCCCCCACACACAAACCTGAAACACATACTGAAGAACTAGAGATTGAAGTGTGCATCAAAATGAAGAGTGGAAAACAGAGGGCACAGGGCTGTAGAAGAAGTTAATTTGCCAGAAAATGTACATGTAGAGAAAAATAAGGGCCAAATGTTGATTCTCTGCAGCCTGTGGTGGTGATATTGTAACAACATTTTTAAGGGCTGTTCACATGCAGCGTCTTCTGCTCATGCAAATACATTGTTAATTGGGACTCAATGTGACATGCCTGCTTTTCTAGGCTTGTCTGTGTCATTGAAACATACAAATATCTCCCACTTTTGCAACGCAACAAGCACTTTCAGTGTGTCTTTTGTGTTTAATATGTCCATTATTTAATTCAGTGAAGCTGAACCAAGTTATTTCAGCAGCTTCCATGTTTGTTGCTTCTTAATGACAGATGCAACAAAAGCACAATGCCACAAGCGCCATAGTTAAAAACACCGCAGGCTTCCATGTGTTTTCCAAGTGTTTTTGGAGGGGTCTGCACATGAAAGGCCACTTAGTCCTGCCAGGCTCACTAAGCACAGTGGACAGCAACACAAAGGCAAGACTGATCTTCACTTCAACAGTATGTCATGTCATAACACAAAAGATCAGAGTTTTAAAATGAAAAAAGAGAGTGTTGGCACTTACCGATGTACTCAAAGACATAGACCACGAAGAATGGTGTGACCAGGTCATTGATGCCTTGCACGTAGCCGCTGGCCGGGTGGCGAATGGCCCATATAAACAGGATCCGCTCAAAAATCTTTCACACACACAAACATGCACACAGAGGTAAAAAAAAAAAAAAAAAAGTCAAAACACATTTACATTACAGAGATGATATGTTCATTTACAAAATTAAAAAGAAAAGCATCAAGTCCCTCTGCTGTGTATAAGCCAAAAAAAAAAAAAACATCTAAAACCATCTGGCAAGGTTTTTGTTGTATAATCAGTTCCTGACTAATCTTTCCTTCTACAAATGTAGCAAAATGACAGTTCACATTAACTGAAAAATATTTTTTTTTTCTTTTTAAGAGGAAACTAAGTCATTACTCCAAACATCAAACTTTCAAATATCGGGCTGTTAAAATGACAGCTTTTAGTCATGTGAGTGTAAAGTTTGAAGTTAGTGTGGAGAGTAGAATTTAGAACAATTGAGGCATGCCAAGCTGGTGAAGAAGAAAGCAGTTAAATGCTAAAAAAGCCTGGGTTAAGACTACAGAACTGGATATAAATAAAATTATATTTTATTTATATTTTGATATTTTATCTTTTGGTTGAATATCGTATGAATTGTAGATTATGTCTCTGTAAATATTACTGTTATTTGTTTTGTTGTCTGTCTTTAACTCTGCTAAATGTGCTGCTGCCAAGCCAGGACTTTTATAATCAGTGAGGTTTACCTGGTTAAAATAAATAAATAATTAGCATTTTGTTTTCATTCCACAGTTTAAAAACAGACACTGAAGTCCTTCCTCTCTCTTGATGTATTAAAGAGAACTACATTAAAGTCACCCTGTAGAGTTTTTGACCACTAGTAGCACTGTAGAGCAGTGTTCATGACGTTCATGACAAGTCTCTCTTTGGTTTGTATTATGCATGTGTATCAGGGGGCATAAAAAACATAGCAATGCATTAACAAAGATGAGAATGATGGCAATATACACCAGTAAACTATCGAGTACAATTACGTTGCTTATGTGTTAAATACTCAACACTACTAAGTAGGATAAAATCATTTACAATGCTTCAAAGTTCAAAGTTATTAAAAATTTAATGTTTATTTACATTTAATTTTAATAAAATGAAGTAGGGAACCTTCTATTTGAAAAAAGCGTAAGGTTCAACTTCACTGTGACATAATAATGTGCTTCAAAAATATTTTCCAGGCCATTACATCATAACTGTGGAACAGATGGAGAGATTGTGATCATATTTCCAAGAACTTGATGGTTTGGTGGACGCATAAAGCCACAAGACAGCAATTCCAGTTGCACTCATTCTGTATCCTTCTCTTCCCCTACGAGTCTGGTTCCTCCACCTTCTCCCTTCCTCCCTCAATACTTTCTCATATTTTTTGCAAGGCAAACACTTCCATCTTGGTTATGGGTGGCTATTTAATGCTGACAGCCCCAGTGAATTAAAGGACACTTGATGTTCAGCTTCATTTTCTGGTGAGCATATGCTTTCCCCCCAAAATACACACACATTCTCTTTCACCTTGCTGTGCAACACCCATGGAGCACTTTCGTATTTTTGCGGTGTTTGTCATGTTTCTGGCACTTTCTAAATAACCTCATAGCTCATTGCTTTATGGGGAACAAAAACACGAGCATGACAATGTCGCCTTTTGGAAAGCTGTGCACGCAAATTCTTTCATTTTTATTTGTTAGACAGCTCCACTGGAAAGATGCAACTCTCTCTGAGTTTTCACTAGACTTTTTCCTTGAACCACCTTCACCTGCCTCCACACTTCACACTTCCTCTCCCCTTATCAAAGCCCCATCCATCAAACAAAAGAGAGATGCTGGTGCCAGCAAGGGAGTAATGGTACTTTCTTTTCATGCAACCACAAAAGCTGACATACATATTTCACATTTGGCACCTGCACAGAGAACGAGTGAACCCACATAACCACTGCCCTGCACACATCTAAGTGAAGAAACCACCAACTGTGTTGTGTTTTTTTTCCCCGTGTGTTTGGACATTTGTATGCGTCGGACTGAAAACACAGATGAAGGAAAAAGATTTTTAAGTAGCAACAACAATTTATGTCCTTAGTGGTTTCTGATGGGACTTTATTTGATTACTGTTATAATCTTTGCAGAACTGAGGGTTCAATACTAGGTGGGCGTGATTGCCTTCATTGATTTAGACAAAGGGGCAAGGGGTACTGTACATTCCAAATACAGATGTGACACATGTGGCCGCAACTGAACTGCAGCCTCATTGCATCACAGTGGTTTGCAACAGCCATGAGCAATCATCATACACTAAGGCCAAAATGGTGGCAGTATTTCAATCCTGGACAAGATGCACACCGAGATGAAGTAACCAAAGCAATGCTCCTGCCTTTACTCATCATCAGTCACCCTGTTTCACCCAAAGAGCGAAGCTTGATAAAAATCTTTGGCTTTTGGTTTTTGTGGGGATTCTGTTAAGAGTCTGTGTTAGAAGACTCCATTCCTATGCAAACTACAACAATTCTACTACAATTTACTGCTGACTGCTTCAGTAATGGTGGACAGAGGTCTGCCACTGATGTTTAACTGATACAAACAGAAGTGCAAATTACGTCACAAAATAGAAAATCTGATCCAACACTAAGTGGTTTAAGTCAGTCTACACACAACTGAAAGCAATGGAGGGGGTTGTGGTGACAATATAAAGATGAATGGTGTTCTACTATTGCACTGTTTTGCACATTGCTGTTTCAACATCACAAAGCCAAGTCTAAGCCAAATCTTATATTTTAGCTTTAATGTCATATTAATAGAACTTTTTTTTACTCATAACATTAAGAACAAGAGAGATTTTTTCCCCATGTTGGCCAAGTCAAAGGGTTACAATATGCTTATTAATAGTTTCAGACCACTAGGACCCCAATAAGGCTAATTTCAAAAGGGAGTACTCTAAAAATTGAAAAGAGTAGAGGCTTCCAGTTAATCAGTCAACCACGAAGCACTGTATTGCTTACAACAATATACCTGGTAATGTATGAGATAAAATTATTTTATTGCAAAAGCAAAATAAATAAAGTTGCACTGCATAACTTATAAATATAAATTTATGTATTTTACAGTCAAACAACTGTCGGCAATGATTAAGCCAAAAGGCAACATAGTGATAGTAAAGCAAGATGGCTTCAAGTGATTTCAGTACGGCAGAATGGGCCCATGAAAAGGATAAAACTTGTAGCAACTGGGTAAAGGAAGGGTGGATGTGGTGTGCGATCACTTGGGCAAAAGTAGTGGTTTGGTGATTACTCAGAATTTCAGGGGTGGGGGGGTCCTACAGAAGTTCCACACTAGAGATTTAATATAGCAGACGTTGTGGTTTAGTGATGAATCCTGCTCTTCCAGCCTGTAATCAGAATCTGAAGCCATGAGTAAGTGCTCTCTTTTCATGTCGGGGACTTGTAATTGCTGATTATCAAAATCTTGTGAAGACTGTATTGTTCTTTGGAATGAGAAAAACTCAACCACTGAGAAAATATCTGCACAACTGCTTTATTATCCCTCTCTCCCTGAAATGGAACAGGCCGTTGACTGCTTTCCATCTCAACAAAATCTCAGTGAGCCCCACGGGAGGGAAGGTGAAGGGAGAGAGGGAGGGTTGGCTGAGACAAACAAGTTAATGAAATGAAGCAGAGGTGATTTTCAGGTGCCGTCATGGAAAAAAAACACATAAAGAAAGGGGCCTTTGGAGTCTACTGCATACCAAAATATATAAGGAGCACTCTGTTTGAATATATTAAAGTACCCTGGTGGCTTTCATTCGGAAAACAAAGAGGTATGTAGGGATGGGGGGAGAGAGAGAGAGAGAGACTTGTGTTCTGGCAGAAGGCAAAATCAGGAAAAGGAAGAAAATGCATACAGTGGGTGTACATAAGAAAGTAGACAGGAAAGAATCCACCTTGTCTGATCTTATTTCTACTTTCCTAACCTCTCTGGTTGGATCCGGTACAAGACGAGGGCTACAGAAGGTGGTGTTGCCTGGGGCACTGTGTGTATTTGTGCGCATGTGTGTGTCTGTGTGAGTGTATGAATTAATATTCTTGTATGTGTGTGCAGATTTGTGCATGGATCATAGCAGCACTTCTAATTTCCATTTCCCTTTAATAATGTGTGTAAACATGCATATATAGTGGTGTGTTGCTTCTAGGAGTGTGGGTGGGTGGTGTGCGTGTGTTCTTGCCCACACCTATGAGTAGGTGTACACAGAGCAGTCCAGAGTATTGGCCTCCTCATTAGCCTGCACCTCATTATAGGATTTTGTTATCAGTGTTTCTACTTCTCTACTTAAGCCAGTGGCTGTGTGTATGACAGGACCTCCCAGAAGCACTGCAATAATAAGATCAGCTTAACCTCATAGATATGAACGGCATCAAGTTAATTTCCGTGTTAAGCTGCAGTGGGAAGGCACTCTGATAGTCCCTCTGGCGTGATGAGCAACACTTCCTATACACAATGCTTAGTATTTTATTACAGCCCAAAAGACAAGTGAACACATTTACATTTTAAGGATTTGAACAACTCTCTTCTCTAAAGGAACCTGTATAGAGTGAACAGAAAATGGTTGTGTGCCCTAACAACCACTGTTTTATCAAACCTAAGGTCTTTAAGATAATGAGGTCTGATATCCCAAGCAACACAGTACACACCAGTAACAGTGCATTCTTTGGATACATTCACATAAAAATTTTCAGATTTAAAAGAATATCTATGTCCAGTAATTGGATTCTTTGCAGTTGTTAGCTTACTTTTAGAGAGTATTACCAAAAACAACCATGGTACAAAGGTAGATTACTTTGACTACGATGACGATGTGTTGAAAAAAATCAGTAAGTAAATAAGAGCAACTGCATCATCCAAATTTCCAAATATTTCGTCTGTCTATACTAAATAGCAGCCCCAGGGTTTTAAAGTGAAAACGGAGCTAGTAGAATTTCCAAACTTCCGTTTTGAGGCTTAAACACTGGTGTTATGTGGAAAACAGGAGAACAGAAGTCTGAGCAGAATTTATGTGTTTTGATTCATCAAAACAGAGAAGTATGAATGTAGCCTTTGTTCAGCAGCACCAACAAAGTTAAACACAGAAGAACAACAACAATGCATACAGAGTGAACGTTTGTGTGGAGCTGATCACATGCAGGACAGCAGGTATGATTTGATGCTTCTATATGTGTTTTTGGTAGGTGTTCATGTGTATATGTGTATGCATGTGGGTGTGTTCCCATGCCAGACCATGCAATGTGCTGAAGCAAGGGTTTTCCCATTTTTAACATTAGGCAGACTGAAGCAGCAACGTAAATTGACATCTTCAATTTCCTTCACTGAGTTTTATGATTATACCATTATGAACCCCCGCTGATGCCATTAACTCACCCCATGCTGCCACTTTTCTTTGTGCCTTGTTTTATTTTTTTATTTTTGCTTAGTCATTTACTGTGATTGAAGTCACTGGTTGATGATACTACCCATATCTGCCTGACAGCAGAGGGGAAAACCCTGCTGGATAAGGTGCTGTGTGTGTAGCCGAGGGGAGGGGGGAAATTTGAGAGACTGGAACTGAATCTCACCTCTTGGACAGAAGCTTGTTGAAAAAGAGGAATAAGGGGATTAGTTCTCGGTATGTCAATGTGAATCTGCAGAGAGAAAGACAGAAAAAAAAAAGAGACAAACACTGAAGCATCAGGCAGGTTAGCAGAGATCTGGCAATTACAGACAAGGACAGAGACAGAGAGAGAGCAACAGTTAGTGGATTGATGTCCTTGATTGAAGGCAAACAGGGGTTTTGGTGATCTGAAATGGATTGCAGCCATGGTCTTGAATGTGTATAGGTGTTTCTATGCGTGACAAGCAGTCTCTGTCAATGTATGTATATTTCTGTGTAGGTTTTGTGTCTTGGTATGTGAATGTGGGACCACGTTTACACCATTTCAGAGTGTCCCCCTGCAGATGAACAGGACAACAGGCAGACAGAATCGTCAGAGGGGAGCCAGACGGATGAGGGGGACAGCGACTGGAGCCAAGCCAGCTGAAATGTTCCAAACTGGACAGGTGGACTGTTTGTGAGGGTGTGTGGCTTTTAACTGACAGGAGCAGGGACTGAGCTATGTCCACAGTCCTGTCTGCTCTGTCCACCTTACCTCTGTCACCTTTGGCTGCAGCACCAAAGACTCGGGACTCATCCTAGGAATGTCTATGTGGATCTAACAGCAACATGGGAGAAATTTGTGTTAGACAGACACACACACACACACACACACACACACACACACACACACACACAAAGGTACTAGTGTAGAAGTCCCCTTCATGTACATCATTGTCAATAATCTAAACTTACTGCAATACCATTTTATTTTTAAAACAATTTTAAGCTTGGTAATAATGATGTGATAATAAGAGGACAATATTACAGAATTATCATTATTTTCAAAGTAATACCAAAATACTAGCTTGGTAATGAGAATAACTATAGGCAAGTTTTTCCCAAAGCTTTCATTCAAGGACCCAATTTCAATCAAGATGACAAACTGGCAACACACAATATAAAATGTAAAAAGAGCAAATATGTGCTAAAAATAAAACATTTTACTGCCAATCTTTGGCAACTAATATTATTTTGAACAGTTAAACCAAACATTGTACAATATATAAATCTGATAAATGAATATGAGCAACATTTTTGTGTTACTAAAAAATCTTGAGTAAAAGGCTGGTAAAAGATCAAATTTATATGGTGATGAAAAATAAAGCTCCCAAGAGTCTGCAACCCATCTGTGGGCTCTGGCCCAGTCTCTGGGAATGATAAGTACAGGCTTCAGTCAAGGTAACACTTTCACATGAAAATGTTTGTTAAAATAATAATTACCATGATACAAATTAATGACCAGATTGTCACCATATTGTTACTACCGTAATGTAGTGTCATACAAATGTGTTTTTGGCTACGGGTAAGCCTTTCTCAGATTAATTTAGATAAAGGACATTGTAAAAGTTTCGGTCTGACTATGTACAGTGCCTTGAGAAAATGTATGTTGTGATTTGGCGCTATACAAATAAAATTGAAATGAATTTACTCTCAGTCATCAGAAATTATATTTTTATTTTTGTCTTATGAATTCCTTGCAACTACAATTTTACTATCACAGGAAAATTGTAGTTATATCTACTAATATCTGTGTTCACTTGTGGCTAAATCTAAACTGAAATAATACTAAAGGCAGCACAGACTGCATAAGACAACTGCATCCTGCTCCCAATCTGTTAAACATAATTTGGCAGATTGACAAAGTAAATGAGGGACTCATTAACATCAAACTAGGAGTAAAAGATGAAAAGACAAATTCAATGTTTTTTTTCCTCTGTTCTCTGGATTTCCAAGTAGGCAGTGCTTTCAAACAAGGACTTAACAAGGACTTTCATGTAGAAAGGTGAAGCTAACCAAAATACATTGTAAAGATTGTAAACACAGCACACACTACAAGACACACACACACATATATACACACAGAGTTCGCAGGATGTAAACTAAATTTAAAATTATGAATAAACTGGTTATAACATTTTTCAATAACTCCAGCATTTCAGTTTCCTTAATCTCTCATAATACAGCAGTGCAAGTAGGGACTTCTACAGAAGCTTCATCCAAATGCATATAAACACATACACATTCATACAAGCTAATTAGGCAAGTGACCAGCAACATAAACAAATACATGAAAGGGACAGATGGTCAAAACAACATAAGACATACACTACATATACAGATGGCGTTTCAAGATGGATAATAAGCCCTCCCATATAAACATAGACAGACACAGTATGGCACACACAGATACAGTGTATGTATGTGTGTGTGTATGAGTGTGTATATGCATATATACACATGACAGATAGATACACACAGACAGACAGACAGAAAGACTCACTCACTCACTCACTGGAGGCATCAAAATTATGAATGATTATGAATGAGCTTTGTTGACATCGCTGCAAACCCTTGGCCTTCTCTCAATGAGCTTCATGATGTAGTCACCTGAAATGGTTTTCACTTCACAGCTGTGCCTTGTCAGGGTTCATTTGTGGAATTTCTTGCCTTCTTAATCGGGTTGGGACCATCAGTTGTGTTGTGCAGAAGTCAGGTTGGTACACAGCTGACCCTATTTGGCAACTGTTAGAATTCATATTATGGCAAGAACCAATCAGCTAAGTAAAGAGAAACGACAGTCCATCATTACTTTAAGACCTGAAGGTCAGTCAGTCCGGAAAATTGCAAAAAATTTGAATGTGTCCCCAAGTGCAGATGCAAAAACCATCAAGCACTACAAGGAAACTGGCTCACATGAGGACAGCCCCAGGAAAGGAAGACCAAGAGTCACCTCTGCTGCTGAGCATAAGTTCATCTGAGTCACCAGCCTCAGAAATCGCAGCACCTCAGATTAGAGCTCAGATAAATGCCACACAGAGTTCTAATAGCAGACACATCTCTACATCAACTGTTGATGAGGCAACTGTGCGAATCAGGCCGTTATGGTCAAATAGCTGCTAAGAAACCACTACTGAGGAAAAGCCACATGCAGAAGAGATTTGTTTGGGCCAAGAAACACAAGGAATGGACATTAGACTAGTGGAAATCTGTGCTTTGGTCTGATGAGTCAAATTTCAGATCTTTGGTTCCACCCGCCATGCTTTTGTTTGATGCAGAAGAGGTAAACGGATGGTCTCTACATGCATGGTCCCCACCGTGAAGCATGGAGGAGGATTTCATGTGATTTCATGCTGGTGACACTGTTTATTTAAAATAGAAGGCACACCAGCATGGCTACCACAGCATCCTGCAGCAACATCCCATCCCATCCGGTTTGTGTTTAGTTGGACCATCATTTATTTTTCAACAGGACAATGACCCCAAACACACCTCCAGGCTGTGTAAGGGCTATTTGACCAAGAAGAAGAGTGATGGAGTGCTGCGCCAGATGACCTGTCCTCCACAGTCACCTGACCTAAACCCAGTTGAGATGGTGTGGGATGAGATGGACCTCAGTGTGAAGGCAAAAGGGCCAACAAGTGCTCAGCATCTCTGGGAACTCCTTCAAGACTGTTGGAAAACAATTTCAGGTGACTACCCCATGAGGCTCATCGAGAGAATGCCAAGATGGTGCAAAGTAGTAATCAAAGCAAAGGGTGACTATTTTAAAGAATCTAAAATATAAAACATGTTTTTGTTTACTACATAATTTCATGTGTTCATTCACAGTTTTGATGCCTTCAGTGAGAATCTACAACGTAAACAGTCATGAAAATAAAGAAAAACCATTAAATGAGAAGGTGTGTCCAAACTTGACTGGTAGTGTGTATATACATATATATGTATATACACACATACACGCACACACACAGTATATACACTACCAGACGAAAGTTTGGACATACCATCTAATTTAATGTGGTCCAAAGGTGTGTCCAAAGCAAATGATGAACAAATACAAAGTGACACAAAAACTAAACTGCCGGAATTAACTGAATTTACCCATATAAAGGTTTCAAAATGTGATCCAAACAAACATCAAAACAATATATGCCAGCTTTCTGCCACTGTGTAGAGCAGATCAATAAGAACATTGGACAGAATATGAGAAATGTGTACTCTCAATATTGACAGCTCACTCTGATGTCTCTTATCAGCCTAAATTGAAAAGGAAGTAGTCAAATGTTGAAAAGAGAGTGTGTAGAGAAGTTCGAGAGAGACAGAGGGAGAGATGGACAGAGAGAGTGCAAAAGAGAAAAATAGAGATATTATTTTTGAAGCCAAATATAAATGTTATTTAGGCAGCTTTCTAAAGCTTCGGGTGAGTCATCCATGTCTTCTGACAGACATGCTGACAGCACAAAAAAAACAGACAGACAAACAGGCAATGAGTGAGAGAGACATGAGGACATAAGAAAATAAATGCATTTAAAAAGACCCAACCCCACCCCCAGTAACCAATCCTTTCTGCAAAGTTCAATCCTGTCAAAACACATATGCTCTCAAACATACAAACATTATCATCTTTGTGTCCTGGGTCTCTGCTGCAGTAGAGACATGAAGCTGTTGTTCTAAAAGAAAACAGAATTATTTTGCAGTCCATTTTCCATTCTGTCCTGTAACTTGGAATCAAAGAGGTTTTTAAAAAAAACTCACTTGTAGAAATAAGTAATGAAACACACACATACACAAGAGAATTGTTACCATGAATATGTATGTGCTTGAGAGAATTGTGTTTATACCTGTCTGTATGTGTCTTGATGGTGTTCATCATTGCGGGAGTTGTAGTATTGCTGGATGAAGCCAAAATATTCTTGTCTTTTCCTCTGTAGGACACTCTCTCTCCTCTCTGCATTGGCTGGCAAGTAACCCTGAGAAAGTGGGAAAAACACAGACAAATAGAGATTTAAGACAACGTTATTGATAACGGTGGTGGTGGTGGTGAATTTTTGTTCCTCACTATGTGAGACTTGCATAGTGAGAACAAAGTGTTAGCACTCTTATGCTAAATGTGGAATAAAAGCCAACAAAAAGGGAAAAAGGGGAAATGACTGGACTCTGAACAGTTCAACATATTTTATACTGGTTGTTATAATTTAATATAACTCCAAAGCACAAAAAGAGCAATATCTCTGAGATCTAGTTGCACATACTGCCATTGTCCGTTAAATTGCTACTGGCTGTACAACATTCATTATTATTTATGTAGAAAGGATATATTATGTAAAATTATGAGGCAATGTATTACTGTATCTTTTCATCTGTTGCCAAAAAAAAAAAAAAGCAAATATGTTGTACGTTCACAAACTGTGGAACTAATTCTTTAATGATACGTAAACCTTGTGTATTTAAAAAGAAGTCAGCTTTGAACTCTAAATATTTGTTATGCCCTGTGGCATAGTACTAATCACAATGCAGGCTCGAATTAAAACACAATACAGTAAACTAACACTAGTCTGTAACACTTTGTCTAGATTCCAGCTTGTTCCACATGGGACTCGTTAATTGAGTTTTATAGATATTCAGTCAGACCATCTTTTCAGAAACCGCACAGCCTTTCATGTTGTCCATCTCTCGCTTATGTATCCAACAGTACGCCAGAGTTAATGAGCATTTACTTTGAATCTCCTATTATAAAGCCTTGACTTGTTTGGAGTACATTAGCCAAGTCCAATCAAAAAGTAAATACCACCACATGGACTTCCAGTGTCGATAAATGACACAGCTCACTTTGTAAAGAAAACTTTCAGCCTCTTAGGGGAGGTACTTTCCTTTTTTAGTGTGTTTATAAATCAGAATTTTGGGCACACTTTATTGAAAGTATACAGTATATCCGTGTGCAGTCGGGCTTATACAATGAGGAGAAAAGTGAGAGCTGGGACCAAAGGCTAGTGAAATTAAGAACTTCAAACTAAAACTCAAACATGACTGCTTTCCTGAAAAACATGTCCCTGTGATGAAACCATGGATTGTCTTGTTCTTCCTACAAAGGCCGTAGTGTAGCTGTGACAGGTTTTATGATGTCTTGTTTGCATGTGTAGCCATTTTGTTAATGCAAACCATTTTGCCATTTGCTATTAATGCAAGCCATTTTGTTTTTGACAATGGAGCCATTTATCCCTAATCACTCTCAACAAAACGGCTGTCGGTCTTCTGGTATCTAACATCCTAATGGCATAAAATGTTAATTGCAATATTTGTAATAAAAATATTGAGGACAGTACAGAAAAGTATTTTAAACGCCACACTGACTAATGCACAATTTTATGCCACATGTGTATATATGGCACTTTTTGTGTACCATAGCTCAAGTTTTTGCTTGTAATTTTAACTCTGAATTGTTTTATTATTAAAAGAAACTGACGACTAGTGTAAATCAAAGGTACAGATAAAACTAAAACCCATTTAGCAGTTATTTTAGATGCAATTTGGATACAAAAATTAAGTCACAAGCCAACATCATCTAATAAAGATGACAATGGGATGCAGTTGAAAGCAGATAGTATGAGTAAAGACCTTAGACCTGTTTCACACTGGACGCAAATGCAACACGTCCTGTTCCCATTTTAAAGTAAAAGCACTCCTACTTTTCAGTTCCCTGCAACCATTCTTCTTCTTCATTTTTAATTTAACAAAGTTAAATGTGAGACTTTTATATTAAAAGACAAACTGAACGTGAAAAACATAATGGAGATGCACACCGGGTGTGAATGACAAACACGCCCTGACAGAGGAGATCACTGCTGAAGCATCCAGTGGAAAACTGGCCAACAGAGTGTAATGACCCTTCAAAATCCCCCCCCCCTCAAATCTTAATGAGTTCCATATACACCTTTAGGCACATGCAATAATATGCTCTCCTCATTCGCCTTTTGTCTGTTACATTTATTTGAAAATGGTGAAAATTTAACCTAAACATTTTTTTTCTGAGAGCATATTTGACTGCAGCCCAGACACACACCTCTGTTTTGGAGCAGATTTAATAGAACCATCATAATCAAAATAAAACTGTATGTCTGCCAGCACCAACAGAGACAGTCTTCACATGAAGAACAGACCTTAAAAGTCTGATGCTGCCTCTGTGTGTGGGTGTGCATTTCTGTCTTTGTTATGATTCTGCTGTCTCCTGAAGTTGGAAGCTATTTATGACTTTATTATAACATGCTACCGAGCAGACAGGAACACACAAACTATAAATTTTTGGCAACTATCAAAAAGAATATCAATAGGAGCAGCAGCAAAAAAGTTTGTCTTTTTTCTTTTTTTGTTATTGTTTTTTTTTCTTAAAAAGAAAAGACGATGAAGGAGAAAGACAGATGAGGGGATTATTGCTGCACACAACAATTTTGATTGAAGACAAACACACATATACAGTATATGATTTTATATATATCAGGCCTATGGATCAGTGGTATGTCTGGAGGAGGAAGAATAAAGCATACGCAGAAAAGAACACCCTGCCTACAGTGAAGCATGGCGGTGGCTCGGTGATGCCCTGGGACCGCTTCGCTTCCTCTGGCACTAGAAACCTGCAGCGTGTGTTGGGAAAGATGGATTCAATCAAGTATCAGGAAATCCTGGGAGAAAATATCATCTGTGAGGAAGCTGAAGCTTGAGTGTCATTGGATCTTCCATCAGCACAATGATCCCAAGCATACTTTAAAGTCCACCAAGGCTTGGTTTCAGAAGTAGTAGTAGTCCTGGAAGATCACCTGACTTGAACCCCTTTGAAAATCTCTGGTGGGATTTAAAAAAAAGGCAATTGCAGCACTCAAAAACAAGAATATTAGTGAACTGAAGGCCTTTGCCCATGAGGAATGGGCTAAGATTCCTTAGGAATGCTGCCAGAAGCTGGCATCTAGCTATACATTACATTTGCAGGAAGTCATAATAGCAAAGGGTGATCTACTAAGTATGAAAGATGCTTGTCATGAAGGGGATTAATAATTATAAGACAGCAGTAGTCATTAAAATTGGCAATTTGTGTTGAATTTGGAGAAACTACTTTTATTACTTGTGTTGAGCCATTTAAATTCTTCTTGTTTGATTTGTTTATTGGGCCACATGGTGCATATAGTGGTTAGAGACCTGGTTGGAACAAGGGCCTCTCTGCATGGAGTTTACACGTTCTCCCCACCAGGTTCCTACCACAGTCTAAACCCTGTAGATTTGGGGATTAGGCCAAATGGACACTTTAAATTGCCCTTAGGTGTAAATGTGACAGTGGAAGGTTGTTTGTCTCTGTGTGGCCCTGCGATGAAGTGGCATACCATGTCTCTTACACTATGTCAGCTGGAATTTGAAACCAGTGCCACCTGCGACCCTCATGTGGAGGATAAAGTGGCAGAGTAAAGTGAGTGATTTGTTTATTGTAAACAGCTGCAGTGCAAACATCATTATATTTTCTTTATAAAAAGAAAAGAGAAGAAGACAGTCAATAGGATTATTGTTGGAAACAACAATTTGGCTTGCAGACACACATTTATATACAGTATAGTATGTGTGTATATATACTGTATATACACACATCCTCCCTCAACACATCCATCATTTTAGGTATTTCTTTTTCTCTTAATGTGTTGTTTCCAGTCACTGACCCTCAAAACAAAAATTTAAATCTTTGTGGATGACAAAAAAAAAAGAAAAGAAGAAATCACTCTGAAGGAGGCAGACACTTTAACTCATCTTAACTCATAGCCCCACCTCCCTGACCGGTGCCAGTAAGCCAGACGGTCACACTGACAGGGACTTTTTCCACATTCACAGTCTGCCAAAAAGGCCATGCATCATTGCATGAGGCAGTCGCTCTGTGTGCAAACACACCGAGTGCACGCACACAAACAGAAAACACAACAGGTCAGCTACAATGCAGTGAGCTTCAGTGGGAGGTGCACTCTGCCAAATGGAGGGAGGGGGAGAGATTGTGTATGTGTGTGTTGAAGGTTAATGGACAGCTTAGTAGAGGTCAATCACATTGCAGCTGCATTGCTGATCAACAGGAAACAAGCTTTCATACACGCATGTGCACGTGCACACACACACACACACACAGGAGTTTGAGGAAAATAAGGTGGATGTAAACTATGTCAAAGAACACACTGTCAGAATATTGATAATGAAGACTACTTATTAAACTTTGAAAAAGGAGAGATATGAACAACATGAGCAGCATCACTGCAGGTGGACAGTCCACATGTTTGTTATTATTAGCTTTTCAGTTTATCTTTTTTTTTAATATGCCATTGATCACCCAATCTTGTAGAAGCTATCTGAGATTTTTTTTTAAAATAACATTTCACTCACATTTAAGAAATACATGCCTCCACATAATGGACTCATTTTTTAAAAGTGATGTGGCTCTAGAATTTCCTTCATAAAGCTATGCCTTGTGGTCCAATTACTCGAAATCATAAATTAAAAATTGAAACAAAACGACTTAAAAAGGTCTTTAATCTGTGTGTTACACACTTCACAGCCACTGCTGACAATTGACAGAGGTGAAAGACTTAAGACTTAATATGAAATGCTGCCTTTGTAAAAAAAAAAAAAAAAAAAAAAAACAGAATAGCCTGGAACGGTAGGGCTGCTGCTGCTGTGTATATGTACTGTATCTGTGAGATTATCTGAAAAAAAATCTGAAATATTAGCTTGTTACTAAAGCTGACTGGGCTTTTGCTGTTTTCTTCTATAATCTCTTCTATAATCACTTTTTTTTAGAAGTATTGGTTGTATTTTTTGCATTTGTTTTAATAAGCTCTTAACCACTCATATTCGTGCTTTCACGGTATCACACTTAAAGTTTTGATAATACAGTTAGGATCTTTTTAGTACAGCTGATAGTTAACTGATATTTAACCATATATAGAACACATTTTAGGTTTTTTGCTACTTTTCAGTAACTGGGCTGAAGAGAAGACATTCAACCTACTTGCATTTCTTTATAAAAAAAAAAGCATAGAATTTAAAAAAAGTAACTCAGGATTCAAGTAAACTCATCCGACAACCCGAATGAATCATTTTCATTTAATATGTGGTCTACTAGAGAGATGGAGGCTAAAAGTAAACAAAGCATGAAATCTCAGAGAGAGCTGCCACTCGTACAAAATGTGGCACCACAGGGCTCCAGCAATGCTGCCTCTGTTTATCAGTCAAGGTAAAGTGCATCTCTTCATTTTCCATTGCAACAATCTACTACTCAGTTCTTCCTTCTATCTAATGGATCCTCCACATCAGTAAACTTTCTGGAGAAATATGCTTGGGGAATCCATTTGGGTAATTTAAATGAATTTTATTTTTCCCTTTGCAGTAAATTGATTTCTACTTAGCAGGAGCGCATCATCTGGGAAGAGCAGTCTGAAAACAAAGTGTCCCGCTCCTGGCTCAGCAAAAAGGAGAAAAAACAAAACAACTTTTTTTTACTCAACTTTCTTTCTGACTCTAAATTTGTATGGACTTTTTCTTGATTACACAGAAGTAGCTTGAGATACAAAACAGTCACGTGTGCCATCATGTGTACAGTTCATGTTGATGAATGTGTGTTAATTCTATGATTTTTAATGCAAATTTCTATTTGCTATTTATTCTATTTGAATACTGGCATATAAAGGTTAAAGCCTAGGCGTATGTCACACCATCTAAACTAATTACCATGTGGTTCAGCAGAGGGTGTTCTGAGTACAGCTTGGCCTTAGATCCATTTTGAATGCCCTCTTGGCTGAAGAGCAGCATGAAAAATTTTATGGTTTGACATCATAAACAGCAAATTAACAACAACAATCTGTGGACTCATCTGTGACCGTAGCTGTTAGATGTACCTGAGAGAGTCGGCAGATGAGGCATCACAAACAAGCAGTGCAATGAGTGTTCAGTCTCACATGACTACTGGTAAAAAGGGGGGCAGTGAGGGAATCAAAATATCTTCATAAGAATAGCGTGTCATGTAATATTTGTTTAAACTTGAAACAAGTGACAAAGCTATTGTGTGATCTCAGGCTTTGTCATGCCATAAAATGTATAAAGTATGTAAGACTATAACAGGCCCTTAGTGTGTCATTATCAGTAAATAGAGGATTAGAATTTCTGCTTTTTTAGCCATAAAATGCTTCAAACTAAAATAAAAACAATTATTCAAAGTTCCAAACCTTTAAACAGAAATTCCTTTCAAAATTACCTTATCTACCGGATGAGGTTTACTTTAGCAAGTGTAAAACCATAATGATGGTGATAAAACCATTAGGGATGAACAATATTGGACTTTTTGCCATTGAGAGTGTTTTGGCCAATTAATGCTCCCGATATATAAAGTGTGTGTGTATATATATATATATATATATATATATATATATAATTTGCCTATTCACATCACAGCAGATGTAGATATACATTTTCCTCAATAACCAAAATAAACATTAAAAAAAAAAAAACAATAGTTGTAGAAGGAATCACCGTAGGAGGTAGCAGCATTATACATTTAAATAATACATTTTAAAGCCAATATCTGCCGATACTAGGGATCCGGATTCAGCTTATTTTCGGTTTTCATTTTCGGTGCATCTCTAATATTTGCTTGTATCTTAGTTTTTTTCTTTAGCGGTAACAGTGGATCTCTACTTCTCATGAACTACACAAGAACTGTACAAACTGTGAAGGTGCAAAATGTTCCAGAGAGAAAAGAGATGCTTCTAACACTGCAAGCCAATTGAGGTCAAGTACAATCTATCTCAAATGAAAAAGAAAATCACATTGTTCTTTTCTCTCAGGCGATTATGCATACTGTTGTAAGTTAACAGTTTAACATAATAATCTCAAAATCTGCCCCTACTGCCACTGCTTCTCGATACATCTCATCTAACACTTTAGCCTTATCAATATTTCCACAGCCAGTTAGTTTTCTACTCTCCCACTACTTCACATTTAACAGCTACACTCCATTAACAAATGTACATATCGCCACAGGCTGACATTCTTTCACAAAGCAGAAAATCCATTTAATTTCCTCCTTTCTGCTTCAGGCTTGGACACCAAGTGCTCTTTAAACAAATTAAATAAGACGTTATTATTTCTGAAATAACATAAGGTTCAATTGGATGTGTTTCTGAGGCTGTGGGCAACCAGGTCAAAAAAATGGATGCAGGTGGAAAGAGCTCCATCCATTTTTGACATGGGGGTAAATGAAGGCCATTGGGACACATCTGACCACAGTGGGTAAAACTGTTTCTCATCTTTGTCAGGTAAAGAAAAGTGTAACTCAAGCGCGCCTGCTGGAGGGCGGGGGGAAAAAAATCAAATAAGGTGGCTCACACTAGTGAGCAGGAGAAGGGCGCAAGGGACACCACTGGAGTGAAGTTTTATTAGGTGCCTCTGCCAAGGTTATGGAATACCATTGGCTGCTAGTCTCAATGTGTGTGTATGTGTGTGTGCGAGACAGCAAATAGATTTTTTTGAGACTGATCCCTCCTATCTATTTCTCCACTGGGTCATACCATAGACAGGACAGAAAAAGCAGTCAAGTGTTATGAAACTGCAGATGATTTGAAAGCTTTTGACACCATACACACTTTTCACTTTCACCCAAACCTTGGATTTACTTTAAGAACTACAAACCGAATGCAGGGATAGTGGCACGGAGGTAGTCAAAATAGCTTCAACCTTATTATTTTAAGTCCTCTGAACTTAAAATAACTGACTGTGGTGATTAGTCTGGAGCCATGCAACGATTTGATTTTCAACAACATAGAAAGAAAGTTGAGAAGAAAAAAAAAGAAGAATCTGTCTGAAACACAAAGGAAAATGAATTTGTTCTTTAGGAGCTCCAGGGCCTCGAAGTGTTTTTGACAGTATTTATGGCATAAAGACAAACGTGTAACAAAAAACAGAGCATGTGTTGTGTTTCTGCAGTGTTTATACCAGGATAAATATTTACTTTTTTAAGACTTTTTTAAGACTTTTTAACATAACATAGTTTTTATTACCTGGGACATGGTCATAAAAAGTACACCACCAGGGACAATGCTATGCAATGTTTCACACTTTTTCAGGATTTCAGGATGTATTTAAACAAATATAAAAAATAGATATTTATAATTGTATGAACATGGTAAATGTGCATTAAAAACAAGGATGGATTTACCACTTTAAAATGACCAATTATTTTTAAGCTGACTGATTTTTTCTTTTTTTTTTGTTCTTTAAAAGATGAATGCCCAAGCTACAGGCAAGAAAAAAGTAAAAAAAAATAAAGAAAACTAAAACCAATACTTTGAAACACCCTTCCAGACCCGCATGTATCCTGCTAATATGTAACATAACTGGCCAAGTGCTTTCTGTGAAACCATCATAATAATTCAGGTAGTGCACATATATGATTTACCTTAAGAAGACTCAAAATGTATATAACTTTTAAATGTTAGAAAAGGGTAAATATTTTATAGTCTCTGATTTTGGTAGAAGAATAACTTTCAATACCTTATTTGACATTTTGGCAAATACACTTGTTTACCTTTTTATTGATAGTTAGATGAGACAAATAACACCACTACCATGTCTGTGCAAAAAAGTAGAACTAAAGCTATGGTGTGACTAGCTTAGTTTAGGGTAAAGAGATTATCCGGGTCTGTTTAAGTTCCAATATTAGCACCACTAAAGGCCCGACATTGCTTTTTCCAAATTGTTTTTGGCTAAAATCTGATAAAGGGCTGTGGAAAACCTCTGGAAGGATCATTTCTAAATGTCACTCTTATTATTTATGGTGTCCTGGATCCCTGCCTTTTTTACAGGCTACTTCTGTTTTCTTCTTTCTGGTTTTGTTTAGTTTTCTTACTAATTTGCCAATCTCACAAGCCCCATGCACCTCTGCTGACTCAATTTTTTTAGCTTTATCTCTGCAGGGAAGAAGAGGTGCTCCAGCTGTAATCAATACAGCTCTCAGGCCAGCTCTGCTTTGGAACCGCAAAACTTTGGTGTTTTCTTTACATACAGTGCCAAGTTTGGACACACCTTTGGACCACATTAAATGAGAAGGTGTGTCCAAACTTTTGACTGGTAGTGTATTTACTCGGAATGTAAGGCTACTATTAATGTTGTCAAATTCATATTGCAATATCACATTCAGTAAATGTCCTATGATTGTATCAAACAATAAGTCTTTTAGTTTTGTTTAAGGTGCAGTGGACAGAGAGGAAGGTAGTGAGTACTACAGTGACCTTCATACCATACATGCCCATCATCATTTACACTCTGACACACAGCAATATGGTGCATCCTGTTGTGGACTGCTGCTGTATGCGACCAGCAACAATCCAGAGACCCAACAGGCCAAAAGAGAACAAGAGAGTGAGTGAGGAAATCGTACTGCCTGGTCATTTCTGGAAATACTGTATTTGCATCATTTAAGCTGCTCATGTTTCAAACTGTTGGTTGCACTGTTGTTGGCTGTTAGCTTCAGTATTAGCCCAAACAAGGCAAGAAGTCACCAGTTGGCTCACATTACACAACCAAGTACACACAGATGTTTCAGTGGCACTACGTGCAAGAGTAATGCGATGCTATTACCACCATTACTAGCTTACTAGACCATCTGTAACCATAGTGCCAGCAGCCATAAGGCTGTGCACTTAAATATACTGATGCAGGAAGACACACAGGCATTTTGTGAAGATCACAGAAACAACTATGTCCATCTAAAAAAGATTCCCCTTGGAGCATTTGAGCACCATCTCTGACCTTGACACCCTACTCAATGCCCAGGTGCCGACAGTGCATTAGAGCTTCAGACTGGAGGCCTTGGAGCGCATCTGTGACCAAGGTTCAGCTTTGCCACTGGTACAGAAGGAGAGAATGCTGCAGGACTAACCGCAAATGAAGCGAGTGCTTGCAGGATTGGGAAATCCAACATTCAGAGAGTCTTGCTGACTTCCAGCCCTAGTGGTGCTAATGATTCCAGTCTTAAGTAAGGCAGCAGAGCACAGTTTCAGCCTTCAGAACAACAATAAAATGGCCATTTGTAATCATCTGTCTGAGACAAAGACACAGAACCTAACAACAATCCTCTGCCTCTGTAGCAGTCTCTTTTCCTTGATGTGTTTGATTATGGTGAAGCAAGAGAAATCCCTGGTGAGCAGGCATAAGGTTTGCATTCACTCAGGGCAGGCTACAGTGGGTCAGCTGAGTGTAGTTTAATTTCTTCTAAATGGTTCTAATTGTCTAATTCTGTATCTTTCTTATTTGACAAGA
Organism: Brachirus orientalis; assembly: GCA_016785285.1. Classification (NCBI taxonomy): domain Eukaryota; kingdom Metazoa; phylum Chordata; class Actinopteri; order Pleuronectiformes; family Soleidae; genus Brachirus; species Brachirus orientalis. Next base: position 2,249,847 of record JAFBJR010019380.1, on the reverse strand, counting down.
TATCACGCTGCAGTGTTTTAGTGGCCTCCCTCTGCTGTCACAGCAGAAAAAATTAAAACACTGAATCAAATTCTGTGCCTGAAAATTTTAAGCCTAAAAAATTAAATACTATTAGAGAGACTATGTGTCATTATCATCTTTAAAAAAAAAAAAAGTATAAAAATAGACTTTCATGGAATTTTTACGCCCATGTCCATCATAATGAAGGACAGCTACAAAGTCTAGCGCATCTGCTGATGAGCCCTCATTTCACTAGAGTACTACACAAAGCAGCCATTAATGGTTAAAGCACCCAGTAGGTGCCCACCACAAAGAAAAAAACACACAAACACATACACACAAACACACAGTCACACACACTCTCCTTTAATGACATCTTTTCTGTGGCACATTAGGTATTGTGCGGTAATTAATGGAAGAGTCATGGCGCTGAAAAAGCCAGTGTTCTCTCTGCAGACTAGGAGCTGTATTCCACAACAATGGCTTAATGAGTAAACACACGTCGCCTCTCATGAATAAATTATTTGTGCCTCGCAATTAATTTTCCCTACTGAAGTTTGAGAAAAAAAAGGGCAGGACTGTTACCAGTCTTCATAAATCAAAAAAGGGAGGGGGTACAGTGATAGAACATGACAACAACTTTGTGTGAGTGTGTGTGTGTTAGCCCAAGATCATCTGTAATATGTTTATTTGTGGAATTTTATCTGTGTGCAATTGTGTGGATTTGATTAATTTGTGTTTATGAGAGTTTATGTATGAGGCTACATAGATTTTTGCCTAGGAGTCCCTTAGTATTTAAGTGTTTTTGTGAGTGTTTCTGTGTTCAACATAAATGAGCATTTGTTTTACTGCAGTGTTGTCTGACTGTATAGTTGGTACTTACTGAAAGGAGTTTCCATGTGATCGGTCTGACCTGTCTTGGAATTCCAGACCAGCTGAGTTTCCGCAGCTCCTCTGTAAAACCCACACAGAATTAACAGAAAGTAAGTGTAAGATTCATCACAGAGTCCCGCCCCCACCCCCACCCCGACCCCCCTCAAAAAAAAAAAGCGACTTCCCTTTTTGAGCATCTTGAATATTATGAGCCGATATTAGTTTATGGCTGATGCTCCCAGAAAATATTTTGGAACAACAAATTTCAGTAAAGAGGATCAATACAATTGATCACACAATTCATTTAGAAAATGTATTACCCATTTGGTCTAACAGAGAACACTTAATCATTTATTTGTAAAACCACATAATTAGTAAACATTTAAACTGTGATAATTTATCAATTACTGATTAAGGCAGGCGGAAATTAACTGAGAACTACTGAAATAATTAAATTAGCAAAAGTTGCACACATTTTCATGTTCAGAATTCAATCATGTATTCATTTAAATATTTATATACTACATTTATTCTGCAATAAGCAGCATGTGCTTTATCTGAAACGCCCAATAAATTCCCTAAAAATAAGTACACCTTGCTGATGTGTGTATCAATTCAGTTGTTAATTGATACACACATCAGCAGTTTATTTATGGCAGTAAATGCTAAGATTGCAGTCTTGAGCAAAAAGTCTCTGAGTGGCAGAAGCGGACAACTGACATGATGCAGCAGATACACTTTTCAGGCCCTCACATCAGTTTTCATTGATCTGTTACTCAAATTAACAGGTAGAGACTTCCTAATTTAAAAGAAATCAATTTAAGGACACAAAATTATCCTAACAAAAATCTTTTTTTGGAAAACCGAGTTCTTTTTTATTTCATCATTGAATCAATTGTAGAGTCTGCCAACTAGTCATCCAACCATATCCTCTCTATCTTAACTTCCCTTCTCATCTGTCTGTCTTTTTTCTCCCTTGACTGAAATTACATGATGGGATAGAAGTGGATTATTGACTACATTCTCCTCAGGCTGAGTAGCGGAGCTGGTGGGCTGTAATGTAAAATAAATCTGATGGAGAAGTGCAAATTGAAGTTTTAAATTGGAAGAGAGTCATTCCCTTCGGGTCTAAGAAGACCCAGAAAATACAGCTGAAAGCGACAAAGTGCTACATATTACATTCAAAGCATGCCCCTCCCTCTCCCTCTCTCCCTCTCCCTCTCCCTCTCTCAGGCACAGACATCCACAGAAGAGGGCAGTTGGATGCGAGGATTAGCAATGATATCGAAGACAATGCTTTTTGCCTTGTGGTACGTAGCAACCTGCATCTTCTGTTTCGTCCTACTTTAAGTAAATCAGCAGAATAAAAAAGCAGAATAAGAAAAAGGCGTAGTATCTAAATTCAAAAAGAGATCATGTTCATAAATAAAAGGCAAAGTCATTGTTTATTGTCTCACAGCCTCTAAAACACCTTGGCTCAGGGCCTTGAACTAATGTCCACACCCAGTAACATGGATCATGTTTTTGGTTATGACGTAGTGGCCCAGTTACACATTTCAGATCACATGTATTGTTGTTAAGTGACCTTATCTACCTTTATGAACGAGTTCAGGTTATTAAAGATGACTGTGTTCTTCAGCACTATTTTTTTAAGGAGCCAGAGGATCCTGGATGAGTTCTCAATGACATTAACTCACCCATTATTCACAGAGAGGTCTTTCTCTTTTCTAAGGTCCTTCAACTCTACAAACCTCCCATTAGAATTCAATAAAATGAGCTGCCACAGCCAAACTGAGACAAATATAAACCCACAACGGAAATTTCTCCACTTGTAATTGCACAGCCACTGTTATACCTGCATTCCAAGAATGAGGGGAAGAGGCAAAAATTATTTCTGTGCAAATGAAATGGCACTATCTTAACATACTTTTCTGGAGGTTAAAAAAAGGAAAGATAAGAGAAAACATAACAAATGTACCTAATAAATAAGCCAAATTATTTTACTCTCATTCAAGGCACCAGCCTAAAATTGATAAGCCCTTCACAGAGAGTGAACAGTACTGATTAGTGCTGCCAAATGACTCTGCCTTAACTGTTCTTCAAGGCAAAGGCAATGAAGAGTCGGTGACAGCAGAATAGGAAACAGCAATCACCTAAACAGGAATGGGCTAAGTCCATTGGCTAAATTGAGTGAAACGCATTAGAGCTTGTTCAACTGATGTGAGAAGCTATTTATTCCCTATAGTTCCTGTGCATCTTCCACTTAAAAGTTCTCTCTTACCCTGTCCCCTGTGACTTTAATTATATAGAAATCCAATACAGTGATCTAGTGCACTGCATGGCTCTGTTGGTTTGGAGGCTGTCACACAACCACAGTATGGGAAGATTTCGATTACCCCAAGGCCTACTGTGCAGTAGTTAACTGCACTTACAACAAAGATTAAAAACTCTCTCAGACATGACAAAGGAAACAAAAGTTAAAAAAGTGTTGTAGGTTGATTCTCTTTGTCTCTGCTTACAGTAAGGGGATGGCAGTGTATGGAAATCTGTTCATCCATTTCTGATGTATGGAATAGAATCAACTGCATCTACAATAACTTCAGTCTGTCTTGAAACTTACCATCTTGATTCAGATCATGTCTAATGAAGGCTTCAATGTTGACTTAACCGAGATATTCATTTAATCTACTGAAATGCTTTTAGAAAAAAATATGCATCATACAAGCCTTTCTACAAAAATCCGAGGGTTTGTGGGGCCCCGCTTTCACAGTTTGTATTCATACTGAAAAACAAGATCAAGGGGGCTATGATTTTACAAATTCCAAATGGGGGGGGTCTCTATGATTAAAATGAATAGCTTAGACACATGTCACACACACAAAGTAATTACGGCAAGGTTCAATGGGGAGCATTGGAAGCACAGACTGCATTAGATCAATTTCGAATGGCCTCTTGGTCCATCAGAAAAGGAAGACAGTGATGCTACGCAGGCTTATGAAACACCTAGTAATGACTGAGTTGTCACTTGATTTCCTTGAGTAGTTGTATCATTTTTTTAATAATTTCACAGCTTCCCATTGTTAATATCTCTGAATCCTAGCAGCCAAAACTACATAAATGAACCACATGGCCAGTCACAGTGACATGTGCCTTTCACACGTTTAGAGCAGGGCAGCCGCAGAGCAGTTAGAGAAAATTCATTTAAGTATAAACGGGTGAATCGTTATCCTGTGTGCATCTATACATTTATTACATTCCTAACAGCGAGTCAAGAGTGTCTCTCCTCATGCCTTGCACCCTTTGAACCTTCATTTGCACTGCCAGACAAAGAAATTAGTCCATGAATCTTTTGGACTCAGGCTTAATTAAACTATGTTATATTTCCCCTACCTGGCATTAATCTCGTTGTGTGTGTGTGTGTGTGGGGGGGGGGGGGGGGGGGGGGGGGGGGGGGGGGGGGGGGGGGGGTTAGAGTGGATGGGTGAAGGAACGTGGGGCACAACTTGGCTAATGGTCTCATCCTGACACTGCAGTGATCTCCTCTCTGGTCAGAGGTTTTGTAAGAATGATTTTGTGGAAGAATGAATGTGTGCACTGAAGAGGCTTCTTGTGTGGGCATGTGTACATGTGTGGAAAGGGCAAGGAGCAAATATTTACTTGGCACCATGTGGCCAGCAATAGCAGATATGCATGTTATGCCCATACATCAAACTGTTTGCAGTAAAACACAGACACGGCTTTTTCTCCTTCGCTGAATTTCTAACTCTCTCCAGCAGAGAGCTGGGCAGACAACTGCAGAATTAATCCACAGTTACTTCAACATGATCTTTGATAACAAAGACCCACAGTTTTACTGGCAGAGCAGTGATACTCAGTGGGAGAGTGCATTGTAATAAGATAAATAACGTCTTGTCATACTCTTCCAGTTTCACGCATTGCAATTAGTCCCGAGCTAAAAAAGCTGCTTTAAAAAAAGATCTCCACATGGAAACACATAATCCATAATCCATCTGTGAAAAATTATGTGGTGATGCTTTATTCTAATGCAAATACACTCTCAAAGGAAATGCAACTATTCCAATTACTCCTAAATGCTCACTACAGCATATAGCAGCACTCTTCTGAGATGTAATTCCTCAGAAATAATTTCTGTAGAATACAAGTCCCATGGTGGGCAAAGACAGAGAGAGGGCGATGTGAACATAGCTGACACTCAGGCTAAATTGCAGATGTCATTTCATTAGTGCAAGCCTGGCTCATCTCTCAGAAAACATATCTGACTCTTTAGGGTCCGTCTGGTGCATTATAAATTAGACAGTCAAGCCCTTGCGTCTTTGGAATACATTAAAAGGCATTCTGTAATATTAAAAAAAAATTGTTTTTGCTCAGTTGTGCACATATCACAAAGGATTCTGCAATTGTCCTTTGAGGCAACAGGATCCTAGGTGTCCCCGTCACTTTCAGTGAACAAAGATAATGGTGCAAACAAGCCCACTTTTAGCTGACAGATATGTCACTCTCCCTACATGCAGTAATCTCTGCTTCAAAAACTGCACTAATTAAAATTGTAAGGACATTTCTTCAACAGGTCTCTGTACAACAATGCAACAGCAACTCATTAAGCCAAACCTCTACTTACGCTGAATCCACCTAACAGGCAATTATACAAAATTATACATATACATGTGGGTGCAAGAGACAACACGATTTTCCTAATGGGACCAATAAAGTATTGCCTTATTTTACACAGGCATTGAAATTGGTGTGATCAGTAATCAGGATGTTTAATATGTTGGTAAGCACAGACCTCAGGGGATACTAGTCTGAAGGAAGAGCTTTTCCTCCCCAGCAAGAAAACACCTGTAACATCAGCAATGCGCAACTCAAGGGCAGCCACTGCAAGTCTTCCCTCTGTGTCTACTGTATTCCATTATGCATGAACTTACAGGGGTGCACTTTGTCTTGGCTGGAGTTAAGCTGGGGACAACGGGGGGTGATTAGGACACCATGTACCTTCTGTTGAACACCCACAACAGCTGTTCTGTTGTGGGACCCTCAAAGGTAATGAATGCTCAATGACTCTTGAAACGTTAAGAGGGCAAAATATAACTAAATATCATAATTTCATTTCATTAAAACTTATTTAACCAGGTAATAAAAGCACAAGAATTGCTCAGCCAGAGAGCAGTTTAAAAGCAAAGGAAGGGGCACGACACAATGTTGAAATTCCCATTGTAGTCACTCATGTACCTTTGCCTACAGCAGCTCTGGTGTGCCAGATGGGGATTGGGTGTCTTCACAAAGGCCACCTCAAGTGTACAGTACTTGCTGAGAGGAGAAAATGTGTCTTGTTCACCTTAATGGCCCAGATTCTCTCGGCCTGCATGGGGATTTGGACCACTTACATGTGGGTCACAGCACTATTTCTTTAACATTTCAGCTACATGGACATACTTCCGGTAGTCAGACCATAAACTGACAGATTAAGTGAAACAGAAACTTGGTTTTCACAATGATTTGCTTTTTTCAAATTTAAAAGGCATTTGTTAAAACACAAATGACGAAAAACTAGAGCTGCAACTAACCACTAATTTAATAATAGACTAATTGGTCGACTATTAGTTGTTTGGTCCATAAAATGTAAGAAAATGTTTCCAAATCTCAAAAGGATGATGTTCTCAAATGCCTTGTTTTGTCCACAAACCAATTTTTTAAAGATTTCATTATTATATGGTACAAAGAAACCAGAAATTTTTAACATTTAACAAGTCGAAATTAAATTAATAATCGATTAATCGTTGCAGCCCCAAAAAAACCCAGCCTCGGAATAAAGTCTCTCTATAAGGCAGGTGATTGTAATTTTTATATCTATAAAGCCAACTGCAGCCCTGGCTTTATAGATATACAGTAGACAAACCAAACACTGATGCAAGTGCCCCTGCTGCCAGGCTGGCAAATTCTCATGGTAGCTGTACTGTTTTGTTCATATAATGACAAACTAACACCTTCTAAACATAACTACCTGGTGCTGTGGATGCCAATTTGCCCTTAAATGTGAAGAATAAACTGTAATTAAATTTTTAAGAGGCAATGATAAAAGAGGAGCAGAACATGACGATGGGACACTGTCTATAATGTTAATGAATTTAGATTATTATCTTTATCATACATAAATGGTACATTTACAATGATGTGCCACCATAAGAGTAATGCATACACTCGCAATGGATTGCTCGTCTCCAGATTGGACTAAAATAAGAGGGCTGGAAGAGCTTTTTAAGGCAAGTAAAAGCTCTTACTACAAACAAGCAATGTGAAAAAAATCCATCTAGTGTGTGTGTGTGTCTAAGTGGGAGTTTGAACATAAATGTGAAATAAAAATTAACCTGCACACAACTCTCTACCTGCCTGTCATCCAGTCTGCCTACCCATCTGCATGGTTCTCTATGAAGTAGCCAGTAAGAAGGGAAAAGGTGCTGTCAGTCATTGCTGGCTGAACAAGGAGCTGATATGAGCAGGAGAGAAGTTGGTTGGCGGGCCGGAGCCATGCACTATTCAGGCAGCATTCAGACGGAGCGCAACCACTGGGGCAAAACACCACAAGGTTCTCGGAAAAACACACACTTTGACACATGTGAATACCACACACACCTGCCAAAACTGAGGTTCATACTCTAGAACAGGGTTTACCTCTGCATATTCAGGGTCTTTATTGCAGAACCTCATTTCCACCAAGCGACACCGTGTAGGTCAGTTTATCATAGAGCAGTTTTGAAGGATAAACCATGTGTGTATGCCAGATGATGACAGCTGCATAAGTTACCTAAACAGTGTATCATCATACCAGTGCTTTACAACTCACCAGTAAATTAAATTAAGGAGTATATGACACAGTAAGCCAAAGGTAACAATGAAGGAGATGGGGTATTTTGTGTTCTTTCCTTTTTTGTATGTCGCTTCTTATCACAAGAAGCCAAACTTTGTTTGGGAGAAGGCAGCAAGAAAAAAAAGCCGCTATTTTTCACTACCACCACATGTAAGTGATGGTTATCTGTTGACCAATAGTTCCACCCTTTAGGAGTCTGACCAATGTGCTTGGTATGGATCAGTTATTTCAGTACCTTTTCAACAATTGATAATGGAGACACAAATAATTGTGCTATGCTTTATGCCTTCAGAAGTATTTCTACATCCTGCTGTAAATCCAGTAGCACACAATCCAAAACACCTTGGATAATATTACAATGGTAAAAAGTAATGAATGCTATCCTTTCTTGAACTGGGACAATCAGTGTCATCTGAAACCATTTGGCCAGTGTCAAGATGACAATACAGTCAAGACAGATACCTTTATCATGCAGTGTATTAAAAAGTTAAGCTCCCCTCCTATAAACCTTGAATACTGAAAGAGAGTCCCGAACGGTCCAACTCATCTAGAGGACAAAGTGATGGCGCCGGGGAGCAGACGGCTCATAAACTAATGGGACTCTTGTAAAAAGATACTCCCCTCTGGATTATACCTGCTCGGGAGCCCTGATGGATGGCCCAGATGGCTGGGAGAGGACACCAAGCATAGATGAGTGAACAGGTGTGAGAATGTGTGTGTATGTGTGGGAATGCGCTATAATAAGGACTTGTAAAGTCAGTTCCATGGAGACTGCCTGGCCTTAAACCGATGAAACACATTCTAAAATATTTCACCTAGTGACTTTTTTTAAATATGCCATTTTATTTTGAATTTCTGTTTTGCTATTTTTGCTGGTAGTGACTATATTGGGAGGAATATTAAAAAAAAACTAAAAAAAAAAAACAGTACATTAACGAACTAAACCCACTGTGGATTCACAGCTACACACACAGCTTTACCATTTTTTAATAATTCTGTAGTTCAAATGATTAAACATCCATGCAAAACGTTGAGTGGTGTTTTACCAAATCTCAAAAAACAACACACTCAGATTGATTATTCCATAATCAAAATAGTTTTCAATTAATTAAGACAACAATCTTGCTGCCTTGAAATCTGTTAGTTTTGAAAATCAGATACATTTTAAATGATTAATATTTCAGATTTCAAAATACCAGATGTTTACATTACCAAGGTAACATCTAGCTTCCAGTCTGATGTTAAGTTTGTGGTAGCGAAGAGTGTTGGAGTTACAAAGGGAATGAAAAACCTGACAAATGACTATATTATTAAGTACATATAATCTTGTAATACCATTTAGACAGACTTCAATGAATTGATGAAAAACAGACCTCGGGCTAAAATCATTAAATGTACACAATGAGTTGTCAGGTTAAAGCAGAAATGTTGCCAGTGGATACATAATCAGAAGTTTATGGTGGCCAGTCGAGAACAGATGTGAACTGTACGGCTGAGGTGTGTTCAGTCAAGCTTCTCTTGCAGGTTCACATGGAAGGACAACATGGTGTAACATATGAATAAACTAAACCAGGCAGCCTGGGATGCTACTGACACATAAGACAGCTGGTGGTTAGACCAACCTTATTAAGTCAGGTGTTTTGCCCGGGGACGTGCTCGAAGGCAGTGCACACACCAACATTCATGTGCACATATTACATATATATCCCTGACTGTTGGCATGGTTGTTGTGCAAGAAAGACACAGTGGAGTACACTTCTTAAAGCAGAAGTGAAATTATAAAATGCTGAGATTTTAAGACTCAGCATTCTCACTGCATCTAAAAATAAGTCACGCATTATACAGAAAACAACATACAGCACACTTTTTCTACCTCACTGTAGCTTTCAGCAAATGCATGTTATTGATGTTTCAAATAAAAAACCTTGCACCGATACTTTACAAGGTAAAAAAAAAGCCATCCCAAGATTTAACTACCTTGACAAACTAATGTTACATTATCTATCCTCTGCACTTTCCCAAAACGAGTCACACACTAAAATTTGCTACACATATACAGAGGCATTAGGACTGAGTTGAGCTGAATTACATCACCACGTTGATGGCAGGCTATTAACTTGGCGAACAGTGCTGATGGTAAGCCTGTCATATGGTGGCTGCTGTGTAACAGGATTGCACATTGTAGCACTTGAGCTGTAGTGAATAAAGCAAGCAGCGCATGGCAAAAAAGAAACAGGCCTGCCACAGCTGCTTCAGAGAAGAAGATGGCAGAAGAGGAGAAGCTGTGCTGTGATGCAGGTGGTGGTGGATGTGTAACAAAGAGCTGCAGCACCCCCAACAGAGGGGAGAAGCATAGCAGGAACCAATGCAATGAAAGAAGTATAACTGCATAGTCTTGTTATGTGGACATTTATTTGTTGTGTTTCATTTTTAGTTATCAGTTTTATATTTGCAAGAAATTATGTTTTTACAGTGTCAACAGCCTATCACTGTTTAGCATGTGTTTATCAATGTGAGGTGAACCTCCTAAACAGGAAAAAAGAAGACAAGTAACAAATGAGCAGAAGTACTGATGAAAAGGGAAGGATAAATTGCCATAAGAAGAGAAAGAAGGACCATTGCCATAGTAACAGCAGTATTTCTATGAACCAGCACTAACTGCCTGATGTCAGATGCCAGCTATTTGTCTTAAACTCTATTTAAAATAAAACCATTTGCAAGTCTTTAAAAACCTGACAGCGTTGCATATAGTCCATCAAATAGCAAGTGGCTCACAAGCAACTGAAAACAGGAAGATCTTGAATCTATAACAAGATATGGAAAAATATGACAGAAACATCTTGGCAGAAATGTCATCCTGGGTGGACCCCAGAGGGCCAAGACTGCTGTGTCAACCTGAATGAAACTGACAGCACTTTTAACTATAAACTATTCACTGTTGTTTATTTAGCCTGAGGGACTTAACTGGAGGGCTGGCATATTTGCTTCCTTGGCGAGCCAGTGACATGGGGCTGTCTCAAAAAGAACGCTAAGCTTAGTTAGCTGTAGACAATCTTATCAACAAAACTTAATTCAGCAAAATTTAAAAGGAAGAAATAATGAAGAGAGCACCAGTTTTTTTTCCAAGCTCATCACATATGGAAAATAAAATGAGAAACCCCTGATCAGGGGAGGGGAAAGAATGGCCCAGTTGAGGTAATGAGCCCTTTTGTTTTTTTCAAGTTGAATCGACAGGCTCAACAAATGATGCATGTCAATACTGAGGTCAGTACAAATTTTCGATATTGAGTGAGGTGTTGAGCAGCGTTTCATTTCATTCCTGACAAGCTTATCAATGTTGTTTACATGTACGGTTTGATTTTCGTTTTCCCTGCAAATGATTAATTGGAATTACTGTATGGATGCATGTGATATGAGACTGAAACATTGTTGAAGTTCACTGCAGTCCAATATATCTGCATGTGCATTTATGTAAATGGGTTTTGCTGCAACACAGCAGGAGAGTTCCCCCCCCCATGCACATGATAAAAGCCTACCGACAGAAATGGGTTGAGCAAGAATAGCACAGAAATGGTGTGAATGTTGCATCAAAAACATGTTTCTGTATTAGAATCTTAAACAAAATTATTACTTATTTTAAACTGATTATGACTGATTTAATGCTATATTGTTTTCAAATGGTCCATATTGAGTGTTAAACTACCAGGGCTATTTTCATCGTTTTCTTAAAAATGTTATAGTAATGTCATAGACCTGTGATTAAGAGTGACTTGATTTTGATGTGAAATAGCAAACTCAAGCAATTTACTCAATATTTAAGTACACTCTTCCGATATCTGATAATTCATGTAAAAAGACGATATATTTCAAGATAAAACATAGCAGTATAGCAATAACAAAAAGTGAAACTCAGAAACTGGATCGAGTTGCTATATCTGTCAGTTTTCCTTCCTCCTCAGTTTCCCAGCTGAAAGAACCCCCCCGACTGACCGCACAGTGGGTGCTGTGTTCAGGTTCATGCAACAGACAGGCTCGCCTCAGGACATCAGGAATAATTAGGCGAGATCAAGTGGACATCAATCAGCCTACTCTCACACATGCACGGGTCATCACCTTCTACATGACCTTACATGCTAAATAGGCCACTGTCACAACCTGTCGCAAGGCTCGGCAGAGAGAGAGAGAAGGAACGAGGGAGAGAGGGAGAGTTAAAGAGACTGACAGAGGTGCTAGAGATCTGAATGCATTGCAGGGGTGACAGTGAGGCAAGGTGGACAGGTATAAAATGTTGACGAGTATAAAAGAAATGGGGAATCAGGTGAGTGATGCTGCCTGCTGTTGTCACTAGTCCCCTCAGCTCATTGCAGGTTTTTTGAGTGGTTTCAGCAAAGTTTCATATCAGCTCAGACATAAAAAAATTAAACTTCAGACTTCCAACACCTGCAGCTCTACATACTGAAGCTATAATGTTAAGGTATGAGCCAAATCTATGGACAAACACAGTCAAACAGCCTGCCTGAAAGTCAGACACAGACTGACTGTAGACTCAGGAGAGGCAGCCATGACTTGTCCCAAAAACATGGCGGCTGCGGCAATTAATGACACCGTTCACCTGAAGAGACCAGCTAATGCATCATCTCAGTCCTCCCTTGCTTTGAGCTCAAGGACAGTGGGTTGAGTTTCTCTTTTACACAAGGGGGCGTCATCCCCGCTGACAGTGTCTACCAGTATGTGTGGGGAATTTTTATGAGTGGAAATGTGTCACAGACAGCCATGCGGTAACAGTGACCTACACATTACTGACAAAGAGTTTAATCCTTCTTGTCATCTTCCCCTTCACTGAAAAGTTCAACAGTCTGCTCATGTGTAAATTGAAAAATTATATCAGTATTTTAAATCAGACCTCTCATTGAACAACCTCATAAACCAAGGTCTAATGATGACTGATAACAAGTTATATCTGTGCCAGATATTTTCAGTTACAGGTTTGAATTATTTCAACTAGGGGAAATTTTATTTTTCTTCGTTTTGTATTCTCATCTATATCCCATTCTTTGCTGCTGCAATGACCCAATTTCCCCTAGGGAATCATTAAAGTTTCATCTTATCTTATCTTATCTGCCTCTATCCATCCCCCCTTCCTTATCACCCCCCCTCCCCTGACTCCTTCACTTAATTATGTCCCGTGAATGAAGTTCATCTTTCATGCTGCCAGCAGCCGGCAGCATGGTTCACTGTTCTGGGCTATCTAATCATGGCGCAGATAGCAAACTAAATTTAGTCAGCCAGATTGTGATGCCTGGCAGGCCTTAATGGCGGCTGACGTCTCAAGACACACTGCTGAAGTGCACGATACACTCGGCTCAAGCAGGCCGCACCAGAAGTTGACGAATGCTGATGACTTGTGAACCAGTTTGTTGCGCTTAAAAAGTTTTCAAGGGGAACACGCACACAGAGGTGAAATACTGTGCTGACTAAGGCCATTCAAACCTAATGAAATCCTGCATTTACATTTTAGGATCTTGGCCAATGCTAAGAGTAATCTACGTGTGGCAAGTAAAGCAGTGGCAAAGTGATCCAAGTGATACAAATGTACACACTTACAGTAAAACCAATCCGCAACTTCTGCTGATGGCACAGGATGGATGTGAATGCAGGGTTTACATATTAGACAAGACTGTTTACTGGTGGCAAAGACACTGTGAAAATTAAAGAGCAAATGCACTGAATTGGGGTCAGTTTTTCTAAATATAGGAAGCTTTGATACTGTGGTTACAGAAACAGTGTCATCAGTTCAAATGTACTGTAGGTTATAGAACAGGCAATGTGGTTCTGCTGCACTGTTTATATTTAATCTAAATTAATTTAAAAAGTACTGTATTTCTGGTGGGCTTTTATCAAAAATGTGAAAATTCTGAATATTTTAGGCCTTTTTCAAAATGCCCGCATGTGGTCTTTTCCCCTTTTGGGAACAAACCTCTCACCTGTTTTTCACACATATATAGAGTTAGGTACATACTGTACATATTTAGACAAAGACACACATTTTGCCTCTGTACACCACAATGAATCTGAAATAAAACAATCAATTCTACTACCTCAAGTGTGTTCTTGACTTGGCTAGATGTTGTAAAGGGGTTTTTCTTCACCAACGAAGAAAATCTGCAATCATCTACTTTACTTTCCTGGTTTTTTTTTTGGTGTTTCCGAGTTCACAAGTGGAATCTACTTTTTAAGAATGTACCAGATTGTTGATTTGGCCACTCTTAATGATATTGCTATATCTCTGATAGTTTTTATTGTTTTCTCAGCTGAATGATGACCATCTCTACTTACAGTGAAAACTCTTTGGACATAATTTTGAAAATTTTAAGTGAAAAGGCAACAAACAAACTATAAAAATTATAAACAAAGCCCCTGAAAATGGAAAATAATGCATAAAAATGCTTATAATTTTTCAGTTCTGAGACTCCATTCTTCTTTTTTTTTTTCAACAACCTTTTATTGTGAAATAATGTGCAGCACATACAAATATGCTGCCTAATACTAAAGAATCCTGGTGTTTAGTTGAGGGCAGAGGCTTAATTTATTATTAGTTAGTATTTACAAGTGTGTTTTATGATGTTCAAAATAGCCTATTTGAAGCGTTTGAAACACAGCAAAGCCACTGTCATTATGCCCCGCACAGGCATCCAGTATAAAACCAGCCTAGAACGACACTGATGCATGTTTTCTTTTTTTTCTTTTAATCCATTGATCTGACTAGTTGTTATTGTTATACCAAGAAAAACAAATATGATCCTATCGTTTCACAATAAAGGCTTTCCAGAGCAGATATTAGGACAGCAGTGACAATTTCTGAACAAAAGGAATCAAAAGAAGAGAAATCTGAATTAAAGGTTTGCCTCTAATATGAGCCTGTCTCATATAAATTCCTGGTAGCCCCTTTAGTTGTGGTATATTAAGACCACAGCCATCATTTAACAATGGCAGCTATGGTATTTAAACTGTGTCATTTCTGCAGTGAAATTTCCCCGACAGTCTTTCCCAGAGTCTTTTTGCATTTAGCATATTTAGGGTATTTAGACAAGCATGTAACCCCTACTCCTGCAAGTGTATGTACTTTTGTAATTTGCTGCTGGAATCCCACTTCATGCCTTCTTCTATCAGGTACACTCAAACACAAGCGCAGTGCACAATATGCACATAAAAACTACCCAAGGACATCAGATGTACAACTGTACATCTGTAACTTTGACAATACATACATATATACACAAATTTATAATATAACTAGAAGCACTAGAGCGTGGACCTCCATCAAGCAATGATAAAGAGTCCTTCAAAAAATTCCTGGAACCAGACAGCGATCTGGATCACCACCAAAATCTAATCATCTGTACCCATTACACACCTTTCCTGAACATTTTATCAAAATCCATCCATTACTTTGAATCATTTTACTAACAGACAGACAAAAACAAAACACTGGTAAAACTATATTATAAAAAATATATCATTGGCAGAGGTAATAATTAAATTAGCAACTACAAATAAAAAAAATTAACAACAATCTTGACTGGTGAAATAAAACATTTCAACCTTAGAATGAAACCTGGAGGTGTGTTCATAGTTGTCTGTTGTCTCTTCACTCTAGCTTTTGCTGTCAATAATAGTTATTTTTAATGGAAAATATCTGTATCTTTTTCCTAAAAAAAATCAAATATCTTATATATATTTTATTAATATTGTATATTCAGTGCTTATAAAGTGCTTTAATATGTCACATAATTTTGGGCACCTCAGTTCTGTGGTTTTCACTTTCATTACAATACTTCCTGTCTAGAATAGACTAGTAACTGGCTGGATTCTTTAAATGAAATTGTCCACTCAGAGTATCTACGAGGAAGTTTTATCGTCCTGAAAAATGGATTCAAGTTTCTGTAAAATAGTTGCACAAAGTTGGTTTCAAAGTACAGTAGTCAAATGTAGAGGGACATCTGCAAGGATTTCATAGCCACTGGGGTAGCAGTGATAGCAAACAAAGTCTCTGGGGTCGGATAAACAATAAAGGCTTGTCGATTTGCTGAAAAAAAGGACTGTCATTAGTTTTTGTTGGTGGTGGGTTTTTTTTCCATGTAATCTGCATGTCCAGATGGCTGGATGACTTTCTCCCTCACAGCATCATTAAAAGCTCAGAACAGCTGGCAGACAAAGTGAGCAAACTATGTGTGCAAGGCAAAGAAGCGTGAGGAAATGGAAAAAAAAAAAATATCACAAATGTGGAGAAAATTGAGTAACTATTAGATGAGCATCTCTCACCCAGATCGGTGTTGGGCCCAGCCAGCAACTGTTTGAACTTGTCCAGGCGGGATGCTTCCCTCTCTGTCATGGCTGGGGTGCCAGATGTGTTCTGGTCAGCCATGCGAGCCACGAGTGGGATAACGGGTGGCCGGTGAGGCAGAGAATGCTGTCTGTAGAGGGCTGCACACTCACCCGCTGCATCTAATGGAAGACAAGACAAAGACACGAGAGAGGGCAAAGGGTTATATAAACACACAAAAGGAGGGATTTCACAAGATGCAGGACAGGGCTGATTTTAGGAAGGTTTGTTGCTTTTCTTCCCAAATTGGAGAAAATAAATATTTTACTAAATGAAGTAGAATTGAATTTTTTGTGTTTATCACCAGAAGTGATCTATCTTTAGTCTCACCACTGATATCTGACTGGCTCTCAGTCAGAAGAACCTTGTTTACCTGTTCAGAAGAGGATGGTTTCACACTAATGTATGATTTATGAATGAATTAATGATTTCAAAATAAAGATACTTTTCAATGCAACCTCAACCTGTATATTTAAACAGCAAATTTAATTTATTCATTTTCTAGGATAATTATTAAACTTGATTGGCCTTTTAAAAAAAAAGGAACATATTTTGTCAAAATGTTCCTTCAGCTTTAATCTAAGCAGCGAGCAGTAATGTGACACTATGTGACTAGCAGTGATTAGTTGCAGCAGCTGCTGTGCACACCAATTTCCCACCTTAGTTTGCTTGCTAGTTAACATCAAATTAAACATTTGCTTTCAGATTCATTGAGCTGATATGTTTAAAAATCTACTTAATCTACACAATTAAAAAGGACTTAAAAGTAAAAAATTGGTAATATGGATTATATAACACCACAATAACCTACAATGGGCTTTTTACCTTTATATTTAAATCTTTTTTCTAGCCAGGTGTAAATGAATGTAGTTACTGTTAATGGTTTGTTTTGTAATAAGCCTCCAGGAAAGCAGTAGTCGTGCAACATGTATGTAAAGCATCTACATCAGCGGATGCACAAACACATTAATTCAGTCTGCTGAGGGGCCACGTTACCCCAGATGTGCTAAAAAAAAAAAGAGTGGCGTGCACACACACAAGTTATTAACAAGCTGCCAAGTTCACAGTGACTGTGTGGAGAGGGAAGTTCCTTGTGTAATAAACAGTGGGCAAAGTTTATAAAGAAGCTTGTGTTTATAAAGAGAGATGCCAACATTTCAGCTGTTTGGACACAGCCACACAAACAGCACAGCAATTAACAAAACTGGAACTCTGCCCATTTAATACCCTTTCATTCTTTAAAAGGTGCAAATAAAAGGCCACAGATCTGTTCTCAACTTCTTTATTTGCACTTTCAATAATTAAAAAAGCTTATTAGGGCCAGCCACAGTTTCTTTTGTAGTAGAGCCTTGTGTTACTGTCGCAATTAACTTGTTTTATAGCACACGTTTTCTGTTTTAAATGGCAATTTAAAAAAAACTGAGGAAGTCCTTTAAGTTCACTAGTACATTCTTTCAAATAAGAAAAAATACACTACCAGCCAAAAGTTTGGACACACTTTCTCATTCAATTCAAAATAGAACCTACAGTTAAAAAAGTTGTGTACCTTACTGTTAATGTACCTTGCTGTTAATGACCTACAAATTACCCATCTATTTTCCACATCAGTGTTTCATCATGTGATGCTCATATTATGAAGGTGCATTCAAGCCCATAATGCATCTTAGGATAAGAGGAACTGCCAGAAGACATGAGAATGCTCATGTCATCTGTATCAACACACACCAACATGCAGACACCTAGGCAGACAAGCAGATGACCTGCCAGACAGGACAACAGTCATCTAGACATTCATGATGTGTAGCATCTGCTGTAATTGTGGATGTTATGATTTTAAAAATCATAGAGCTATGTCTTTGCAAACACCCTCATATAAATTGATCTTATCTATAAAAACTTGAGTGTGTCATGTCAGCGTTTTGAAACAGTTTCACACTCTGCCTGAATCACAAGTCAGACTATAGCACAACACTGGCAGTCTATCAGTAGCACTGCTCTACTGAGTGTTAACATTACCCAAATATCTAATGCTCATTTGTGATTGAACCGGAGACAAACAACAAAGCTCAAATGCTCCTTGAGTGATCACCTGATGGGCCAATGGTGTGGGCAAGTCAAGATAAATCTGAACAGTGGATCCCCACTTAAACTCCCAAACGGTTTTTCTCGGTCATTCTCAAACTCTCTCTTCCTAATTTTATATCAATATCATACACCAGCTTATAGATAAAGCCAAGACAAATGACCCAACACTCACATTTAAAATGCTTATCAATTTTAAGGCATCACTAAAAAGTCAATTTTGTGACTTTTTTTTTTCTTTTGTGAAAGACTTATCATCCAAACACCTGATTATTAAGACATGTTAATAAAAAACCTGGTTAAGTGTTACAAAGGTACTGTGTGAGGTGATTAATGAGACCTGTCATCCATCTACACAGAGATTTCAGGGTATCCTTTCAAAATATTGCATGGCAACAGTGCCCCGCAGATAAACAGTGTAGGTTTCAGTATGCAGGTGAGCAACAAAACTTTTTGGACACTGAGCAATGGTGGTGACTAACCTTTAGGTGACCCAATTGGAGCTTCACTTTGGGACTTAACCAGGCGACCATCAGTATAAAGGCTGCTCTGGGAGGCAAACGACACCTCTGGGCTGGTCACATCTCCCTCCTCCTCATCCTCCTCATCCTCCTCATCCTCCTCTTCGCCCTCTGCTGTTTCCTCCTGTGTGTCCTCTTCTCTCTGCTCTAACTCTGTAGAGTCGTCCAGCCTCTGTCTCTCTTGTTGCTTGCTGTGATTCTCAATCACCTGTCATGTTTATAGAAAAAAAGAGAACAATCTATTGAAGTCCCTACACATTGTAAAATGTCCATTGTTGAAAGACACAAAAAATATGTGTAAACCAGTAAACCACTGCAACACAACTGATTGATTTCAAATGCACAGACAAACAAAAACAAACTCTTTGTGGGATCTGGTAGTTTCTGCATGCAACTCAGCAAATTAATATAATTAGAGCCTGAGGCCAGTTTTGCACCAGATATGTGTGTGATGCGTTATGGCTATGACACACTTCAATGCACGGCTTATTTGGGAATAGACCTCTTTCCTATTTTTCATGCAGTCTTCCTGTTCATGTTTCAAATTTAAAACATTTGATCACTGCAGTTCCATTCTTTATTTTCCCAACAGTTATTGTAAGCTATGCACAGCACCAACACACGTAAGGCAGTTACCGTTTTTAAATGAATTCAGAGAAAAATTTTGTATTTAAGTTGCGTTAAATTATTTGCATCAGCAAATTCTATTTATAAAATGGAAGCTCCACAGCAGCTCTGTGGCAGGTGAGCAGGAGACAAGCACCCAGGGTTTCATCAGACACAAACAAAACACAGCAGATCAGCGCTGTTGCCATCACACACAAAAGACGCATCCAATGAGAAACCGGCCTAAGTCATGCTCCTTACTATTGACTATTCCATGGAACAAGAACCAGTATTAAAGGCACAGACATTAAAAAAATGCTCTGAATAGCCAGAAAAGACTCATTTGACATTTGACACTGACCCAGCCTTATAGTAGACATCCATCATTCCTAACTGTCCTTTTAAAAGGCCTTGCTATGATTCGTTCACCTTATTGGCTGTCTCCATGACCACTTCAATGTTAAGGTTTTGCGCAGCCATGGCAAGTAGCTCATCATCATCGTCCCCGACATCCCAGGCATCACTGGTTATGCTCTCAAACTCCTGGAAGGTGGTCGCCTTTTTGGGCTTGCCTGGCGTGGCAGGGGACGGCTTGTTTCCTGCTTTAATTAGACTAGAGCACAGAAGATAAAGGAGGCGAATAAGATGAAAAGAATTAAAAGAAAAGAGGAAGGAGAGAAAAGAAAGGGCGGCACAGTGGGGATCAAGGAAAAAAACAAAAATGGATAAAGAGTTAATCATTTTGACAATGACAGATGGGCAAAGCAGTAAACATACAGGTACATCAGCCCTTTGAGAAAGTTAAGGAGTTTAACAATTAATGAACAGACAAGTAATTGAACAGAAAAGTCTGTAAAATATTTGCAAATCATTATGCTTTAAATTGTTTATTAAAGACTTGCCAGTGACCACTTGCACTCACTGCAAGAAATGCTGGTATATAATAGTCTAAATACCTGACAAAATCTGGTTATGCTCAAAAGATATAATTTCAATCTGTAGCTTTCTTTGTACTGCAGAGCAGATTATTAAAAAATATGGTGCTCTACTACTGTTAAAAAGAAAATAATTACCAGAGTGGAAGAGTTGTCATATTATAAGTTTCAAAAGAAGGGAAAGCCTGAACTTATACTCACAAAAAGCAAGCAAATTAAATTAATCCCCTTAAGGAAACGCACATGATTAAACATCAGACGGAGGAAAATTGATTATTATGTGTGTTGGTGGGTGGGAGGTTGGAAGGTAGAATTAAGGTAAAATACATCAGGTAGCACAGTGACATCTCAAAAAAGGGAGGTCAAAAGTCAAATATGCATTTCCAAATCAAAGGCGAATGGTGATACTTTCAAAAAGAACAACATAATATGAAATATCTACTATAAGTTCCAGATTTTGTATTTAAATTAGGCTTTCCTGGTTAATAAAAAGGTAATAAAACTACTGTACTAATAGTAATAATCCCATTCATTCAATTTACTTTTCAAGTAAGTTACAATAAAAAGAAAAGTAGGTCTTTCTAAATTTATACTGCTCTCTCATCGGTTAAACAACTAGATTTACTGGTAGGTTCACTTACTCTAAAACAGGAATGACCATGCTATGCAAACAGAAGAATTTTATACTGCAATACCATAAATGAGATTGTTGTCATAGATTCAAGCATCCAACACATATAAAAAGATCCTCTGTTGTCACAAATGGCGTCATCAGCAGTCATATGTTTAAAAATAAAAGGTGTGCACATTACTGATTTAGATATGTGGCTTAAAGAATAAAGTAGAGCTACAGCAGTAGTTTTTAATAAGTACCACCTTTCACTGCGTACCACTGAGCTCCTTTGAAGAAATGACAAAATGTATGTCATTCAACATAAACTCAAAGTTACAGTGCAGTAAAATTTATAAACATTTATTGGTGAAGTTGCATGCTGGACCTGAATATCCCTGACCATACCCTTCCTTCCAAAGTGTGCTGGAGAACCTATGTATCCTTGCATCAAAATTCAAAAGGTGTTTAGTTTGTCCATTATGGGCTACTGTAAAGTCATGGTGGTCCACAATGGCGGCCTTGACTGATCTGACCCAGTTCCTGTCAATGTGAAAGGCTCATTCTGGGGTAATGGAAAAACAATAATGGTGATTGTACACTTAAATATTTTTTAAAAATTATTAAATTCTAAATATTTAATTGTTTTATCTTCAATTTCTTCCAAAAGGAAAATAATTTTGTTTACACACTGGACGTTAAAGTTCTGCCTTTTCTGATTTTGATATTGTGGCTAATATCAAGGGACTAGCAACTAAATAAAGGTCTAATGCATTGGTTCTCAAACTGTGGTACATGTACCACCAATGGTATGTGACCATCCTCTGGTGGTACTTGGAGAAAAATCCGAAATACTTCTATTTCTGTATATACCAGGGTATGCGATCGGAGTGGAGCTGAGGAAAAAAAAGAGTCACTTTATCTCTCATTCCATCTTAATCTATTTTCACTATGTCACAGTTTGAAGGATATGTGAGAAGAAGAGAATGGTGAAAGAGCAAATTATCTTATTGAGAATAAATCTGTCTCCTGTGAAAATTCTGCTGCTGACCTTGCTCAGCCTATTTACATCTGTGTATTTAATCACTGGCGATAATGGTATTACTTTGAGAGCTTAATATTTTCTCAGGTGCTACTTGGTATAAAAAGTAATGTAATCAACCATCAGTCCTTTGTGTCATCAAGAAACCTCCTAGGTAAAAGATTAGTTTGCCATAGAAAAGGAACATAAACTAAACAATTTGAATACAAACTATATAAAATAAAATCATCAAATAATAATAATAATAATACATTTTATTTATAGGTACCTAGGGGTTGTCCATGATTTATGGAGATATTATCATCCACTACTGCATGTAAATAAAGTTGTGTTTCTTAAGAGAGTCAAGAAACAGAACAGTGAATAATGAGAGCTACAATATAATTTCCAGATAGACATTTCCAAACTGAAACACATTATGTGAGGAACCAAAACTATATTTCTGCCTGGGAAATTATAAGAATGTAAGACTGGATGCATGGTGGGGGGCAGTCTTGTTTTGTTATGATGTATGTTGAGGATTTAATTTAAGTTATGTCACCATATAGTGCTTGTCTACAGCAATTGTTGAGAGATTGCTCAAAATTATCAAATTAAATCCCAAAAAAGAGTGTTGTTATGATTGCCAGAACAAAAAGGAGGTTTAGAACTTAAGGTTTTGCCGTTTTATTGAACTGAGAAAAAGCTGTTGTGACAAAGCTATAATACTTGGGTCACATCATCAGGAACAACTTATGTGATGATGATGATGATGATGATGATGATGATGATGATGATGATGATGATGATGATGAGCCTCAGTGTTGTAAATTGTATGCTCAAGCAAATATGGTGACACACAAATTTTGTGTGTGTACAAATTAAGTCAAAACAGCTCTTTTCAGAACCTAATATAACCCATTTTATACTGCTCACCTATGGTGTAGTTTAAGCAAATCAAAGTTGAATAAGATTAAAGTGGCATATTATGATGCTTTTAGAATCTTGTTGAAGCATCTAAGGTGGGGAATTGCTACTTTTATGTTTATAACTTCTAATGTTCCCAGTTTTCAGGCTATACTCAGGAACTTTATGGGTAAATTTATGTGTAAGTTAACTGAGACAAGGAATGGAATTATAAGGTCCTTGACTGAACCAATGCAAAGTGGCATACAATTCTCCCCCATCATTCTGGAATGATCAGTTTGGACAGACGTATGTATGATTTTATGTGTGCAGGGTGTTGAGTGTAGGAAAGCAAAGTTGAATAAGATTAAAGTGGCATATTATGATGGTTTTAGAATCTTGTTGAAGCATCTAAGGTGGGGAACTGCTACTTTAATGTTTGTATCTTCTAATGTTCACAGTTTTGAGGCTATACTCGGGAACTTTATCAGTAAATGTATGTGTAGGTTAACTGAGTCAAGGAATGGAATTATAAGGTCCTTGACTGAACCAATGCAAAGTGGCATACAATTATCCTCCATCATTCTGGATCAGTTTGGACAGACATATGTATGATTTTATGCATGCAGGGTGTTGTGTGTGTAGGTTTGTATAATACTTTGTGTATGTCTTTTATATCTGGATCTTAAGTGTGTACATTAAGTTATTTCATATACACGGCAAATCCCTACAAATGTTCAAAATTCTCCAAGATCACAAAAACGATGTGCACTGAACTTACTTAGCATGAAGGAGTGGGTCAAACGGTGGGTGTTGTGCTCCATACACATGTTGAATGCTAAGGAAATAAAGAAAATGTCAATGGATGAGTTTATTTTAAACTGGCTGTGAAGTTAGCCACTTAACTTCCCATTATACAGTACCAATGTCGAGTTAAACAGTGGTAATGCGACTGTGAGTAACAGAAGTTAAGTCCAATGTTGCACTTCGATGTAAATACACTACTATGTAATAAGTTTTAACTCCGTGAATATAGTGCGGGTAAATAACTTCACTGTTAGCCGCTGTTAGCAACGTAAGTCTTAGCCGGCAAACAGCAGCAATGTGTAAAACTGTCTTAAAGCTTAGTGTACTTCAAACAGTAATACAATGCAAGATGAGCCACTCGCCTTCATTGTGCAACAGAACAACAGGAAGGCCGGTGAGAGCGAAAGTTAAGCTTGAAGCTCAACAGTGCAGCGGCAATGTAGTTAGGCTAGCTACGCTAAGCTAGCCAGCAGGAGGGAACACGTCACTCACCTGCCAGGAACCTTAGCTGCGTTTCGTTTCCAGAATTGTTTCCTGTTTCCTTCACTCGACATTTTCACTCTGCGGCTCCGGAAAGTGCCAAGCACGAACACCCGAAAGCTGTCGTTGACCGTAAAACGCGAATTATGCGTGTATTTACACCACCTTCTCTTCACCAAAACTCAGAAAGCTGCCATGTTGATACTGTCTACTGGGTGAGCAAGCGCGGCTCTGATTGGCTGGAGTGAAACTTCCTCAACGACAGCCAATCGCTAGTGAGTTGTGTTGTGAGGTGGCGTGGGGAGAAGCTGACGTCTATCCCCGCTGTATTTGCTATGTTGACAGAAAAACGGAGAAACCATCAGCATCAGGACACCAGGACATCAGGACTACAGGACCACGTTCTCATGTATGTATATATACTTTGGTAACGTTCGGTTTATTTACAGTGAAAATCTAACATGTTGTCATGGCTATATCATTATTAAAACAGTTATTCGTTGTACACACCCAATAATGGAGAGACAGGACTTAGAGATCACGAGATCAGGTTCTACCCTCTTCATTTTGCTGCCTTTGTCCCCTCCGACCATCAAAAAACTTAAGTCCTCAGACAAACAAGGCTATTTTTCCATGAAAAACTGAAATATATAGAAGAATGTCGGACAGGCGACAATTACTGACGACAATGAGACCAACACATTAATAAACAAGTAAAACACTATATAGCATAGCAAAACGGATTGTACTGTATTCACTATGACAATATCAGCTGAAAAGACACAATGGACATATATAACTCATCTCCTGGAGCTTCCCTTACAAACCAATATCACTAATTTAAGTTGTATCTGAATGACATTTGCTGAGTTAGTTCCAAAAAACAAAATCAAATTATAATGAAGCCCGTTCCCCAGAAAGTAGACCATTTTCAATGGTCCTGCGTGAATTCAGTGCCTCGTGAATTACACAGCTTATGTCTGTGCAATGTGGTGATTAACTGTCTCTTTACCAAGATGTAAACAGGGACGAGTCAAGAGTCCATCATCATGTTTTGCTACCGTACATTGCATAATGGTAAAATTGCAAAAGATTTCTAAATTTTTCAGGTATTCTCTTGGTAAGTTTGAAACTCAGGCCTTAGTTTCATTAACAGAAATGTAGAAGCATCTGGGAAGTTTCCAATTCGTGCTACTGAACAATAAATAGTCAGGTTTACAAAGCATATGCATAGATATGTGTCTTTAAAATGGAACATTGCAAATAAAAAAAACTCAAAAATATATATTTTTTTTTGTATTCTCGTGACATTCTCGTGACATTATTAGATTTTAAGCTGTTTTGACAAAACATTTCTTCCCCTGAACATTAAAGAAAGATATAGTAGCCTGAAATAAATTACATTTATTTGCTTTGCATGTTTTAATCATTCATCATTGTGACTGATAATATTGACCATATGATACATTATAATTACATGACACAATATAACTTATTGTCATTGTAGGGAAATATACTCTAGTGCTGTACAACTACTAAATGCTTCACTAAAATTAACAAAATAAAAACAAAAATACCAACCACATCAATTACAGGTTGCACGCAGTCAACTTGCTTAATTTCGCAGTTCAGTGGAAATAATTTCAAATTAATTTACAGTGACATGTAGTCCCACATTCTCAGTCTCCACATTTGAGATCAAGACTAAATTTGTTTAAATAAATAAATAAGAGTGTATTAAGTTACCTATACGCCATAATCATTATGTTTGTCATTCAGAGTTGTATGACAGTCCATGTTGGAAAGCAAGCCTTTTTCCATGTTTTACGACGGAGTGAGCTATCTTGCTCATACACGATCTCTGTTTAAAGTCCTCTCTTCTGCTGACGGGACACCGGCACTTCAGCACACCGCCACTCGGATACGCGCAGTGCTGCGCCGTTCTGGGCCGCGACAAAGTTGTCATGAGAATCATCGGACTACAACACATCGACTGAAGGCGTTGGGGCGACGTTATGGAGAAAGAGCAGACCAGGTTACTGTGCTCGAGGCTTTTCCTGAAGCACAGGCTGGTGGAAGTGGCTCTAAACCGCAGTGTTCTGGCTTGGAAGGAAACTGAGGAGAGCAGAAGACGAGGCTCAGGCTTCAGCAGTTTGACTGAAATAGGTAAGTCAGAGTGAATGGGTCTGGGGAAGAGCTGTGTCGACTATTTATGCATGTGTCATCATTAAAACGTACATAGAATATGCCAAACCTTATTAAAAGAAGCGCATTTTAATTGAAGTTTAAAAAATATAATGGTATAAACACAGTATACATTAAAACAACCAGTGTTAAGTTGCAGTATCTTCAGTAAACAACTACATTTTTTGTAGTTTTAAAACAGAAACACCCTTTGACAGCTCTTCTAAAATAAAACCTAGGGCTTAACAACAGACTTTTAATTTAACACAATTAGCGAATCGCAAAGGCCGCAATTGGATAAAATGTCAAACTTAATAAAAAGCAACTAATCACTTTTATAAGCAAACTTTAAGTTCTCATTCTTGCTTCAATGAAATCAATTCTTTCATAGTATCTCATCATGTGATAATGCTCCATCATGTTTTAAATGTGGTAAATATGGAACTGAAGTGTATGTCCAAAAAATTGCAAATGACCAGTTCAAACACTGAGTGAAAATAATGATAAAAGTGCTCCTGGTTCCACCAGTGATGCCTTAAAACACATGTCAACAGAACACTGGACCAACAGAATAAATAATAACGGCAAGAATAAAAACACTAAATAAATATATCATCAATAATAGATCATGTGCAATATAACTTATTCAGTAAACTGAATAAGTTATATGATAGCTCTGACCAGAGGGAAGCTCAAATTCACTTTGTAGAGGGTAGGGCTGAATGATTTAGTGCGATTTTTCTGACAGATATTTTGATTTGATTTGCACATACCATTTTAAGTTTCTGGTCAAACCATGACACCAGGTAAAAAAAGTTAAAACCACTTCAGTAAAAGCACATCAGCACCGTGGTTTGGTCAGTGTGGAAGGACCACGGCGTCCGTAAACAGACGGGCCACTGGCGCCCATTAGATGTTTTGCCTCAGGTAATTATAACCACTGTCACTCGTGCAAAAAAAGTAAGAGAAAACTGTCTTCCAGTTCTGCTCTCCTTATCGGGAATGTGCACGTGCTGAGGGAGGAACAGTCAGGTCATGTAAACACTGTAGTTTGTGTCTGTTCACTGACAAGAGCAGGTCAGAGTGGTGCAAAGTTCCCAGAGATAATCAGAAGGCTTTGTTTCTTACAAGCAAAAAATACTAAAAGCTGACAGGTATCTGATACTGAATGTCTCTCTTGAGTTCACCCTTTTTTTTCCAGGAACATGTCCCTCAGAGCTGCCTGCCTTAGTGAGCTCTTTGAAAAGCTTCCATATGTTTTTTTGACTAGTACAGTTTTTGAGTTTTTATTCCAGAGAGTTTGTTAATGACTTTAAAGGAGGTAGAATTTCCTTCAAACAAACATAGAACACAGGCCCTAAAGCAGGAGGAGTTTGTTGCACCGGCTCTAGTTTTAGCTAAGATATTTGAGTTTGAGAATACCTTATTTATTTATTTTTTTTTATTATTATTATTATTTATTTTTTCAACAACAAAAGTTCCAGGAACTTTCCTCTGAGAAGATAAGACCAGGGACTCTCGCAGGGCTTTGTGATTTGTGTTACCACAGCAGAGCCAGAGCACCGGAAAGTTTAAGCAAATGAGTCTGTTGACACGTCAAATGTGTGACAAGCAGCTCGCAGATCATTTGTCAAACACAATGACGGTGATGTAAGTTGAGGCACAATGTTTTATAACACTGCTGTTCACAGGAACAGGATCCATAAAGGATGTGTTTGTCATCCAAGTTCTACAATCATCTGTTAGTATTTTCAAATGGGTGTAATGGTGTGAAAATGGCTGATGATAAGATATTCATTGATGCAATTTATCCCCAACTTCCTGAAACGTTTAAAAAGTGCTCCTTCCTGAACTCTGAATTTTGGGTAGGGATGGTACAATACACCTTTTACGTGTCTGAAAACAATACTGATTTCACAATCTCTACCCAATCCAGTGATTTTGAGCAGCATCAGAAAAATAACAATACCGAGTATCATATCAGCTCATCCCTGCGTTTGGGGGATAAAACTGTCCTTTTGGACTTTAAAGCTGAAATGCTTTGGCTTTCATTTCTCATTGTGATGTTAATTTATTACGTAGTATAATGGCAATAGAAAAATGTCACCCTCCATGTTTGTATTAGTTCCCTATTTTCTCATTGTGTAATTCATTTGCTACAGTAATGCAGTTTTCTTGGAGAAATGACATGACTTTATTTTAACGGTTGATAATGACTGTGTACATATTCTTCTGTCTCCTCCACTTTCAGCAGAGTGATTTTGATTCTTTCTCATGAGCCGGTGTCATAATAAGCACCCTTTCAGGGTGACAAGGGTACTTATTATGGCAAAACACTGGCTCTGAGGAAAAGTACCAGCATCCTTATCTGTGTCAACGGTTGTGCCTTTGCAACTGTGACCAACAACTTATAACTTGGACATAAAAGTTGTCTTGTCTGTTTCATCTTTAATTTAAAGGCTAGTTCCTGTACTGGAAATGCAAGTATGAGAAGTGACGGTGCAACTTAATCCAGGGTCTCCTTATCAGCTTTCACTGGATTAATGGTCTGTATTTTTAGTTGTCAATGTGGTTGTTGAGCAGCGCTCCCAAATTTTGGTCTATACTACCCTTTGCGCAAAAACCCCACTTAATCCAGGCACCCATGTAACCTCCAGAGGCTAATGTTTGTTCATCTAGATGAGGTCCCTGGTCTGCAATTACTGCACCACGTCGAGTGCTGTGATTACTGCTGACACTGCACACTTGAGTTTAAGCCTTGCCATTGACCTTCCTCAAAGTGGTATCAAGTGCCCCATAATAACCTGCCATAAAGACTTTCATTTATTGAGTCAATGTTCAACAGAGCCACATCACAGTCCCCTGCAGTGATGATTGTGACAAGAACTGGTCAGTTTACCCTCATGATAGAAATCAAAAAAGAGCGTTTGCCAGTAATAAATATTTAATGACTGTGGGAAAAAAAAAAAACGATAATGTCACCTTTAAAGTGCTGAAACAGCTAAAGACGCTAAGTGTGTTTCCCTTGTACTAGTGTAGTCCTTGAGCAGAGACTGGTTTGGCATCAATGGTCAGTACAGTGTAATTAATCAGTGACTGATGACGTAAAGACGTGGGCAGTGTTGGGTGGAATTTTCCCACATGTCTTTGGACCCAACTAAGGGAGAAATACTGTACGTCTGGACTCCACGTGTTGTGCAGGTTGATGACTTAAACCATCAGCTGCTCAAACACTCCACACTTCCCCATTAGCATGGTTATTACTGCGTCTGTGTGTGTTTACCTTTGATTTGGAGCAGTAAAACTGTCATTGCTGTCAGTGGTGATATAAATTACATTGAGGTACAGAATGTTTCAGTGCATACAAAAACTAAAAATAGAATTTGCTGAAAATTTAAATTTGCTGAAATTTAGAAGTAAAAATAATCAAGATGGGTTACTGGGAGAGATGCACTTGTAAAGTAAGAAATAACGAGAAACTATTTTTGTTGGTCGCCCTCAGTCTGTATTTCCAATTTCTGCCCAACATCAAACTGATGCACAAGTCCCATAAATTGCCATGAGGGGTAAACATCAATCTGGCCTTGATGTTCTGGCTTGCACAACATTACATATGTTACAACTTGACATTTAGGTGGATTTGGTAGAGTCTGAGAATCTGTCAGATGTGTTGAGGAGATCATATGACTTGGGTACCCAAGTCAGGAGTGTTATTTTTATACACGCACCCTCTCTCACAGACACACGAAAAAGTCAGATCAATGGGACGGCTTGACCTCTGAGTCTAGAGAACAGGGAAAATCTTTAACAAATCATGGTATATGCTTTAGAGAGTGTCCTCTCTTTTCCTCCAAATCACTTTGCTTGGTAAGGAGAGAGCTTCTCGGGCCCTTTAAGCCTGGATATCTCTCTTGGCCTTAGGGTGTTAAGATATTTGCCTTCTTACAAAGCAAAGCTGGAAACAGACCTGAGGCCTTACAAAATCACTTACACTATAGTGACACTAGAGGTTTTGGAAAACAGGGTGGAATGGTGAATCAGTGACACAACAGCGGTTCTTAAACTTTTTATACCAAGTACCACCTGAGCCCTCAATATTGAGCCCTCGAAATAACACTATTATCGCCAACGTTAAAATACAGTGTAAACAGGCAGAGCAAAGTCAGCTACAGACCTTTCACAGGAGGCAATAAGATAATTCTCTCATCATCCTCCTCTTCCTCTCATATGGACACTGGTATAATGAAATTAGATCCAGATGGGGCAAGAGATAAGGTTTTTTATTATTATTAAATGCATTGTATATTTTTTTGTAATTTATTTCATTTTATACACACTCAGGTCAAAATTTCTCAGCTCCACACCGATCACATTCCCTGGTATAAAAGCAGTAATTCAGATTTTCCTCCAAGTACCAACAGAAGAAGCTCACATACCACTGGTGTTACACGTACCACCATTTGAGAAGCATGATTCTATCTCCATTCATACAGGATGCTACTACACTGAATGGTTTGCACCTTTCTGTGGCACTGGTTGAAATGTCAAAGCTGTCAATACAGACTTTATTCTCTAGGGATCTTACAAAAAATTCATATTGATTCATCTAATAGTCTGGACCTAAATGATGAACTTCATAATGGCCATGGCCTTTGCTAAAGCCACATTGCCAGAATGGATAAAATCCGAAAGCAGCATATACAGTAACAATTTCAAAAAAGTCAAGGTTACAGAAAGTGATGTTTTATCTACTGGTACTTTTTTACTTGGGCAGTGAACAAGCAGTTTCACAGCACCTCCTGTGTCCTGTTTTCACATCCACCTTGTCTGTCAGCTCTTCTCCATCTGCTTGCCTAAGCATCAGCTTAACAGAATCACTATGCTTGGGAGAAATCCAAGTCTTGTCTGACAGCCTGCTGCTATGTTTACCGAGGCAGATCTGTGCTTTGTAATCTAAAGCTGGAGCTCAATGCACAGCCCTGTCTGTATATAGAGATGGCTACAGAGGGAGGGAGAGATACAGAGGAATTGTTGTTGAGTCGGTGAAGTGTGTGGGTTGCCGCTTTATTGTATTTTATTTACCTGTGGCTTAGTTCAGATCAGGACCTGTAAAGCTAATAACTGCCAGCAATGAGTCAAATATTTGTAGTGCATGTAGTGCATCACTATTGTCTTCATGGTTAGCTGTCCGGGTAATAACTATTTTTGGATGAACTGCAGTACAACAGAGACCTCGTTTCCACTTATATCCAGCATGGCGGCAGAAATTCGTTATTATTGCTAGTTAGACTGCCAACATTAACAGTTTTATCGCACAGTAAAGTCTTATCTTCTCTCTTGCACCTGCGTCGCATGTCACAGAATGTAAAAGCAAAACAGGAATGACATAAACACAACAAAAATAGTATAAGAACACCAAAGCATGCAAAGCATTTCCTCAAGCTTGCACTGGCTTGTCCTCTAACACGCTGTCGCTGCCAACCCACAGTAACAATAAAGGGATTACATATTGATGCACTGAGGGAAGGGAGGGGTGCAGAGGACAACGGCAGAAATGTGAAATTGATGACAGCCTGTTGTTGTCAGAGGGCTAGAAGCAGATGAAAGGCAGGTGCTGCGCTGTCACAGATACGTACAGAAATAAAATCTCCTGTGCAAACATGACTGAACTAGATAAACTAAGGTAACGATCAGTCATCTCCAAATCTACAAGACTCTCAGATTTTCCATCTGCACTGACGGTGGATCAGTTTTGGTCTCACTTCAACACCCAAAACAAACCATCCAGGGTGTGACAAAGAATTCACAGACATTATGTCAACGTGTGCAAGAAACCAGTATGTTTAGTACAATCCTGTAAGGTGGCATGCCATCCTGCATGTTGTGTGAAAGCAGGATTCTAACATGTACATGTTGAACCATCACAAAGCTACCAAGTCGTTAAGATTTCCTTTCAAATACAGTTTCCAAAGTCAGTTAAAGGCGGTCATCATTGGTACCCTTGCACAGCAGCCGTTGTGCTTGGTGACAGTAGGAAAATCACCAGCATTAATAATCAAATGAATGATGACTGAGTTCTCGTGATCAGTCCCACAAGTGCTTTTCCTGCTAAATAATGGGTGCTGAGCAAAGGGCCTATTGTTTAAAAAAAAAAAAAAATTTTCACCATGAAGACAATGGTCAATGGTTGCAATGATTCTTTGAAGAAATAATCAAAAGTTGACAAAAAGTTGGATTTGGTGGCACAAATAATAAGACCAAGTAAGTAAACTTGGGTAAATGATGACATTGTTTTGCCAAAGTGCAGCTAACTGACTCTTTGTTTTTGCGTTTTAGTCCACTTTATTTATATTGATAATTTTTTAATGTGTGATGACCATAAGACGATAAACTAAAGTGAACCCAAAATAAGCACAAGTCCAGATCAGTTTAGAGAAAGGGCAACTGATTTATTTACAAACACAAATCAAGCCAAAGGAAATACATAATTAAGGGAGCAGAGGGTGGCCGGCTTGGAACACACGGAGTAGACGAGACGCACAGAATTGTCTGCATGTTTGAAGTATTTTTAAAACCTCGGTCCAATCAACAAGGCATTTACATTAGTCTGCTGTGCAAAAACTGCAACTGTTATTTTTTTCGGGCCGTGGCCAATTTTCCAGAGCTTCGATTTCTGACAGATTCACACTTTAGTCTCAGTTTGCAAAGACCTTAATAATGAGGATTGTCTGGCAAAAAAAACCATGTCCATTCTGCTTATGACATGGTGTAGATTTTAAACAACTGCCCTTCCTAACTCAGTTCCAAGGCCCAAGGTGCAGCGCTAAGATGACAAATGGGACTGAGCTTCAATATGGTAGTGGGAAGCCTGCGAGGGATCCTGTGAAATCACCCTTTCAAAAGTGAAATAAAATGAAAAAACGTTATCAAAGAAAGCAACATTTTGTTTCACTTGGGGTGCACAGTATTACTCTAAAAACTACAAAAATCCAGGGGTATTCTAGTGTAACATATAGGTTGCCGCCAAACTACAAACATCCGTGCACCAAAAGGTAAAACACAATTTTCCCTTTATTGTGTGTGCATGACTGCCACAGTGAACAGCAGCTCTGTACTGAATTACATGGTGGATTGCTTTTCCACCAGGAGAGGTGAATGTAACTGGCCTCATAAGCTCTGTCACGTTAACACAAAAATCCTTTTTCTTCCATTATTATACAATTATTCCAAAGACCAGTGGCCTCCTGATCACTGCAGGATTATTCTGAATCTAAAAAGCCACAGATGAGTGGTTGTAGTCATCATAAGGAAAATCTGATGGGCCTCAAAATGATCAGTGAAAACTAGATTTGTTACACTAAAATATATATATTTTTTTCTACCTATATTAATGTCTTAAATGACGTTTCAACCTTGGGTTTATTTTACCTACAGGCGCTCTGAGAGGGAAAGATATCTCTAACTGTCACCACCTGTAGATTTATGCAATCTGTAACAAACTCAATTTTAATGAGCCACAGATGTAAACAGTTCCAATCAAAATAAAATCACAGATTATCAAATTATCTGCTAACTGGTCATTGCTCTTTAACCGTGTTCACTTTGCAGTGGTGCGTCCAGTGGGGAACTGGTTGCACGTGGATTACATTTACACTCAGGGCAAAGCATCGCCCTGACTTTGGCAGAATTTGAGGTCTGGTTACACAATCCGAGGCTCAGAGAACCCCCATCCCCCATCCCCCATCCCCATCCCTGTTTTGCTCCTTTTCTCATTTCATGTGTACTTGGCCATCTTCCCAAAGCAGTCAATTTGAATGTGTCTTGTGGGAAATCTGAAAGCTGACAGGTTTACGGTTGTCTGCCAAAATGTGCCCGTTGGATACTTAACTGTATGCTATTTTTAGAACTTCTCAGTAAAAAAAAAACAATAGAACCAAATAGATCATATTTTGCTTTCTAAGGAAATCAGTGTCTCTGTGAAGGTTCTCAGTCATCCAGGTCAATCCAGCATCCAGGACTTTCATTTCATTTCATTTTTCAGTTGCTTATGGTTAACTCCTGAAGAAGGAAGTCAATGATTAAATCAGCCTAATGGCAGTTCGAAGGTTCACTTTTCAACAACTGCAGAAATGAAAATGTAAAAATGAAACTTACAAAGAGCACATCGGTGGTTATGCAGCACGGATTAATTTACAAACTGATGGGTCATTTGATTGTATCCTCTCCAAGGTCAGATTATGGAGCACACAGTCCTGGTTGCATAACCACCAGCTACACAGTAGACTGCTTTACTTTTTTTCAATTTGTGCAAAAACCAATGTGTAAAAAAACACGAGATAGTGGTTTTATGGACAAATTCGAAAGTGGTGGCGATGAATTCCTTGTAGGTGGATTTTTTTGAGAATTCTTGTAGGTGGATTTTTTTTCACCAGCCAGTCACCTGGTTTATTTTTTACTGTAGAAATGTTAAGCGTTGCATACTTGTAAAATTTTAAGTCCCTTCTTGACAAATACATTAGTATTCTCTTTTTTATGATCACCTATAGGCCACTGCAGATGAAATAGTATGCATAAATCTTTACATCAATCTATATAAACAACACCTCTGTTTCATCAGGAAATATAAAGATATGACCTTTTTTTCCCTCAACAGACAGGAAACTCTCTATGGCTTTGCAAAAAAAACTCTGATACCAATACCACCTGGCAGTCTCCAGTGTTTATAGTGGGCTCAGTCTCAGAGAAATGACACACTTGTGTCACGCTTGAGGTCATTTTAATCACTTATTCTTTGAATGTCATTGAAATGATAGAAATATCATTTGCTTTTCATTTTTGTGCTTCCTGGGCTCCACTCCTCAAGATTGATCATTCATTCTTGGCCTCCAGGAGATGTTAGGACTTGTCCCCTTTTGTCTAAACTGTACAGGGAGCCAGTGTAGAGAAGCTAACACTGGGGTGATGTGGTCTCTCTTACCAGTTCCTGTCAGAACTCGTGCTGCAGCATTTTGAATTAACTGAAGAGTTTTAATCGACCTAATAGAACATCCAGATAGTAGTGAGTTACAGTAATCTAATCTTGATGTAACAAAAGCATGAACTATTTAGTGTAAATGGTTGTTTATCTTTACTTTTGGAAAATGTATACAATAAACAGGGCATGACACTGTCCCCAGAAACAACTCATTTTCTAAGGAAACAGAAAAAAGAAAGTTGCAAAAGTAAATGGTAAGAGTGAATCGTCACAAATCACAAATACTATATGATTAGATAACAGGGAAAAATAAAAATAAAGTAAGAGAAAAAAAGAGCACTATAAAATAACAATACATGGGTTTAGTTGAATATCATTCATTCATTAAATAATTTGTCCATCATATAGTCTCTGTGATTCATAATTTAAACATAAATTAAATACAATTTACTAACTCCATATCCAGCAAAGTTTTGATAATTTCTAAAATGCAATAAAAAACTTAATCGTGTTAAACTTTTTTTTTTTTTTAATCAAAGTACAAAGAAGGTCTTCAGTGTTTTCACTGACAAACCTAATTAACTACATGTGTGGTCACTTCCTGTTTACTTCCTTTTCACTAAGTCAGCCTGACTACTTAGTGATAAGCTTTCAGTCAGAGATGTTCTACAGTTGGTGTAAGAATATCCTTTTAGGCCATGTTCAACACCTCAGGACTAACTACTAAAACTGCTACAACAGTCAGTGTTTATAAGAATCAACAGTTCTCCATGTGAACATTTATTTCTCAGTTGTCTAAAGATAGACCAATCACTGGCAGAATCAGTCTTTCTGGCTTTGGCCCATGCCACATTACGCTGGTTTTCTCATCCCTTCACCCTGTATTTCCTTATAGGAGCATGTTTATTTACAATTTTTTCAAAGTTTTCCTTAAAGAAGGTCCAAGCAAGCTCAACATCTGGCAACAGGCCTATATGTTCCCATTTAACCAAGGACAAATCATGATGATAGGCTTGCTCATTACATTTTTTCAAATTCCTCTTAAAAATAATGCGCACTTTACATTTGGGGATTTTTGTGTCTCTACACGCTGCAACAACACATCGATCACTCAAATCATTGCAGAAAATACCCAATGATGAAATGTGTATGTGGAGCATTCATTAAGTCGCTGGTGGTGACTGGTTTCAGGAGGGAGACATGGAAGGTAGGGTGAATCTTCAAGGAGGAAGGGAGTTTCAACCTTACCGCCGCAGGATTAATGACCCGATCCACCTCAAATGGACCGATGAATCGAGGAGCCAACTTCTTGGATTCCACTTGAAGAGGAAGGTCCCGCGAAGAGAGCCAGACCTTGTCGCCCGGATGGTAGGTGGGCGCTGGAACCCTATGGCGGTCTGCCAGACGTTGATTGCGTACGGCGGAGCGAGTGAGGGCAGCCCTGGCAGTTCTCCACACCGCACGACACCGTCGGAGATGTGCCCGTAAGGAGGGTACAGCAACCTCCTCCTCCTGGGAAGAGAACAGGGGTGGCTGGAAACCATAACTGGCCATGAATGGAGTCATACCTGTAGCCGAGTTGGTTAGAGAGTTATGCGCGTATTCGATCCAGGGCAGGTGGTGACTCCAAGAGGCGGGGTGGCGAGCGGTGACACAGCGGAGTGCGGCTTCGAGGTCCTGGTTGACCCTCTCAGATTGTCCATTGGTCTGGGGGTGGTAACCGGAGGTTGGCAGGAACAGGTGGCCGGCTGCGGTCGGGAGGAGTAGGAGCAGGAGCCGGCGGCGAAGAGGAGATCGGCGAAGGCTCACCAAGCTGCCGGGAAAGGTGAGAGACGCTGGTGGTCAAGGTCCGTATGGCGTCCATTACCTCGTTGAGAACCTGATCATGATGCGTAACAGCTGCTGCCTGAGCAGCCACTGCCTGGCGTAACGCCTCAGTCTCCGCGGGATCCATGTTTATTGGTCAGCGCGTACTGTCATGATTATAGAATAATTGGCTAAACTACGAGAAGGATCAAAAACGGAGGCTGAGTTAAGGAATAACAAAAAGAGTCTTTAATTAAACAAAAACTAAAGAACCAGTCCATAGGAACAAAAAACGCTGAGTCTGGCCGGCTGGTGAGGCGGAGCTCAGGAACGGGGGAAAAACTAGAAAAGGAAGAAACAAAAACGATCATTAGAAAATAACGCAAAAAATCTGAGAAGCTATACTAAACGCAGAGAATGGAGCTTTGAGGCAGAGTGACGTGACGAGGTTACCAACTAAACAGAGTAGACGCGCTGACGAGGAGGCACAGGAAATCTGGGTCTTAAGTAGGGCAGGCACTGATTGGAAATGAGGGGCAGCTGTGCTGATGAAGTCCCGCCTCACCTGTCACTCAGACTCCTAGGGTAAAAGCAGTGAACACTCCCAGGAAGTAACAAAAGAGGTTAAGAAAATAAAACAGGAAACAAAGGAGCAACCCAGACCAGACATGACAGCTACTGTGAGTAAGACCACAACAAATCTTCTATCATTTGTGCCAATAGTGAACAAATGATCCTTGGTGGACGTTTGTTGTCTCTATCAGCACTTCCTCCTCCTCCTCCAGGTGAGAGTTTTGACTCAAATACTTGTGAACTAAGTCACTGTAGAAATGTTGATATGGTACATATCAAAGGATTTCAAGGAAAGGAAAAATTTGGTTCTTTTGGGTCAGAGGACTTCAGAAAGATTAATGTGCATCTTGGGGGGGGGGGGGGGGGGGGGGGGCCAACAAACATTAACAATACTCTGCAGCCAGTCATTTGTAAGCAACGCTCCATTCATAAGTGCTCTACAAGTATCCGGGTCCTTGAGATGCTGCCTTTTTTCTTTCGCCCCCTTTAATCCCTTTGTCGGCCACTCCAGCGTACCTTCCAGCCTGAGCGCACGCCTACTGAGAAGGAGCGTGTCAAAGCATTGAGCTGTTAATGCATAACCATGCACCATCACAGCCAAGAAATGCTCATACTGCATCATAGAGACTAGTGTGGGTGGTCT